>CM021101.1:828000538-828131404 GCA_007115665.2 Sequoiadendron giganteum | reverse complement strand
TAGTTATGACGGTTCCAACAAATGTACTGCACGTTTGTGGGTGCAAAAATTAGACACATTTTCAGCTTGATCCCATGATAGAGATAGAAGCCATTAAGTAACTCACGAGTGGTGGTACCATGGTTTGGTGACCTTGTGACATGACAATATCACCTCTTATGCAGATTTCACGTAGAGACTGATTGATAAGTTTGAAAAAAAGGACCCAGAGCTACACTTCAAAGAGTTGGCACAATTGAAATAGATGGGATCAATTGACTCCTATATATCTGAGTTCCAGAAACTCTCAGTTATGGTTATTGATGTCTCTGAGCACAAATTGATTGTCCTATTTGTAGAAGGGTTGATGGAACCACTTAGGGGATGACTCAAAGCATTTGATCCAAGTACCTTACAAGATTCTATCAAGAGGGCTAGAAACATGGAGATGTCAGCACCTAGAAACAAATTTCAGCCCAAAACATTTCCACCCTGTTGTATCCCAAAATTAAAATTTTCGCTACACTTGGGCATTTTGAAGAAATGAGTCAAAATACTGTTAAATCTGTCAAAAAGGTCAAATTGGGGTTTGCATGTCTTGCATGAGGGTCAAAAACTTAAAAATTTCAAAATCAGGCAATCTGGGTCGGTTCAAAACGATCAAACCTATAATACCCAGATTTCAGTTTTTCATCCCTAAATTTTCGGAAAATTTATAATTTTAGCAGTTTTCTAAAAATATAAACTTTTTCTGGGTTTCTCAAGAAATGGATACTTGTAAAATTTTCTAAAAATAGAAAGTTTGGCCGTTAGGGTTAAGACTGATTTTGATTGGCTTAAAATACTTCCTCATTAGATTGGTGTAGTCAAAATCACAAAAAGATCAATTTTACCCTACTGGGTCTATTTTGCTTTTTCGGAAGCTTTTTCGAAGATCCAAGGTCATCAATGGAGGTGAGTTAGCGGCCAGGTGTCAGAATCAGACATTGAAGTGTCAAGTAGAGGTTGTCAATGAAGAACATGCACAAAAAACGAGGAACGAAGGAAGGAAGATTTGAAAAATTGAAAGATAGGAATTTTTGGCTAAGTTTGGAGACTTCAAGTGCCCCAGTCAAGAAGAGGTGCCCAAACCTTCATGCCTTGGAATATTTTCCATTCCGGTAGTCAAAGACAAGACAGGCACGTTAAACGAGGTTGGAAGTTGAAAATTGCATAAAAATCTCTAACTCTGCTAAATATGGGCTCCCCTGAAGGAGAAGGGCGCCCACCTTTTTGAAGCATCAGATGATAAGATCAGGGTTTCCGCCTTCAGGCCAATATTGCTTAGAATCTTCTCAGCTCCGCAACGAATCAGTCAGCCCAAGCATCCGATCAACCAGTCAACCAGAATCTTAGATCAAACAGAGGTCACGAAGAGAGGTGTTTCAGAACTCTGAAAACGAAGAACAATGAAAATGGCTAACTTTGGAAGAAATGGGCGCCATACCTCAAGAAGGGCGCCTAGGGTTTAGTGCCATCAGAAATCAGTTTCCGGAGATAAACCATCCAGAAGACCCCTTCCAAAATCATCCTAGCTATCCAGTGGATCTGTCAACCAATCAGTCTGATCAACACAGCACCCGAAATCATCAATTCATCTAAAGGTCAGAAGACAAGCATAAAATTGAAGATCATGAAATTAACTAACTCTGGAGAAAATGGGCGCCCTTTTCAAGGATAGGCACCTGACATTTCGAAGGTCCAAATGAAGCTTTTAGCAGATGACGTCTCCAGAACCATATTGTCAGATTCGATCAGGCTCCGTAATGGAATGTTAAGTTCGTTCGTCAGATCAATCTGGAGGCTGGAAATCAAAGTCAAACCAGGGTTGAAAATTGAACAGAAGTTGAAAACGGTGAAAAAATGGCTATCTGGAAAAAAGGATGGCATACCTCAAAAAAGGCGCCCAACTTCCAATGCCTTAGTCAAATTTTTGGAAATTTCAAAAAATTGAAGTTGAAGACAAAAGTCTAAGTTCATTGCACAATCTTGAATTAGGGATTTTAAGAATAAGGGTTAGAGAAGGCTGTTTTCTCAAGACAGAGCTTATTTAAAACACTTTTGTGTTTTATTTTTCATTATTTTCTTGCAGGTGGCCTTCAAGGAGAAACAAAGCAGCAACTTCAAACCCTTATTTTCAAAAGATTCAAGAACTTAAACTTGCTGGTTTTTCATAATATTTTCAGATCAGCACTCAAGAAGGCTTGCTTTTTCATGTTTTTCCTATCAGAACATCAAATCTTTGAAGAAGGAGGCCATTACTTTCAATTTTCAGCGAGTTGGTTTATACTGGTTCTATCTTCTAAATAATTTTTGGAGAGTTTTCTTAAGATTTCAGCAGCCGCTTTTTATTTTGCATGTTAGAGAAAACTTCAAAATTTACAACTTCCAAACTTCTGGGTCTATCTCAAATATTCTTCTGGACAAAACCCATATCACAGATTTTTCAGAGAAACTTCAAATGGCTGCTTTTTCAGTGAAACTTCGAGGTTTTCAAAATCTAATCAATTGGGTTCATCCAAAATATGCTTATGAACAATACCCAGATGCCAGCTTTTTTTAGAGAAAATTAGGGTTTGCTGCTTTTTCAGTCTTCACTCAAAATTTTCAAAAACAAACGATTTGGGTTGGCTTGTAACGAAATTCTAATCAAAACCCATATCACAAAAAAAATTCCAAAAAATTCATCCGTTTGACGAAGAAAATCAGCAGGTTATTTTTAGGGTTTGTGTTGAGCTTGTCAGAGCATAGTCAAGTTTGCAGTCAATCTTCATGTTTTTCAGCATAGAGTACTCTCCCATCGAATTCAGAGCCAAACAAGTGTTGCATCATAATTATCTGAACGGATAATGTTGGGAAGTGATTTTCAATGTCATCATGGACATAAAACGCCATCATCTCAATTTGAAGAACGTGCAGGGGGAGTGGTATGAGCGAAAGGACAAGTGTCAGAAAAAGTTGTGCAAAACTCTTCCGTAGGAGAATCAAGAGAAGTGTCAGAATGCACGAAGTTGCAGAGCCGCCAAGTCATCAATCAGTAAGTCATCTTTTGAGGCAGCGATGTTTCTCAAGAACATAACTCATAAAGGAGTTGAAGGTGTCAAAGATTCTCTAAGTTTGATTGCAAAAGAGGTGAAGATCTTAGAAAAGTGGAATATAGCTAAAGATAGTATCAACACTCCTGATAGAGAGGCAGTTTCCTGCTTTTTGGTGGATGTGAGAGAGATTTAAAGCGACAATCTTCTAGAAGCTTTTTCCAAGCTTTCTGTCCATTCTTGTCTCACGCTTTCTTTCTATTTTCATCTCCATTCTTATCCATTCTTTGAAGAAGAAGGATATCAAGTTGTAATGAGTTGGCATTTTCCGTTTTTAGATGCTTTCTAGGTTTTAGATGTTTTATCTTTTAGGTTTAGAAATAAAGCTTGCATGTTGGCAAGCGGTAGTTGTAAAAGCAAGGAGATTTTAGGGTTCCCTACTCCTCTGCTTAGTTATAAATAAGAGCAGTATTTGCTCATTTTAGGCAACCGTGCTAGTGATAACAAGACATAAGTGTCTTTAGTACATTCTCTTTGTTATTCAGTGTTGTTCACTTTGTGTAAAGAGCAAGTTTGCATGCCTCCTTAGCTGCAAATACTTGTTTAGTGCATGTGTTGTGTTGATTTTAATCAGGTTGATCGCATGTTGCAAGCGCATTGCTACAACTTGCTGTCCCGAAATTGCAATCCTTTGTTCCAGAAGCTTGAGTGAATAAAATCCTGAGCGTGCTTTGTCTGCCTCGATATAAATATCTCAAATTTTCGTCTATTTGTTTTGTGTTAGAAATGTGAGTAAATAAAATCTTGAGCGTGCTTTGTCTGCCTTGAAATAAAAATCTCGTATTTCCGTAATGCTTTTATGATCTCTTTTTCAGCTTGCCTTAAAACGTATGTTGAAGAATAGTTTATTCAAGTATCTTTGTCAGAAATCAAACTCGTCCATTTCTAAACTCTCTTGCTCTACGTTTACTTGAGAGGGTAGAAATATTTAAGCGTAGGTTAAGTTGTAGTTGTCTAGTTTCATTAAAGGGAAAACCTCAGCCGCAACATCTAGTGTTCTATAACCTTGTGTTCTCGCAGCTGAACCAAAAAGATAGGCGTAATTAAGTTTAGATTACTTTCTTTATGCAACTCAGCAAAAGAGGGAGCTTCCCCTCCTAATTCAAAGAGCAGTTTACTGCACATAGCTGTCTGTTTCCAGAACGCATTCCAGAGGTGCGATTTGAAACGCCAACACACCCAAGAAGGATAAAAAGTCTTTCAAAAAAGAGTGGCCAAAAAGGAACAATCTAGATAATGAAGCTTGAAATGAACTTCGCAAGGAAAAGCTTGCTTCTCTTGCAAAGAACCTTGGGAAACTGGTCACAATTGCTTGGGAAAAGAAAGGTACATTACATAGACGTGGTTTCAGATAGTGAAGAGAAGGTAGGAGTCACAAGTGGTGAGTTGGATGATTTAGATGAAGAACAAGTAGATGGGGATGAGCACTCATCAAAGGAAGTGAAAGGAGGAACCATCACTACTCTTTCTGGTACTCCTAGGTATAACCCATTCAGAGTAAGAGGAGTCTTACAAGGGCAGCAAGTGACAGTTTTGATCGATAGTGGGGCAACCCACAATTTTATAGATGAGGCCTTGGTGGCCAAGAGGGGTCTACAAGCAGAGGACTTTGAGGGCTTCAGTGTGATAATGGTAGATGGCTTTACCATGACCTATACCAAACAAATTCCTCAGTTGAGCATCACCTTGGGTAACTACATAGTGACAAATGATTTCTATGTTGTAGGCATTGGGGAGACTAATGTGACCTTGGGAGTCTAGTAGTTACAGTCATTGGGGAAGTACTCACAAAAATTTTGACCATGGAGCTGAAATTCAAAGCGGATGGAAAGAAAGTGGTCTTAAGAGGTATGTCAAATGGTGCACCCAAGATTGTGACAGCTAAGAGGATGGCGAGCATCTTCAAACATAGTGATGTAGCTTGGGCAGCCCAATGTTTTATTATTTCCAAGAATACCTCAAACTTCAAAGCGGGAGAGGAAATTCCATGTAGACATTTAGTCTATCCTAGACAAACATAGCATGGTTTTCAATCATATTCCTCTAGGTAGACCTACGGAGAGGAGATTTGGGCGTGTTAGAGGAGGGAGAGAAACCAGTAATTAGAACTCCCTACTGACATCCAAGGAGACATAAGGAGGAGATAGAGAAGGCTATCAAAGAGCTTCTAGATATGTGACATATTAGGCCTAGTTCGAGTCCCTTTCCTTCATTAATAATGTTGGTTAAGAAGAAGGATGGGACAATGAGGATGTGTATAGATTACCAAGCGCTCAATAAGAAAACTATCAAGAACCAATATCCTATTCCCAAAATAGATGAGCTCATAGATGAACTTCATGGGGCAGTCTACTCCTTGAAAATTGATCTTTGTTCTGGCTACCATCAAATTAGAGTAAGGGAAGAAGACATACATAAGACAGCCTTTCGATTCCATTATCGACACTATGAGTTTTTGGTCATGCCTTTTGGGTTGACCAACACTCCTACCACTTTTCAATCATGTATGAACCATATATTTAATAGGCAGTTGCAGAAGTTTGTGCTGGTATTTTTTGATGATATTAATATACAGCAAAACATGGAAGGACCACCTTCAACACCTTGATGAGGTATTGGGTATCATGGAGGCACAATCTTTGTTTGCCAAGATGTCCAAATGTGAATTTGGGGTGACAAAGGTGTTATATTTGTGACATGTGATTGGGGTTGATGGAGTTGTGGACCAAGAAAAGATACAAGCTATCATTAATTGGCCTCCTCCAAAGACTGTAATAATCACCCTTAATGTTTTTTGAAACTATGTTAGCTTCAAAGTAAATGAGCATAACAACTTCCTTTCCACTTTCTAATCACCAAGTTCCTAGTGTGGGCGAGGTGAGAGCATACAGTGTATGGGATTACAAACTCTTTCGAAAATAAAAATCTGAAAGTTAGCTCAATGATAAGAGATAATTCATCAAGCACCCATAAGAAGCACGTTTCACCCAAAACATTGAATTAAAGAATCACCTGATTTCTCGTATTATTGATAATGGACATAAAAAAAAAACTAGTGTCTCAAAGGTTGGTCGTAAATCTTTACCTTCCCACAATCACTCACACTAAGCCCTATCATTTGAAATATTGAAAAATTATTGTTCTTAGAAAATTGAATTACAACATACAAGATAAATCCAAAAACTGTATATTGTAAACTCAAGCCATACTAAACCCAGGTCAAAAGAACATTGGTGAACCGTTGTATCCAACCATAGGATCTGCAACTTACCACATAAGATAAAAATAACAACTTTCATAAATTAAATTGATAGCACTTAGGTCTGCCTTAGAGAAGTAAGAACACTGTGCTAGCAATGACTAATAAGAAAGGAAAATATAACACAACATTACAACCCAGAATTTTTGGTTATAATTAAACATCAAAAATAAATTTGCAATTTGAATAGGTTGAACAAAATCAAGATGATTGCTAAAAAAAAAAAAAAAATCAACTAATACAAAGGATGGCATAATTGAACAGCCAAAACAATAGAAATGAACAACCTAGCAACCAAAGGATGTGAATTGATAGTGTATGCTCTATTTAAAGTTCATAAAATAATCAAATAATAGTCAAAGAAATTCCATACAAATAAGTGAATGTGTTCAAAATAAATAATGAATATTTTAGTCCAATCATGAATACAACTAGCCAGACATCAGAAGGTTTACCAATGGGAGGGTAACAGTATTGCCAAATGCACAAGCTGCGATAACAAGGGTATCATTCTTGGCCAACTTCATGTCTTCTGTAGTGAGATCTTTTATACTTGAGGGCTCATTTGAAGCATTCACTCGCTTTAGATAGGTATCCTTTCTTATGAGCCTTATTGCTGCCTTACCCAACATTGCTCCCACAAATATCTGTTTTCTTCAACAAAAAATAATAAAATGACAGCACACAATTTTATAGATACCAAAAAGCTTCTAGTTTCTTTTCATTGAAAAAATTAATAATAACAACATCAAAGATAAGGCAAATCTTTTATTCATTTCATAAAGAACTTACTTGAATTATACCAATAAATGGAATTATAAGAATATTTCCTTGATGTTGAAATGCAAGTGTTCTGGAGACCTAAATGAAAACAAGCAATTATACCAAATTTTAATTGACAACAAAGTTTTCTATATAGCAGCTAAAAACGCTGGAGCAAACTAAGTATCTCAAAGATTTGCAGCAATTATTAATGTATCTATAGTAGATAATAAACATGTCACATTGAGTTTCAGTTTTACCTTTGACATAAGGAAGCAAGGTATTATCAAGCGAAAAGACACCTGCATAAAGTCAAAAAAAATATTTCAAGATGCAAGGACCAGTAAATTTTACTCGGTCAAAATTGGCGTGAATGAATACTGCCGAGTATGAAAGATTGAGACAGAAAGTACTGTAGTTTGGTGATTGTTTCAGCTCTCATAGAATCGAAGTCTTGTGGAATGATTCCTTCATTCAAAAACATTATACTACCCTAAGGGCATCCTTCATTAGGATATTAAATATTAGGGTACACTAGAGTTATACCAAGTTCCAACCATACTTTCCTGTCTAGTGCATTTCAGCAGACAAATTTTTAAAAAACATATTTAAACTTCATTTCTTCCATTTCAACACTTTTATCCTGCCTGCTGAGCATATACAAGCTTTTATTTTGTTAATTTTGGGTATTTGGGATCAAGGGGAATGACTTACATTTGTCTCGGTGACTTGTAACTGTGATCACATTTTAGCTTTCTTTGCAAATTAAAAGCAAATTTATGGTTCCACAAAGAGAACAGCTACATATTATGTTGCAGAAAAATGCATCAGTGAGTGTTTTAGAGAGTTAAATGAGGGAACAATGAATATTGCGATTACATATTATTTTTGAAGTTGAATAAAGCGTGGTATCTTGCATTTATTGTGTGTATTTGGATCAAGACCCAAATTTTGAGCTTTCTACTTGCATATAGAGAAAATAAGGTTTGTTACCGAAGTTTTTAACCAATTTGTAAAACAAATTGCACCAGAATGATTTTCTATTCAATTTTAACCATATTATGGCTTTTCCCACTTTGCCAATTTTTAACTCATTTGCCCAAAAAGTTGATGGATAGCAACACTATAAATTTCTGGCTTGCTTTCCATTTCCTTGTTTATGGTTGTATTCATGATGATGCCATTTGTAGACATCAATCCAACCTCTTAACTATATATGTGTGGCTTCTTATTGCAAAGTATGTTGATTACTATAAACCAAGCTTATTTATTTGTCATGTCCCCTTTCCAAGTGTAATTCATTAGAAGACCCTTAACCTATTATTCTATTTCCCGTAGGCTATTGGGGTAATGCAAGGAAAAAGTTTAATAATTTAAGTTGTCCTAAAAGTAACTTCATGTTTTATTCATAAAAGACAACTTATGTTTAATTATTAAAAAGTTATGAAATGTCGCTAAGACTAAGGTCCAAAATTAGTAGTTAATTAAAAAGAGCTTTCTCAACACTTTTTAAAAAACAATTTTTGGAGGGAATGGGGAAAAAAAATAATCTTATATTCTCTCTAAAGAGCCTACTTAAGGAGTCAAGAATTGGAGAAGGTTACCAATTTATAAAATCAAACCACCTTTCTTTTGAAATTGAATGTACATTCATCTTTTTGTCTAAGGATAAAAACCCTTTTGGCAAATAGATTTGAAGACCTCCTATTCATATGAATAATTCCATCAAGGGATTACCAATGTGCTGAATGATTTGAGTGTCGGTTTGTTTGAAGATCTTGTTACAATTAAAAGTTTGCACCATCCAGTTGGAATATATCAGTTATTGTTCATTTGTTGTGTGAAATGACCTCCTTATAATTTTTTTCAAATTTTCAACAATACTTCAACAGTGGGTGCAGCATTAGCCAAAATCTTAAAGCAGTACTAGATAGTAACCCTCAGCCAAGAATGTACACCAGGATCCCAATGTTGGGCAAGGTGTGAGCATATGGCGCCAAGGATCGTTAGCCTCTAAACTGAAAGAAGTACAATGCTGGAAAGTAAAGTTTATGTAACTCAACCGCGTATTTCAGTAAGAGTGATTTGACGACACGGTCGATCAGCAATATGAATGCAAGTACAGAAAGTAAATGGACGGCTCAGCCGATTAGAGATGTGAATATTGAAAGTAAACAAGGGCGGCAAGCCAGCTCCAATACAATATGCAAGACGGCGAGGCCTGTCTCTTCCACTAAAAGTGGGAATATAAAAGAGAATAGCAGAATATAAGAATGAGTTGATCAGTATTACTGAAACAGCTTTACAATGAGAATCAATCCTACAAGAAGCCAAAGGATAAGCTGTCCAAGAAACTGCAATATCATTAATCAATACCCAACCTTCAAAAACTCATCAAATATGAAAAACCACTCCAAAAACCCCAACTTCTACAAACGGAAATAACAGACCAGCAACTATGAAACTCACTAAAATGCACATAACTCCTTCAAAACTACTCCAAATGACATGAAACAAAATGCAATGAACTCCTAGGAATATGGTGACCAAGATAGAACTAAGAAACTAAAGCAAACTGAATATATTTATTTTTCACGCTTCCCAAGACTCTTCCGGGCAAAAGTGCGGCCTGGTACAAGGGGTGACCTGCCACAATAAATTCAAGACTCCACAATAAAATCCCCAAACTTGCAAAAAGGGGCGCCTGAACCAAGGAAAAGGATAGGCCAATACCTAGAAGCCAACAAAATTTACCCAAAGAGCTATGAGCGAAAACCTACTTCAACCACACCAAAATCAGCAACATGAAAAACTGTCAAACACACCAAAAACATTAGAAAACATCATAAGACTCCACTACAATAACTCAATTTGTTCCTCTGAGTAAGAAATAGTCATCTCACTTAGCTAGTTGCTATCTTTCAAGCAAGAAACCAAGCCCAAGCTAGGAGGTATGCATTCCTCGAAGCAAACCACTCACCATTTCGGCAACATAATGTTATAATTTCGTCATGGATGAGAAATGAAGAGCAAGTGCCTCCTTTTATAGACTTTGAGAAGGTTCTTCAGAAGCTTGTAGAAAGTGCGCCCAAAACCCTAGAGTTTAGTTGAATTTAAATTGACTTTATTTCCCTCCTTCATGGTGGTGTCCCAACTCAAGGAGAAATAAGATTATTAATAAAATTAACATCCTCCTCAAAAGTGGCAACCAAACTCCCAAGGCAATATTCGAACTTCAGAAATATTTAATCAGTCTCCTGATGAGGCGTCCACCCTCAAAATCTCCCTTTTTAAAACAACATAAAGTTATAATGCTAGGCCAAGAGGTTATAAAGTAAAATATAACATTATAACTTTAAATAATTCATTTCTCCCAAAAATTGCTCCTTAAGGCCAAAACCAAAAGTACTCACTGCACTGCCAGAAGTGGAAAGCTCATTGTCTTGCTGCCAACTAAAATACTACTAAAAATAGAATTTACTAAAAATAGTAAATTCTAAAAATTTGCCCAAATGCCTTGCAAGCCATATCATCACGAAGCTCTCTGAAAACCCAAAAAGAATCCACCATCCAAAATCCAAAACTCCATATGCAAGCTTTAGAAAAAGCTCAAACATCCTCCTAGATGAAAGAAAACCCTAATTTCTACTTCCGACTAGCCTACAGGCCTCTGGAATAGGCTAAAAGCCATTAGTGTTGATCACTATTGAGAAGGGAACATTACAATCCACCCTCCCCAAGATTGTTGGCCCTCAAGCAATCGCAAATCTGGATGCTGCAAAATCTCCTCATTCTCCCAAGTAGCATCTTCAATGGGCAAATTCTTCCACTTCACCAAATACTCTTTGATTGTCCTTCTCCTCAAAAAGTGTTCTCTAGAATCAATGACCTCCTCTGGAATCAAAACCAACTGTCCCTCCTCATCCAATGGAGGCAAATCTGAAGAAGCAACAACATTGTGTCCAAGCGCCTTCTTGAGGCGAGACACCTGCAAGACATTGTGAACTTTGCTACTCGCTGATAGCTCCAACTCATAAGCCACTGCGCCAACTCTTCTGATGACTCTAAACGGCCCATAGAAACGTGGCTTGAGTTTCTCCGCTCCACTCTTCTTGAGAGTAGATTGTCTGTAAGGCTGGAGTCTAAGATAGACCATGTCACCAACCTCAAATGTGCGCTCAACACGTTGCTGATCAGCATACAACTTTTGCTGAGTTTGTGCTATCTGAAGATTGTTCTTCAAGAATTTTAAAACATATTGACTCTCTTACAACATATCCCTCGCTTGAGGGGCTTTGCTATCACCAAACATCAAATCAGAAAAGCTAGGGGCCTTGTATCCATAGAGCGCCATGAATGGAGACATCCTAATAGACATGTGGAATGATGAATTGTAGCAATACTTTTCTAAATGAAGCCATCTCACCCAAGCCTTCTACTGCTCTGAAACATAATTTCTGAGAGAGCCCTACAACCACTTGTTCACAATCTCTATTTGTCCATCAGTTTGAGGGTGATACTAGTGCTTGGAGTGAGCACTGTACCACTCAACCTGAAAACTTTTTACCAAAAGGTGCTTAAGAACTTGCTGTCCCTATCACTCACAATGTTTTTTGGCAACCCATGCAATCTAAACACCTCATGAAAGAACAAATCTGCAACTTGAGCTTCTGAAAATGAACTAGTAATTGCAAAGAAGTGAGCAAACTTGGTTAATCTATCAACCACAACATAGATACAGCCTTTACCTTGAGTCTTTGGCAACCCCATGATGAAGTCCATCGATATACTTTCCCATTTTTGATTGGGAATTGGTAGAGGTTGCAGCAACCCAACTGGAAATGTATGCTCATTCTTGTTCATTTGGCAAGTGTGGCACTCCTTGATGTAACGCAAGACCTCTTCTTTCAGCCCTTTCCACGAAAACCTTTCCCAAATCTACCTATAGGTCTTGAAATAACCTTGATGACCAAAAAGTGGAATGTCATGGAAAGTATGCAAAATCTTCCTTTTGAGCTTGGATTCAGGTACCAGAAAGATTCTCCTTTTGTAGTGTATCAAACCATCAACCACCTTGTACCTTTCATCATGAAAAGTACCTTCAACAATGCTGGTTGCAAATTGATTTTTGGCATAATCAGCAAGCAACAACTCCTTCCAATCAGCAGTATGCTCACACAAGGAGCTCAAATGAGGCCTTTTGGAAAGTGCATCCGCCACAATATTGTTCTTGCCTTTGACATACTCAATGTCAAAGTCGTAAGCTTGAAGCTTACTCACCCACTTTTGCTACCTTTCGTTCAAGTCTTTTTGATGCATAAAGTGCTTGAGGCTATTGTGATTCGTTTTGACAACAAACTTGCTCCCCACCAAATATTGCCTGAACTTAGCTAATGCATGCATGATTGCAAGCACTTCTTTGTCATAGATGGAGTAAGTCCTCTCAACACCTCTTAGTTTTCTGCTCTCAAACATAATCAGATGTTTATCTTGAATCAAAACAGCACCAACACCTTCTCCTGAGGCATCACATTGCAGCTCAAATGGCTTGGTGAAATCTAGTATAGCCAAGACTAGGCATGAACTCATAATCTTCTTGAACTCATCAAAAACCTCTTGTGCCTTTTCTGACCAAACAAAGGCTCCCTTTTTGGTGAGATCAATAAGGGGAGCAACACTTTGTGAGTAGCCTTTTACAAATCTTCTATAGAAGCCACAAACACCCAAAAACCGTTTAAGGTGCGTCAAGTTCTCTAGAGGTGGCCAATCCACAATTGGCTTGATCTTTTCTGGGTCAACCTTCACACCTTTAGCACTGATGATGTGACCAAGGTAGAGCAGCTCTGTCATTCCAAACTCACATTTGCATTCTTTGGCAAAAAAACTTTTTGACTCCAAGATGCTAAGCACTTCCTCCAAGTGTTTGAGATGCTCTTCCCATGTCTTGCTGTAAATGAGGATATCATCAAAGAAAATTAACACAAACTTCCTCAACTACTTCTGAAATATCCGGTTCATACAAGACTGGAAGGTGGTTGGAGCATTAGTCAACCCAAATGGCATGACTAAGAACTCAAAGTGACCATAATGGCACCGAAATGTCGTCTTCTCAACATCTGATCCTCTCATCTGAATCTGATAGTACCCCGATCTTAGATCAATCTTTGAAAAGAACTTGGCTCCATGTAGCTCATCAATAAGCTCATCTATCTTGGGAATGGGATACCGATTCTTGATTGTGCTTTGATTCAAAGCACAGTAGTCCACGCACATGCGAATGGTGCCATCTTTCTTCTTCACGAGCACAACTGTTGAAGCAAATGGATTCTTACTTGGGAAAATAAAGCCCATCTCCAAGAGTTCCCTTATGTTCTCTTCAATTTCATTTTTTTGCTTCTTCGGATATCGGTGCGGGGTTGTGATAACTATCTTAGCCCCATCCTTAAGCTCGATGACATGCTCAGTTCCCCTTTCAAGAGGTGGCCTAGGAGGTAGATCAACAAAGACTTTACTCTTCTTAGTGAGCAATGACTAAATATCGGGTGGATAGTGCCTCTTTGTCTCAACTGGATCAGTTGGTAGAACCATACACTTTGCTGCCCACTAAACTTGATCATGTCAAATCAACCTTTCCATTCTTTTGAAAGATACAATCCGAGGATCTCCATTTGACATTCCTCTTAACACCACCTTCTTCCCATCGGATTGAAATTTTAACTCCATTCTTTTCAGATTTAGAGAGATCTCTCCAAGAAACCATAACCATTGAATGCCAAGGACGGCATCCGTATCTCCAATACTGACAACGTAGAAGTCATCTTTGACTTCATGGTTACCCAATTGCAAGGACATGTTGGAAACCTTTTGATTGCAAGAAATATGAAATCCATCTGCCACCATGACTTTGAATCCTTCGAACTCTTCAGTCTTGAGTCCTCTCTTTGCAACCACTCCTTCATCATTGAAATTCTCCATTGATCCAATATCAATCAAAGCAACAATACGATGCTCTCCAATCATGCCATGAACCTTGAAAGATTCATTCTTTTGAAAACTAGAAAGTTGGGCAAATGTGCCCCCACCTCCTTACTCATCCTCAGACTCTTCTGGATCTTTTTCTTCCTCACTTTCAGCAAAATCAAACCGCTGCTCCGAGTGATCAGATTCTGATCCAAAATCAGAATAGGCCTCCATGTGGTTAGAATGACCTCTTCCATAGCATCCATGTCCTTTTCACCAAGGTTCTTTGCAAGTGTAACATTTCCCTTCCTTTCTAAGCTTCTCACGAAGCTCATCATCCATCTTAGAAGGAAACTTCTTATGCTGATTTGAAGAATGCCTTTTATCACGCTTATGAGGGAAAGGCTTGGAAGGAAACTACGGCCTAGGTGTGGACAACTCCATGCTTCTAGCTTTCTTAATGGCTTCATCAAGGCTTGGTGGGTAAAAATCCTTTACCCATCCCTTCAATAGTTCCATCAAACCTTCTGAAAATACCACAACTAGTCTTCTTTCTGTGATGTTGGGCACCATCACGAAAAGTCTTAGGAAGTCTCCAATATATGCTTCCAACAAGCCATGTTGTTTCAGCTATGCAAGTGTGATGAGCCTAGCTAGCTCACTGTCCAATACCTGTCTTGTTTTTAAGAGTATTTGTGTTTTTTTGAGTATTTTAGAGAATTTTTAATAGATAGAAGAGAAGGGGCGCATCATATAATTGCTCATAGAATGAAAACTTGAGCTATTCTATTCAAACTGAAATTGCAGAAGGTGTTTATTTGCATCAACAATGGATTTAATACATACAAACATACCCGAAAGCCTCCAGTTTATTTGATTAAAAAACGTAGCCAGTTTGCCAGTCTATACATGAAAATCTGACAAGATTCAGAATAAGATGAAACAAGGTCTGAATCCAACTGTGAAACTGAAGCTATAGAAGAGGGAATACAAAGTGCTGAATTTGATGAAGTTAAACTCTTGAGAAGTTAGGCGCTTCTCCAAGGAGGAAACACGCCTTAGCTTGAAAACCCACGCCTTTTCAAGCAAGAAACTTTGAAACCCTAGAAAAAGGTGTGCCCTAGCAGATTTGATGTTTGCTATGCTGAAGGAAGAACACCCCAATCAAGCCCTCTGATTTCTGATGAAGAACACTCCAAAAATCTGTTGAAAACATATAGAACCCCTGAAATGAAGTCCTCTAAAACAGCACCAATTCAGCTGATCTCTCACAGCCTCAGAAGTGCACTCACTGAAGAGATTTCGTTCTCCAATGGTGGATTTGCAGCAACCTGATCACAGGAAGGAAGCAAGGTAGAAAACCCTTAAGGCAAAGTTGAAATGATCAAAATATATCTGTTTCTCATTGCCCAAGTCTCCTTTATAACCAAGGAGGTCAAAACCTAAAAGTGGCGCACATTTTAGGGTTTTGCATCTTTTAAATTGATGAGATATAAACCAAAGTCACTTTCCATAGTTCTCTTTGATTTTTGGCGCCTCCTTTAGTGACTTAAATGAAATATATTAAAATATTCACTTTAGACTTATTTAAATGAAAAATTAGAAATATTAAAGTCAATTTCTAATAAATCACTTAAGTAAGCCTATCTCCCTCCATACTTCACCGAGTCCAGTGTCGTCAGAAGCAACTCAGACTCCAGTACTGCCAAGGCACACAATGAGCCCATCCACGATCTCAGAAAATGAAATAGACCGAACTCTCTAGAAGGTACCACTGACCCTCTAACCAAACCAGTTAGCCCACAAGGGTCCAAGAAAGGGCTAACACACTGCATCAGGTGACTGACTAGAGTGGGGACATCACAATCCACCCTCCTCGAATTTGCTTGTCCGCAAGCAAACTCAAAACTGGATGCTGTAAAACACTGTCACCCTCCCAAGTCGCATCCTCTACTAGTAGATCCTTCCACTTCACCAAGTATTCCCTGATAACCCTTCTCTGAAGATGACGCTCTCTGGAATCCAGAATGGCCTCAGGAACCAATATCAACTTCCCCTCATCATCTAGGGGTGGTAAATCAATAGAAGGAATCACATGTGGTCCCAATGCCTTTTTGAGGCGTGAAACATGGAACACATTGTGAACCTTGCTATCCATCGGAAGATCCAACTCATAAGCCACTTCACCGACCCGTCTAACAACTCTGAATGGTCCATAGTATCGCAGCTTAAGTTTCTCTACGTCCTTCTTACGAAGGGTGGACTGCCTATAAGGCTGGAGCATCAAATACACCAAATCATCGATCTCGAAAGATCGCTCCACTCGCCTCTGATCAACATATTGCTTTTGCTGATTCTGAGCTTTCTGTATATTCTCTCTGAGTGTCCTCATAATATCCTGGTTTTCCTATAATAGATCACCAGCACTGGGTACTCTACTATCACTCAGTAGCAGATCTAGAAAACTCGGAGCATCATAACCATATAATGCTCGGTAGGGAGTCATCTGAATGCTCATGTGATGAGTGCTATTGTAGCAATACTCACAAAGGTATAACCATCTCACCCATGCCTTCTGCTGCCCTGAACTGTAATTCCGCAAGTATCCCTCCACCCATTTGTTAACTATCTCAGTCTGTCCATCTGTCTGGGGGTGGTAGCTAGTACTCGAAGTGAGTTTTGTTCCGCATAGCTTGAATAACTCTTGCCAGAAGTTACTCATAAACCTGCTGTCCCTATCACTGACTATACTCTGAGGCAAACCATGCAATTTGAATACCTCATGAAAGAACAAATCAGCCACCTGAATAGCTGTGTGCGTAGTAGTGATTGAGAAGAAGTGAGCATACTTCGTCAATCGATCTACCACCACAAAAATGCTATCTTTCCCTTAAGCTTTCGGCAAGCCCGTAATGAAATCCATAGACAAGCATTCCCACTTCCTCTCAGGGATAGGAAGCGGCTGGAGTAATCCTGCAGGGTATGTGTGCTCTTGCTTGTTCTGCTGACAAACAAGGCATTCCCTGACATACTAGAGAACAAAGGATTTGAGACCCTTCCAAGTGAATCTTTCCCGTACCTGCCTATAGGTCTTAAAGTACCCGGGATGTCTTGCCATGGGTGCAGCATGAAATGATCTCAAAACATGGTTCCTCATCTCTGAATCTGGAACTAGAAATATCCTCCCTTTGTAGATAATAAGATCATCTACAAGAGAGTACCTGGCATCCTGCACTGTTCCATCCACTATGCTAGAAGCCCACGGGTTCTTAGCATACTCAACTACAATCATATGTCTCCAATCCTCTGAAATCTGAGTAAGGGAGCTCAAGTGAGGACGGCGAGATAATGCATCAGCAACTACATTCTAAGTACCCTTGACATAGGAGATGTCAAAATCATAAGACTGAAGTTTGCTGACCCATTTCTACTGTCTTTCATTCAAATCCCGCTGTCCAAGGAAATGTTTCAGACTATTATGATCGGTTTTAACACAAAATTTACTACCAATCAAGTATTGCCTAAATTTTGCCATGGCATGCATGATGGCCAACATCTCCTTATCATAGATGCTAAAGCTCCTCTCAGGACCTCTTAGCTTCCTGCTCTCGAAAGCTATGGGATGACGATCCTGCATAATGACTGCACCAATCCCTTCACCACTAGCATCACAATGTAACTCAAAGGGTTTGGTGAAATCCGGCAAAGCCAACACTGGACATGAAGTCATGAGAAGTTTGAACTTCTCAAAGCACGCCTGTGCTAATGGTGTCCACACAAATGCACCCTTCTTAGTCAAATCAGTTAGTGGCGCAGCATGCCGTGAGAATCCACTAACGAACCGACGATAGAAGGCACACAACCCTACAAAACCCCTGAGCTGTGTCAATGTCTCAGGTGTAGGCCAATCAATAATAGCTCGAACCTTCTCTGGATCCATGCTAACTCCCTCACTGCTGATAATGTGACCCAAATAAAGAAGCTCGGCCATGCCCAACGCACACTTGGACTCCTTGGCGTACAAGGACTCCCTGTCAAGTATGCACAAAACCTCATCTAGGTGAACCATGTGTTCTTCCCATGATCTACTGTAAACTAAGATGTCATCGAAGAATACCAACACATGTTTCCTCAGTTGAGGATGGAAAACCCTATTCATAGTGGACTGAAATGTAGCTGGAGCATTGGTTAAACCGAAAGGCATAACCAAGAAATCAAAGTGTCCACAGTGACATCTGAATGCGGTTTTCTCTATGTCCTCCTCTCGGACTCTGATCTGATGATAGCCTGTCCTCAAATCAATCTTTGAGAAGTAGCAAGCTCCATGAAGCTCAGCTATCAACTCATCAATCCGTGGAATAGGATATCTGTTCTTTATAGTTCTCTTGTTCAGCACTCTATAATTAATACACATTCGGAGTGTACCATCCTTTTTTTTCACCAAGACAACTGATGAAGCAAAGGGTGACTTACTCGGCCTAATATGCCCCATAGCCAACAATTCTTTGATGGTTTTCTCAATTTCATCTTTCAAGCGCTTGGAGTGCCGGTAAGGAGTGATCATTATAGGTTTTGTGCCCTCTTCCAGCTCTATGATGTGCTCAATACCTCTATCAGGAGGTCTACCTGGTGGAATTGCACTGAAAACCTTTGTATGTTTGATTCTGAGTTTTTGTACATCAGGATGGTAAGAGGAAGCTTGCTGATCCAACTGTGAAGGCATTAACTTGCATTCAGCAACCCAATCTACCATGTCATGTCGAACCAAACGTTCCATTCTTTTGAGTGAGATTTCTTTCACATTGCTGTCCTTGATGGCTTTAAGAACATGGTTTGTGCCATCAACTTTGAATTTCATCTCCATGTCGATCAAATTGAGTGTGAACTCTCCTATAGCATGAAGCCACTTCATGCCGAGAACTATATCAGTTCCTCCCATGTTCACAACATAAAAATCTGCCTTAAACTCATAGTTATTGAGTTTCAAAGGCAAGTCTGAAATCATCCTCTCGCAATTGAGAGTATATCCATCAGCAACCTTGACTCTAATGCCTTCAAACTGCTGAGTTTGAATTCCTCTCTTCTCCACTAAATGTGAGTCAATAAAATTGCGAGTTGCACCTATATCTAAAAGGGATATGACTCTTTGACCAGCCAAGACCCCACAGAGTCTAAAGGATCCTTCTCTTTGCATGCTGGATAAATGAGCTTCCTTTAACTCAGTTTCTACTACAATTTCAGCCTCATCTTCTAACTCTTCTCCATCTGTATCATAAATTGGAGCTTGCTGATCAGAAAAATCAGTCACTTTTTCTCCCTCATAAAACCACTCCATGTTCCTATTTTGCCCTTTGGGTTTGAGGGGGCAATCATGAGAAAGGTCATAAGGGCCTTTGCAGTAAAAACAAAGTTTCTTTCTACGTAGATCATTCATTGTTTCCCAATCCAAAGGTGTTGTATATTTCTTTTTCTGATCAGCATTATCAGCTCTTTTCGAATCAGATTTATTTTCATTGTAAGAAGTAGAAGGTTTGGTGCCAAATTGCTTTCGAGGATTAGAGAGCTCCATGCTGTGAGCTTTCCTCATGGTTTCCTGTAATGTTGGTGGATCAAATGCTTTGATCCATCCCTTCATAGGCTCGAAAAGTCCCTCAATAAAGAGTATGATCAGCCTCCTCTCAGAAATGCCTGTAACCATAACTGACAACTTCTGAAACTCTCCAATATATGACTCCAAACTACCTAGCTGTTTCAGCTGTGCTAGGTCTCTGAAAAATAGCTCGGGGTCACGTTTGTCAAACCTCTCTACCAGTCTATCTGTGAACTCTTGGTATGAAGTAATCTGATCATGGTGAAGAGTAGCCATGCCATGAATCCACCAATCATGAGCTACGCCATCAAGGTGTAATGCTGCAAATCTAATGGCATCCTCCTCGGGCATGGGACGTAGAGACAAGAATGTATCTAACTTGCTGACCCAAGCACGTGCTGTGACTCTACCACTGCCATCATAGTTCACCAAGGTGAGTTTGTTGGTAGCGTGTCTAAGATCACTGTGCTGGTATCTAAGTCTTCTGTCATTCCTGTTTCTGTTGTGATCACACCTCTGATTCATGAATCTGTCAAAGTTAAGGTGCTCCTTAACTCTTGGTGGTAATGTATCCCATTCATCATGCATAGCCACGATGTTATCTGTAAAGCTAATTTGACCACCCTGTTCAACCTCTTCCTCACCCTCTGGATCATTTCTAGTGAAGGTAGGACATGTTGCCCTCTCAAAAGTGCGAGCTGGAACAATGGGTCTATGAGGTGCGCCATGGATACTGCCCTCATGATTATGCCCTATATGCTGGCCTCTCCGAAGAGTTAAGTTCTCTACATTTGTGCTAAGCTTTTCAAGGATGTCCGCCACCTTTTCTTGGCCTGCAACCATACCTCTTAGCACATTTTGAGCTTCTAAATCCTCATTGTTCCTGTGAGAACTTTCTCCTTCCCTGTTAGCCATATTGTCCAAGTCTATTTCCTCCTCCTATTCTTCAAATGGAAATGCTGGAAAAGGATTATCATCACCTCTTTGATTTCTAGGGCCCCTGCGAGAATAGTACCTGTCATAACCCTCCTGGTGTGACTTCATAATTTTTCTAACTCCACAAGCTGGCAGAATCAGAGCTCTGATACCACTCTGATGAGCCTAGCTAGCTCACTGTCCAATACCTGTCTTGTTTTTAAGAGTATTTGTGTTTTTTTGAGTATTTTAGAGAATTTTTAATAGATAGAAGAGAAGGGGCGCATCATATAATTGCTCATAGAATGAAAACTTGAGCTATTCTATTCAAACTGAAATTGCAGAAGGTGTTTATTTGCATCAACAATGGATTTAATACATACAAACATACCCGAAAGCCTCCAGTTTATTTGATTAAAAAACGTAGCCAGTTTGCCAGTCTATACATGAAAATCTGACAAGATTCAGAATAAGATGAAACAAGGTCTGAATCCAACTGTGAAACTGAAGCTATAGAAGAGGGAATACAAAGTGCTGAATTTGATGAAGTTAAACTCTTGAGAAGTTAGGCGCTTCTCCAAGGAGGAAACACGCCTTAGCTTGAAAACCCACGCCTTTTCAAGCAAGAAACTTTGAAACCCTAGAAAAAGGTGTGCCCTAGCAGATTTGATGTTTGCTATGCTAAAGGAAGAACACCCCAATCAAGCCCTCTGATTTCTGATGAAGAACACTCCAAAAATCTGTTGAAAACATATAGAACCCCTGAAATGAAGTCCTCTAAAACAGCACCAATTCAGCTGATCTCTCACAGCCTCAGAAGTGCACTCACTGAAGAGATTTCGTTCTCCAATGGTGGATTTGCAGCAACCTGATCACAGGAAGGAAGCAAGGTAGAAAACCCTTAAGGCAAAGTTGAAATGATCAAAATATATCTGTTTCTCATTGCCCAAGTCTCCTTTATAACCAAGGAGGTCAAAACCTAAAAGTGGCGCACATTTTAGGGTTTTGCATCTTTTAAATTGATGAGATATAAACCAAAGTCACTTTCCATAGTTCTCTTTGATTTTTGGCGCCTCCTTTAGTGACTTAAATGAAATATATTAAAATATTCACTTTAGACTTATTTAAATGAAAAATTAGAAATATTAAAGTCAATTTCTAATAAATCACTTAAGTAAGCCTATCTCCCTCCATACTTCACCGAGTCCAGTGCCGTCAGAAGCAACTCAGACTCCAGTACTGCCAAGGCACACAATGAGCCCATCCACGATCTCAGAAAATGAAATAGACCGAACTCTCCAGAAGGTACCACTGACCCTCTAACCAAACCAGTTAGCCCACAAGGGTCCAAGAAAGGGCTAACACACTGCATCAGGTGACTGACTAGAGTGGGGACATCACAGCAAGCTCCCTAAACTTCACCTCAGGATCTTTAGTATCAAATATTTCAATCAGCTTGTTGGTGAACTCTTCATACATTCGAATGAGGTTGTGGCCAAGAGTGACCAAACCATGTTACCACCACTCATGGGCAACTCCTTCCAAATGCAAGGTTGCAAACTTTATGGCGTCCTCTTCTGGCATTGGTCTTAAAGAAAGGTAGTTGTCAAGCTTTTGCACCCACGACCTGGCTGTACACACATCACTTCCATCAAAATGGGCCAGGGTCACCTTTCCAAGAGCTTGCTAATAGTTAGTTTTAGGACCCATAGGAGCACAGTATTCAGTTCTTCCACCGTTTCTTCTATTTTTGTGATTCATGAATTGATCGAAGGACCATTGGTCTCTAAGATCAGGAGGTAAAGTGGCGTACTCGATGTAAGCTTGTCTCGCATCATCCAAAAGGTATTGTGGCCTCAGCTTGTGGTTCTTCCCTCTGTGTGAATGTGGGGAAAAGTGGTCTAGAGGTTGATCCTCTAGAGGTGGTCTCATGTTGATCGATAGGTCTATTTCCCCCATTGCTATTGTTTCCATTGACACCACTATTTTCTCATATAGTGTTGTTTTGATTTTAGGGTTGATTCGGAATCACTTGTTGATCCAATTTTCCTAGCAAGCGTGACATAATATCTAGCATATTGTCAAACTTCTTTTCTACTCTAGCATCTCTTTCCTCCATGGTGAGTCTAAGACCTTCTGACATGTTTTCAACTGTTGTTCTAATATATTCAATTGTTTTACCAATCTCCCTCAAAGCCTCCGAAGGTGTCTCTGCCTCTGGAATTGGTGGATTCTGATTCTGATTTCCGACATGCCCTCTGCTGTAGTATCTGGCTTCTCTGTCACTCATCTAACAACTGAACTTTGACTTTCACAGGATGGCAGAATCTTGGCTCTAATATCACTTAAATGACCCCCTTATAATTTTTTTCAAATTTTCAACAACACTTCAACAATGGCACTTGTCAACGTTAGCCAAAATCTTAAAGCAGTACTGGAAAGTAACCCTACACTAAGAATGTACACCAGGATCCCAATGTTGGGCAAAGTGTGAGCATATGGCATCGAGGATCGTTAGCCTCCAAACTGAAAGAAGTACCAAGCCAGAAAATAAAATTTATGCAACTCGACCGCATATTTCAGCGGGAGTGATTTGACGGCATAGTCGATCAACAATATGAATGCAAGTACAGAAAGTAAATGGACGGCTCAACCAATCAGAGATATGAATACTGAAAGTAAAGAAGGGTGGCAAGTCAGCCCCAATACAATATGCAAGACGGCGAGGCCTGTCTCTTCCACTAAAAGTGGGAATACAAGAGAGAATAGCAGAATATAAGAATGAGTTGATTAGTAATACTGAAACAACTTTACAATGAGAATCAATCCTGCAAGAAGCCAAAGGATAAGCTGTCCAAGAAGCTGCAATATCATTAATCAATCTCCAACCTTCAAAAACTCATCAAATATGAAAAACCACTCCAGAAACCTCAACTTCTACAAACTGAAATAACAGACCAGCAACTATGAAACTCACTAAAATGCACATAACTCCTTCAAAACTACTCCAAATGACATGAAACAAAATGCAATGAACTCCTAGGAATATGGCAACCAAGATAGAACTGAGAAACTGAAGCAAACTGAAGATATTTATTTTTTACGCTTCCCAAGACTCCTCAGGCAAAAGTACGGCCTGGTACAAGGGGCGACCTGCCACAATAAAATCCCCAAACTTGCACAAAGGGGCACCTTGAACCAAGTTAAAGGATAGGCCAATACCCAGAAGCCAACAAAATTTATCCAAAGAGCTATGAGCGAAAACCTACTTCAGCCACACCAAAATCAACAACATGAAAAACTGTCAAACACACCAAAATCATTAGAAAACATCATAAGACTCCATTACAATAACTCAATTTGTTCCTCTGAGTAAGAAACAGTCATCTCACTTAGCTAGTTGCTATCTTTCAAGCAAGAAACCAAGCCCAAGCTAGGAGGTATGCATTCTTCGAAGCAAACCACTCACCATTTCGGCAACATAACATTATAATTTCTTCATGGATGAGAAATGAAGAGCAAGTGCCTTCTTTTATAGACTTTGAGAAGGTTCTCCAAAAGCTTTTAGAAAGTGTGCCCTAAACCCTGGAGTTTATTTGAATTTAAATTGACTTTAGTTCCCTCCTTTATGGTGGCGCCCCAACTCAAGGAGAAATAAGATTATTAATAAAATTAGCATCTGTAATGTCCCCATTTTTAGCCATACGCTCTTCAGTGTTTGATAGCATATTCCCAGAAGCCCGTAGGCTCGTAAGAAGTGAAATTAGGGTTTCTTATTTTATAGGGGTTCTAAAAAAGCTTTGCATGAATGAGGATGGTGGATTCTTTCTGGGTTTTCAGAGAGCTTCGTAGTGATATAGCATGCATAGTCATCGAGCAACTTTTCTAAATTTACTATTTTCAGTAAATTCTATTTCTAGCAGTGCCATCTTGGGCAGTAGCATAAGTAGTCAGCTCAGTTTCCATTTCGGGCAGAGCAGTTTGAAGCATTTTTTAGGCTCATTTTTGGGTAAAATGATTTATTCTAAGTCATTAGTGTTGTAATTTCTTATTGATCCCTTTGGCCTAGCATTAATGACAAAGTTGTTTTAAAACGGTGGCCTTTGAGGGTGGATGCCTATTGATGCATGTTTTGTGACACACATTATTATTTCTATGTTGATGCGTGTTTTGTGATACACACAACACACTAGAATAAAGTGTCCATAGACGCTCTATCCTCTCTTGATAAAAATCACCTTTCGTGCTAAGATTGCGAGACAGGTCACAAGGTAATTCCAATGTTTCAAAGATGTGGTGTGGATAGGCTCTGTGGTAGTTGTGGTTTGCTGGTAACCCAAGGGGGCATTTTACTTCAATAATCCTCTTGAAAGTAAGGGATTGAATGCAGTGTTGTATTTTTGGGATTTTCTGACTTTGGATAAAAAATGAAAAAAGGAAAGGGGTGAGAAATCTTATACTAATCCTAAGGAACTAGGAGACTGTAAAGATCAAATGCAACTTAAATGAAACCATGCTTTGTCTCGCCACGTAAAACGACAACTACACAAAAGCAGGTGCAATCTTCTAGGATTTGTGCTTAAGATTTTCTACTGCAAATAATACCATCAATTGAACAACATTATTTGAAGTACACGTTAAAAGCATCCACGTTAAAAGCTTAGTCTCACTTTACGCATCAAATGAAAATCATTCATTTGAAGAAAGTATGAGCTAAGTTACCTCAATCTTCGCTATCAGTCTTCCGTTCCACTAACAAATAAATTTCTAATCTATAACAATCCTATGAGAAAGAGAAAATATGCAACCATGCACCCATTTGACAATAAAGATTTCAAAGCATCTCATGCAATTATCAATTTCATTATCACAATAGTTTTCGCAACAATTTCATACAACTCTTCTCTTACTTCTAAGATTTAAATCTCTAAACTAATTCTAACTCCAAAATTCTAATCTTTAATCCTCTAACAATAATTCTTCCGATTCTAATCAAATGAAAGCGAGGGGGTACTTATAGAGTTCTCGAATACATTAAATGGCCGAGATTGAAACAAGATCAAGGGCTCAGATTTAAACAAGAAAACCCTAATTAGGGTTGCCAAAACATCAACCAGTTGACAAGCAGATGAGTCATCCACTGAGAGTTGCGACCTTATCCGCTTCAGCAATGCTCCATTCAACGAACCTGGACACAATGGCGCCAATCTCCTCAATGGTAATGTCCGACAAGGTATTGACATTGTATTCTAGCAGGTCCAAACTGTCCGCACAATCGGCAAAGACAACTGCCCATTCTGATTCATGCTGCAAGAAAGTACTATGGACAGCCAAGAGGTCAAATGCCTTAGTCATATTTTTTCCTAAGATTGGCATGATGGAGAAAACCTTTTGAACTTCCCTTTGCATATTACCCGACCGTAAGTCATTTTCCCAGACAATGTCCGTGTTCAACACATCTACCGCCATATGAAAGATACCATTTTGAATGCCCTTCACTTGCTCATCAATTTTGGCACTTTCTGCCTTAACCTTTTCCAGCACTTCTCTACGGGAGACCAATGCGCAATACCAATTGCTGAAGTCGTAAGCCACCCCAGCTGCAATAATTTCCTCGTCAACCAGCCTTTGCTTGGGGATTTCCTTATGTCACAGAACCAAGGAATGATTCTGTCTTGCAGGTCCTGCAGTCTATCCCATGCTTCAGCAAAGTTTGCAACCCTTGTGAGTAGGGAAGAAGTTTTCCCATGAGCATGCACCAACTTCTCCACAAATGCCATTACTTCTCCCTCTTTCCCTGCCATCCATTCCTTTGTTTCTCTGGCAGTAGTTAGTTCTTTCTCAAGACTTTTTGCCGGTTCCTGTGATGCATTTGGGAGCGGAGGGGTTGATTGGTCACCTTGGTTGAGTGACCTTGTCAAATGTCGGATATATTCCTTCAGGCACTCAACCTCCATCTTATATTCCTTTTTCTTCGTAGTCTCTTTTTCCAATCTGGACTTAATGGTGGAGACGGAATTATCCAGATCTTCTACTTCTTGCCCTTTGGTAGATGGACCAATATCAATTACAGTAATGGCATACTCGGCAAGAGTGATCTCATCTTGCGGCTTCTCTACCGTTGGAACTGCAATCTGCACCGTACGGTTACCAGTCTCATCTCTCTAAATAGTAGAGAATCTCTTGGTAGGCTTTTTTCTATTTACTTGCTCCAACCTTGCCAAGAAATCATCAATGTCATCTGCTTCCGGTGCCTCAACTGGTACCTTGACCTTAATCCTTTCCTTCAACCAATCTGGGATTGTAGGTTGCTCGACTCCATCATCCTCGCAGTCCGGAGTGTCCTAAATGTCTTGGACTTCTTGAATTTCTTGTACTGATGGGTCCTCGTGAATTCCTTTGAGGGCTGAAATCATCCCTTCTTGGAAATCGCCTTCTCTGACATTCAAATCCTCCTCTAACTCACAAATCTCTGTGCCAATTGGAGAATGATGAAAGTCATCTTCAAGCTGCATGGGCTCTATGTCTCTTTCAAGCACTGGTGAAGAAATTCTGATATGTCCCCATGATTCTTCGTCCATAATCAGTAATTGCTCTACATTCCCGGATGCGGTTGAGTAAAGGGGCTTAGGCTTCTTCAGGATTGGCTTCTCACTTATCGCCACTTCTTTGCCCTTTCTTTTCTTCCGGTTGGTAGGCTCAGTCAGCTCATCTCCTTGAAAAGCGCCGACATTGGAAGAACAAGATTCAGCTTCGCCCATCAAGTCGTAGGTAAATGATATACCCCGTTGCCTCAAAGTCTGTACCCGCTGATCTACCCACCATTGCGGGTACTTGACTACTGGTCTCATAAGAATTGTCAAATCACCTAACTCTGGCTCTGCCCATTTAATAGGAGGAAGCGGTAGTCCTTCATCATAGCCAGGCTGCATGTACACTTCATCATCATCCAGCTGGTCAGGCACACGGAAGAGTTTCGTCGTCCTGATCATGCCCAAAGGTAATCTCGACCAAAATCTTTTCCTTACTTCATATTCGTTAGCAGCATTTGCCCAGAAGTCCTCAAGGTCAATCCTGTGCCTGTACTTCTTTCCGTTCACAGTTCCCATATGATTGAGTGGATCGGAGTCACCTCCGGATTTGTATGAAGTGAATGGATACAACTGTATCTCCACTCTGGCACTTTCTGCTGCCTATGCTGATGGGCAAGACTCTACCATGTTTCCGATGAACAGAGGAAACGTGACGGCTGCTTTCTGCTTTGGTCTCTGGATACTTTGGAATGTTTCCAACTGACTTAGTACTTCCAATAAAATCATTTTGTTGGTAAGATAGATCGGCAATTTGTAAGGAGAATCCGTGAATCCTTGTATTCTGATATAAGTAAATCTAGGAAACTGGATAAACCAAGATCTGTATTTACTGGTTAAACTCTTTGCTTCACGGGTGAGCCTCTGATGTGTTACACCTTGAAGTATTCGGGTGATATACATGAGAAAAGCATTATGTACCCGACGCCAATGTGACTTCTCGCTCGACTGCAATTGAGGATAGCAGTTATAAACCTTGAGCTCCCTTTCGCCATTGCCGACTACACCTTTGCAAATTAGACCAGCATATCGGTAGGTCCGAGCGAGCGAGTATATTATGTAGGAACCCATATGAAAGGATTTGGTCTTCTCCAAGTTGACCAATTGTTCATGAATACTATCACTGATCATCCTTGACCAGTTGATCATTTTTGTTCCAGAAGATACTTCGTCAATGAAGTAGTACATCCAATTTTCAAAAGGCGCTCCTTGAGGACTACCTACCAACCTGTTCAGCAACAAAACTATGTCTCCTTACTCTTCCTTAAAAAATGGCCTGAGCAACTTCTTGGGCAATCTTTTGGTTGAAGTTCTAGGTTTCTCCAGCCAGTTTTTGTTTATGTTTGCCATACAAAGAACTTGTTTATCTTCGTATATTTTTTGTGCATCTTCTTTCAACCGGTAGTACGTTCAATGGTAAGCTGGAATGCCAAAAGTCTCTTGTATAGCCAGTTCGCCCAAATATGCCAGTACTCTGCCATCTGGTGCTTCAATCTGTCTTTCCTCGGCATTGGAATGCAAGGCGCATTCTACAATCAACTCTGGACATTCAATCGCCGGCGGAAACCCTGCAGCATGAACTATGCCATTTCTCATCATTTTTTGTGCAATTGGAGTTGGCAAGAGTGTGTCACTTCCATAGATTCTTTTCCGGAATTCATCTAAGTCAATATGGCCAAGATCGGTGTCGGCAACATTCTTCCATTTGAAGACAATTTTAGACTCCGGCTGCGAACTTTTGCTGGCGAACTTCATTTTCTTTGATGATTCTCCGTTGTCCAGCATAAATCTACAAAAGAAATGTTAAAATTCAGAAATTATTTACGCATAAATATATTCCAGCAAACTTGATAAGTTAATTCGTGAAAATAATTATTGCTGGAAATGAAAGAATTAAATTGTTTCGCAAAAAAAAAGCTTTGCCGAAATAGAGGAAGTAAAATCTGCCTGGCAATGAAAACTTGTTGTTGCTAAAGTAAATTCGTATTTTCAGCCTTTTACTTCGTAAGAAAAATATAAAGCTTCACAAACTTCTCTTGCCTTAACAAACTTTCTTCACAACTTCGCTTTCGAATGAATGAAAATGAAATGCCAAACCAATTTAAGGTTGAAAGAATCGACCCATTTAGCAAATTTTAATTGTTTCCAATTAATTCAGTTTGAACTTGGCTGGCACTTCTCTTTCAAATAGCAATTTCCATCTTCAACACCAATCGGTAAAGAAAGTTTCTAATTCTGACGCCAGTCGAGTGAAGTTCTTTTTCTTCTTTCTTTTCTCAGAAATTTGCCTAGAGAAAATTCGAATTTTCTCATTAAATGGGTTTTGGAAAATAAAATATTAAAATAATATTTTATGTGTTGTTTCCAACCCGTTCATTAAAATAATTAAATAATAATATTTAATTATTCTTTAATCCAAAGGCAAATTTATCTTTTCAAATTTCTCTGTGCCTCTGCCTAAGGCGAATTTTAATCTTGCCATGATTTTTTACTTTAGGCGAATTTACCTTTGCCAGACATACAATTTGATTTTTCAATCAATTTTTTAAATGTCTAGACTTAGGCAAAATTTTAAATTCTATTCCTCAAACTTCCATACTTAGGCAAAAATTTCAATTTCTCGAAGTATTTTTCATGCCATTTGAGGCTTAGGCGACCTTGCCTTGTGTAATTTTTCATTTTACCCAGCTTGGGGCGAACTTCATCTTGCAATTTGTCATTTAAATTTAACATAAGGCGAATTTTCCTTGAAATTTTACCACTTCCAAACATCTTGGAGCGGACCTCTTCACTCTCCCACCCTTCTCCAACCTTCTTGGGGCAGACTTCACATGTCACTTGTCATTTTTCCACTTGGGCGGACTTTGTCATTGTCTTGCCACTTAACATATGACAGACTTCACATGTGTTTTGCTATCCTTCTCATTGCTGGGCGGACTTGCTAGCCTTCATGCCATCTCCCAACACCTTGGAGCGGACTTGCTAGCTTCTTTGTCATCTACCTTGGGGCAGACTTGCTCATGACTTAGCCATTTTTGGCATGTTGCTGGGCGGAATTTCACCATGTCTTGCAATTGTCTTGGGCGGACTTCCTTGTAAACTTGTAATTACTTGGGCAGACTTCATCTAACCCTTGTAATTTTTCCCTTGCTAATGGCGGACTTGGCTTAAACTTTGTCATTTTTCCATGGGCAGACTTACATGCACCTCCGTAATTTTGATTTCTTCATGCTTGGGCGAATTTAGCACATGCATGTTCATGCCTTAGGCAAATTTCCAGATTTTTTCAAAATTTTCACCCATTTTTTCTTGTAACCTTCTGAAGTTGATGTTGACGAAGCCATGACTTGCACACTTTCTAGAAATAGAAACCCTGCCAAAAATAGAAACTTTCTAAAAAAAAGCCCCTAAAAAATAGGGATTCCAAAATGGGCTAAAAATGCCAAAAAAAAGTTCCTAAAAAATAGGGGCTCGGGGTGGAAACCCTAAAATTTATGAAGTGTCAGAATTGACTGAAATGATAGTCGATCTTCGTCCACAAGGCCCTCTAAGCACTTTGGCAACGTTCATGCATTGATTCTGGTTCACCATCATTTCTTGACTCAGATGACCTTCAAAAATTCGAATTCTAAGTACCTCACCAAAAGACTAGAACGCAAAGGAAAAAGCTATCAGAGGGAAAACCACTAGGGTCCCCATTTGCAATGGGGCGATGTGTGAAGAGGTCACAACAACGCCTCATTGGGAGATTATTTAAATATTTCTCCTCAAATTTTGGATGCCTAGAAAGGTGAATATAATGTTTTAAAAAAATATATATTTCAACCGTGAAATGGGCATCTCTTTTGGAGGGAAAAAGAAATGGAAGCTGAAGAGCCAACAGTCACCTTCAATTCTATAAAAGAAAGCCTTTGCTCTCTCATTTATCATCTTTGAAAATGTTGTAAAGTTATGCTGCTGAATTAATTTCAGAGTCCGGCTAAGGGAAAACTTAGCATTTCTACTCCATTCTTCGGGCCTGAAACTATGGTCTCCTAAATGGTTGATTGAGAGTGTGCTTCATTCAGAAGTGCATATTGAGCTTCATTGTTGTTGATTTTGGTGATAATTTCCAGTTTTGAGCTTGCTGGTTATTCTATGGCTGAAGTAGATTTTAATATGCAGCTCTTAGTATGATTTAAATTTCATGATGGGTGTTTGATCATTCAATGTCTATGCTCTTGGCGCTCCTAATTGTGCATTTGCAGATTTTATCATTGAACATTTAGATGTTATTTTCAGTTTCTATGTTGTTGATGTTCATACAACTGAAGTTGAATTTTGTGAGCAGCTTTTTGAATAAATTTAATCTTGTTTTGGGTATCGATGCTATGTGTTTGTTGACCTTGGGCGACCCTTTCCATGGAAGCTAAGATTTAAATTCAAAGAACCTGATTTTTAAGAGCAAAATCGCCCTTGCAACCAAGTCGTACCCTCTTAGAGCACATTGGAATTTGTGCCAAATAAATGAAGGGGTTTTGATGTTGTTTTCTGTTTTGTTCTTGGGTGCCATACTCCTTAAAAGCCTTTGCAAAAGAATTCAGTCAATTCAGAGGTAATTTGGTGAAGTTATGAACATTTAAGTGAGTTTACAAGTTGCTGGTTATTCATTTCCAGAATTGCAGATTTATATCAGACTTGTTTCAATTTGAATTGCTAGTCTTTTCTTCATCAATTATTGTTGATGTCTAACATGGAATCCTCCAGTTCCTTGGTGCTTTGAAATCATTGTAATATTCATGTAATTTGCAGCTCATTCTTATATTGTAAAACTGTAAACAGTAGTACTGTTCCAGTTTATTATTGCTGCAATTATTTCTTAATTTCACATTAAGCACCCCAGGGTGGTATACCGCCAGTGTGGAGAAATGAATTGTTTAAGCTTTCTTGTACCCACTGTCAAGTGGTGAATCCCCACTCTTGAGTGAATGTCTGCCGCAGCGGATGAATTGTTTTATTTGTAATTTCATTCCCCCCACTGTTTTAATGGAAGTGTGGAAAATCTCTCATGGCTGGTTATCCACCTAAGTTCTTCCAGTTTTGTAATTAGTACTCCACCATATGTTAGCACCTCGCCTGTTAAAGGATCTTGAGTGCACATTCTTGGTGTTGAGTTTAGACTCTCTCTTTCGGTTGTAATCTTTGTAATTTTTTATTCAGTAGATCCTAAGGATCCTCTGACCATATGCCTACCCCTCTTCCTTAATTGGTTTTAGGGCGCATTCTTGGTTAGAGTTCTTTCATGCAACATTTTGGATTAAACTAACCTTAACGGGTGTTTGGTTACATTGTATTTGTTTATTGAAAATCAAAAAAAATTGTGAGGGTATCTTCCAGCATCCTCCTCAAAAGTGGCATCCAAACTCCCAAGGCAATATTTGAACTTTAGAAATATTTAATCAGCCTCCTGATGAGGCGTCCACCATCAAAATCTCCCTTTTTAAAACAACATGAAGTTATAATGTTAGGCCAAGGGTTATAAAGTAAAATATAACATTATAACCTTAAATAATTCATTTCTCCCAAAAATTGCTCCTTAAGGCCAAAACCAAAAGTACTCACTGCATTGCCAGAAGTGGAAAGCTCACTGTGTTGCTGCCAACTGGAATACTACTAAAAATAGTAAATTTTGAAAAGTTGCCCAAATGCCTTGCAAGCTATATCATCGTGAAGCTCTTTGAAAACCCAGAAAGAATCCGCCATCCAAAATCGAAAACTCCATATGCAAGCTTCAGAAAAAGCTGAAACATCCTCCTAGATGAAAGGAAACCCTAATTTTTGCTTCCAACTAGCCTACGGGCCTCCGGAATAGGCTAACGGCCATCATTGTTGATCACTGCTGAGAAGGGGACATTACATTGTGCAATGTCACATCGCCTACGGTCAAAGACTAGGAACAAAATAAATAATAAAATAAGTTAAAATGTCTTTTAAAACAAGAGAAGAGGACAAGGAGACAAACTTACGACGCAAGTATTGGCGTGCTGGTAGGGAGAGAGGGTCGTGCTGCCATGAGCAAAGACAATTTCCTAGCACACTATTAACGCAATATGGCATCCCCTCTCCCCATCCATGACCCCATGCTGGAAGTACTAAGATATTAGCATGGTAGAAGGAGGTGATTTAGGAGGTTTCTTCGTGATCATTTTGAGGAAACTTTTGGAACTTAAATGGTGGAAAGGCAAGGCAGAATGGCAAGGATAAAATGGATAAATTTTATTAGAGGCATGGTGGGAGGAAGGGAGACACAAAGAAAGGGTGAGGGGGTTGCTACAACTACCTTGATAGACATGAATGCTAAGTGCAAAAGTTTGGGGCAGGCTCAAAAATTGTAGATGGTTTGAAAGAAAGATAGTTTTAGATGGAATGCCATTATGGTAGCATATAGAAGACATGGAGTTCCTCATGATCCATTGGCATAGTTCCAAATGTAACGAACAGGTGTCCAACCTGTTCACTTTTCAAAGGCAGGATTACTCCCTACCTTCACCAAAAATAAGAGCTTTTGATGAGGGTGTGGGCATCTATACAAGTATAATAAAAAGGGGTGCTAGTTTTGAAGACCATTTTTTAGGGAAATCTAGTGATTTCTAGAAAATTTTGAGGCTTGCAATAGTATGTCATGCAAAGGAGGACTCAAGGAAATGAGAGATGGATTTTAAAGCCTACATTATAAATATCTTCAACATTGTTGTCCCTAGAGCTGAGTATACTCTACCTTCCAAAAATGGTATCAAATTTGAATTATACACTCACACGAATGAAGAATATTTAATCTAGTTGATTTAGGCTTTGTGCATGAAATATTGAGCATTCCCACTATATACTTCAAAATTTATATATAATAATACACCAAAAGAAAGGTATGAAATTCTTTAATATGTTCCTTGCATTGCTCTTGGCCTTGCTAGAAATGAATACAAAATTCTGACCTTCATATCTGATATGATATCTTGTAGGAACCATTGATATAATGATATTCAAATTTTCAATGAATAGTATAATCTTCATCCACATTGATTGGGCAACCGCTTTTAATGAGTGCTTTAAAGACTTATTATACCCAAAATGAAATTTTTGGCATTCTGCTTAAATTGAGCTAAACAACGTAAAAATGCCATCTAAAGTATGTTTTAGGTCAAACCAAATATGAAATCCTTGTGGGTTTCTGTCAAGGAACCTATGGTTAAAATTTTGAAAAAACGAAAATTAGGGTTTTACACCCCTATTTTTATGGAAACCCTAAAAAATAGGACCTTCCCGGAAATGATTGAAAATAATTCTGATAGGCTTAATTGCCTTCACGATCACACTGATCAAGTCAGAATTATCAAAAAATATGTTTTACTCTGGTGGGTCTATTTCTATTTTTCAGGAACAAAGTTAGGAGCTCCGCAGCCATTAATGGCAGATTGGCCAGTACCAGGTGCTGAAAGCTAAACCTCAAAAGCTTCAACGAAGAAACCATGGCGGAAAAAGATAAAAATGATGACGTTCAACGAAGGAGATTCTCAAAACGGAAAAGGCCAAAATTTGGCTAAGTCTGGAAGGTGCACGTTTTGTCTACCAAGGCAAAACATAGTCTACAGTGGTTAAAAGCGCCCCTCTTGAAGAAAGGCGCCCTTGAACCTTAGAGGGCAAATCAAATCATCTGGCAGTGTCAAAACAGTCATCCTCTTCACTTTCATACTAGCTCGACAACGAAACAATCAGCAAGATTATCTGATTCAGCAATCATTGACCAACCGTCAGCGAAGTATGGAGGATCCATTGACGACAGAAGTGCCAAATCTGAAAGCTTCAAGGTAAAAGCGCCCCTGCTGGCCAGGGGCGCCCCTCAGTTGCAGACATCAGATGAATCCAAGAGCTGTAGCTTTATACATGATATCTTTCCAGCTTCCTCCCGGCTACGTGATCAATCTAACAGCAAGTCCACAAGACACACCAGACGATCACGAGACGAGATCAAGCAGAAAAAGCCAAAATTAAAAAACTGGAAAGATAAGCCAGAAAATGGCTAAGGCATGGCTAAAAGCGCCCCTCTCAAGGAAAGGCGCCCTTTCCTAAAGGTGTCCAGATTCAGCCGGAATCTTCACTACCTCCCAAGACGACCTTCTCAGCTATGACCTATCTCGTCAGCGAGACTATCAGCAAGAACTTCCGACAAATCAATCGACCGATGAAGAAGGTCAAAGGCTGGCAGTCCACAACCAAGATAAAACTAGGCAAAAGCTAAAAGCGCCCCTGCTGGCCAGGGGCGCCCTTTAGTTTGGAGGCCCAAAACTTGCCAGCTGCCACTGCAAAGTCAGGCATCGTGAACAAGACTGAACCAGCTACCCGACACATCATCAAGCAGAATCATCTGATTCATCAAACATCGGGAACGTCAGATCAAAGCAAAGAGGGTCTGAAAAGGTCAAAACGAAGAACGAGTCAGTGAAAATTGACTAAGGCATTGTCAAAAGCGCCCCTTTCAAGAAAAGGCGCCCTTCTTTCTGGAGGCCTAAACTCAGTTTTCTGAGCTAACCTCTCCCAGGCATATCTAGTCACATTGATCCTGCCTCAACAACAGAACTGTCAGATACTGCTCGAGATCAACTGAGCAACCTGAATCGAAGATCAAACAGGAGCACTTCAGCTTGCAAAATAAGCAAAAAAGATCAAACTCAAGGTTGGACGCCTAAAGGAAAGTCAAACAGAAATGTTGACTTGAGTTAGCAAAGTTGGAGCCAAAAAAGAGAAAAACACTCCACAATCAGTGGAAATCATCTTTTGGAACTCCAAATCAGGACTGAATGATGAGTTATCTTCCATACTTTGTGGATCTTAACCCTAATTGCCTTATATTCATGCTAGGCGTCCCTTTTCCTCATTATTCTTTTTGCAGGTTGAAGGATAAAACATCAAGTAGCTCCCAAGAACAAGTTTTCAAGATCTGGCAGGGGTTTTGAACGGATCTTCAATATTTTTGAAGATAATTGGCAGTAAAAGCATTCTTCTCCCAAGATTGCTTCCAGAGACAGATTATTACAAGTGGCAGTTTATAACTTCCAATCCATCTTCTGTCTATTTCCTCTACTTCTGTCTATATTTCTTTTGCATGTCACAGGAAACGACAGATTTTCACAGATCTGACCAACTGGGTATGATCAGCACAGCTTTTTCAACAAAACCCACATGGTAGATTTTTTCAGAAAAAGTAGCCCTGCTGCCCCTATTTTTTAGGGTTTCCGGAAAAAGTCATAATATTGAAAAACGGACAAACTGGGTTTGTTTGGCTCTGAAGCACGAACAAAACCCATGTGTTAGATTTTTTCGAGAAAAATCACTTTCTGGTGCCCTTGCTGCCTCTGCCACCGAAGGGCTCTTGCATGTCAAAGAAAAACTCGTTTTTTCGAATTTCTGACGATCTGGGTCTGTTTAGAAAATCATTCTTAACAAAACCCATGTCTCAGATTTTTCGTAAAAACTACCCCCGGCGAGGCTATTTTTAGCATTTCCAGAAAAGTGTCAGAACAGGGTCAAGTGCCCAGTCAATATTCAAGGTTTTCAGAATGCAGTACTCTCAGGTACAATACAAGACCAAAACAGTCTTATACCATGATTACCTGAAAACGACTGATACAGACTTATGGCAGAAAAATCCAGAGGTCAGTTCTGAAGACTTGGAGGGCATGAATCAAATCACATTGCAGAACATCGAAGAATCCGGTTTGTTTCAAGCAGCATCTATTCCAATCACCTTACAAAGCATCGAGCTTGTAATTGCTTGCATTAAGCATTACAACCCGACTACAAGAGAGATCCTGTCAGTTGACGGGAGGGTGATTTGCAGCTTGAAGCCAGTAGACATAGAGACTTGTTTTGCAATCCCACCATGCCCTACCAAGAAGGTCATATCAGTGACAGAATGCGAAAAGGCATTCGAGGCTTCAAAAGACAAGTGTTCGCTTATAATGGCTGAACATTGGCTGAAAACAAAGAGGAACAGTTTGCCCAGAGTAGTTGGTAGAGGAGAATTCAAAGACGAGTACGGAGTGCTAATCACCCTACTCAGCAGAGTCACTGGACAAGAGGAGGGAAAATCCTTCCAGCCGTGGATGTTCTACATTATTGGCAAGATAATCAGCAGAAAAGAACGTTACGACTGGGCCTCCCTGATCAGTGACACACTCCACCAACAATTCACCGGATTTCTAGAAGAGCACCGTTTCCACATGTGTTCATACCTGGTCTACCTGATAGCCTTCCAAGGCGATTTCAGAACATTAAACACTGTGGGAACCCTAGGTGTGCAAAAGGTACGAGAACACTTTCCTCGCTTGGAGTTCACTCTAGCGGAAAGACATTTCAAAAGAATAAATGACCTTTTTACTATGCACACCGTGCACGAGCTAGACCATGAGATGCACGTGCGTATTTCACCAGCAGCTAAGGCAGCAATGGTGGACTGGGCGGATTGGTTCATACAATTCCCCACTTTCACCTACATACGCGTGTATGGCTATAATGGCCACCCCGCCATGATGCCACGTTACCCCTCAGATAGGGTAGTGTTCATGGAATTCCTGAGGCAATTGGCCGATGTTCACTCTTACCTTCGCGTAAAGAAAAAGGCTGCAGTGAACTTTCCTCTTCAGATGGGACTCTACAGATGCAGAACAGCAGCTGATGCAAGGTTGATAAGCCAAGAAATAGTGAGATTTAATCTCAAGTACCTCATCGACAGGAGGCCATCCTATGACCCCAGAGGCATCTTCGCAGCTCACCTTGAGCAAAGATCATCACATGAACCTTTCATGGAAGATTTTGGGTCAACTGCGAAGATGAGTTCGAAGTGAGAAGAAGGAACCATAGCAGATTCAAGCTCTCACAGATTGCAGAATTCATGTCAGAAGACATCGAGGGCTTATCTGAAGACGAAGGAGAAGTTATTCTTTCTTCCTTCTTCACGAGTCTAGTGGATTCACAACCACTCGGCAAGGTAGACTGGTACGCGAAAGAGAGTACGTCTATTGAGGAAAGAACGGGTAGAGTAGTTCGACACAGTCAACTCTACCTGGACAGTAAAAGGACAAGGAAGGTAGTACTTCCCCGATCAGAGCCGCCAGCGGTTCAGTCTACACTACCTTCCACGTCTAGGAGGAAACCCAGACAGAAGAAGATGAGCTTTCCTCCAGAAGGAATGCGGATGTCAGGAAGCACATGGGGGAGAAAAGGAATTGCCAGCACAAGCCGGCAAGAGGTACAGGTGGAGACAGCCACCAATTTGCCTGAGACAGTTGAGACCGCTGCAACTACACAAGAACCAATGATTGAAATAATCGCTGTAGAGGCGGAAACCATTGTAGAAGAAGTTGTAGCAGAAGCGGTGCCAGTGATAGAAACAGAGCCACCAGCTTCACCACCATCACAGAGGTCACAAAGTCCTATTGATTTGGACTCGCCACCACGAGACATTGCCACGGCACAGTCTCGTTCTTCTAGCATTCAGGGGACCTATGTTCCTCCTCCCAGCGATGCTAGCCGAGATTCTATCTGGCTGGAAAGCTCGCTTGGGAGAAAGAGGGAGAGGCCTTCATATCAGCTTGACTTCTCTGAATTCCATCATGTCCCACAAGACATGCCGGTAAAGAAGTTGAAGAAGCAGACACATGTAGAAAAGAATGCAGAGAACGAGGTCATCATAGAGACTGCTGCCCCACCTGAAGACAAAGATATACATAATGTGAGGGTTGAGGATTTCACGCTTTCAAAGGTGAACCTTGGAAAGACCACTCGACAGGTGGAGGCAGACCTTCTTGGAATTGCCTCGGCGAGTGTCAAAGAAAGGATGACAAAAGATGGACAAGACAAAGCAGCCTTGAAGGCTGAAATCCGTCAGCTAAAGTTGTACATTTCTAGTTTGATACATGACACTCCAAACTCCTCGGCTTTGCCTCAAGGACTGTTGGATCTCCCAGCTGAAAGGAACCATCATCAGTTGATTACATACGGTAAACACTTGAGACGCCAAGTGGATGAGTTTGTTGTCAAAGGGCGGTGTGTGTTGACAGAAGCATATCAGCTGAGAGACAGAGCACATGGACTTCGATCAGAAATCCAGAAGTCAGATATAAAGGCAGCTCAAGAGAGGTCGAGAGAGGAGGCGACAGTTGCTGATTTGCAACAAGCATATGAATCAGTTACGACCACAGAAAATAAACACCATCTCTTTGAGTGGAAAGAACAGGTGGCATACAAGGTGAGAGCCTATGATGCCAACTCTGTGGAGCTGATTGACTATAGACGCTTCGTCGCCAATATTATCAACTTCGCAAGAACGTTGGTAATATCCTTCCCAGAGTTAGAATATCAGCGGGAAGGAGGAGAATATGTGGAACTTGAAACCGTGCAGACACGATTCCAGGATGTCATCCGATCTTCATTCCTTGAAGATCCCAATGGCTGCAAATTAGCCAAAATTGCAGCCATGTCTGTCCAGTTAGATGAAGCAGCTGCCCAATGCATAACCTATCATCAGCAGCTTACGACGGGTGAAGAAATGCTTAGACGCCACATAGTCATCTTGAAGAGCATTAATTGCCCGGAGGCCGAAGAGGTCAATGACTGGATAGAGACTTTGTTGACCAGTGGTGAAGAGGTGTAAAGCACCAAGGGAGGACGTCCTACCCTCCAAATAGCATTAATGATGACTGAAGTCAACTTGATGCCCCTTTCCAAGTTGACTCCAGATCTCCACAGATCATGCATGTCAGATCCCACTAATCTAGGATGTCTATTTGACTCCCACGATTTGTGGATCTCAGATTTCCTCAAAAGGTGGATGTCTATTTGGAGACACATTTGTAACATAAGTTCACTTTTAGTTAGGTGTCAGTCAACTGAGGTAGACTTCCAGTTTGACTTTTGTTTAGTTTCAGTTAACTGAAGTAGATTTCCAGTTAACTGTTTGCTCACCTACATTTAGACATAGAATAATATCTTGCTGATTGGCAAGAACTGTTTGTTAACTCAAGGAGATTTTAGGGTTGCCTACTCCTTTGAGTTCCTATAAATAAGAGCCTTAGGTTCTTTATTTGTTTAACCTTTATTTGCTAGCAAAATTGCTGCGCCACTGTTGCCAGAGTTCGCTTGTTTATATCTGTTCACTCTTGGATGAGAGTTCGTTGGTTGATCGCAATTGTGCATGATTTCGTGCCTTTGCTGTCCCGACCTTTGTAATTCTTTGAAGAATCTTAAAGAAATAAATCAGATGGTGCAAGCTTGATTGATCTAATTATTTGAGTTATTCAAAGTCTTGTGTTAAATAGTGCATTGTTTCAATCTCCTCCTTGGACAGGTGTCGTCGCCTCCTTGGATATTTTGTCATCAATCATTATCGTTTGATGTTGTTTAAATGATCTTTCTTGCAGCCTAGACTTTGGACAGGTGTCGTCACCTCCTCGGGAATCCTGTTAGAAAGGCCATCGTTCCTTGTTGTTTCCAGTGAGCTGCTTCCAAGCCTATACCTCGGATAGGGGTTCCTCCTCCTTGGCAAGTCTCAGATCCAGTTTACCGTAACGAGTGTTTGCTTGTATCAAGCCCTATCTTGGTATATATCCGAAGGTTCAGAGCCTCGGCCATATTCTATTGAGACGGAGGATTCAAGTGATCCAATCATACCATTTCGCTCCTATGCCCTCATGCTCTGTTTTTCTTGAGGAGGTAGGATAGTTTAGAAGCTTAGTTAGTCGTAGTTAAGATCTGCGGAAACCAGAGAAAAAGCTTAGCTACGGCGCATTGGTTTATGCACCCTTGTGTCCTACCGCTGAGTAAAAAAGATAGGAAATCTTAGTACACCCCTTTTTTACAGTATAAAATCAGCAAAGAGAGATCTTCCTCTCTATAATCCGAAGAGCATGTACTAACACACTTGCAATAGCTGTCCGTTTCCAATAAGCACTCCAGAGGTGCTAATTGAAACGCCAACAAGACTTTATATATAGCAGCAACCACTTCAGCAACTTATCAGTGACCCAATATAGGGCTGTGATATGCAATGGAACCCCCAAACTCCCCTTTTCTTCAATCGCCTCTCTCTAAGACTGTTGTGCTGAATTTACAACCTCCTATGTCCCTCATAACATCCAAATGCCTCCACATTGAGTGAAATGATTCCTCTTTTATATTTTTAATCAATTCCGAACGTTCTTCCCAATTACATTATCTAAAAAACATTGTTGCAGGAACAAGGACCAAGTCCAGAGCACTAAATTTTGAGCTTTGCTTCATTCCCAAAGCTGGTTGAATAGTAAGAAAACACATGCTCAAAGCGGATAGTTAGAGCTCTCTAGGTTTGAAGAAGCTTTTGCGGGCCCAGGAGTGTTTTGTCGGCCCAATTCCTACATGGAGGTGGGAAGTGGGACCAAGGTCTACAATCAAGCACCAATTTCAAAGTGTTGAAATATGGTAGCTTCGGTCAGATATAACTGATTGAAATCTACTATATTCCAAGTATATTATCGATCTGCATTTAGAGGTTATTACTTGCAGACTATTGGCTTTCTATGTTTTATATAGGATCCCGATCGAGCATCATTATCGGTGATCATTTTCAGATTGGATATTATTTATTTGTGCAAGATAAATACAGATCGAACTTGGTAAGTATTTATGTTTATTAAGTAACAAACCCCAATTAAGATCAGGTGTTTAGTTAAGACAAAAACGCACAATTTCATGAGACATCTCATGAACGGACATGCCTCCACTTTGTGGAGACATGTCCGCTCATGGGACATGTCTCTTCCTGATATATTTAATACAGATTCGATCCACAATTGGGGACATCGAAATCAATAAATGTTCTGCTCTTGTAGATCGAATATCATTAAGGAAAAATTCAGACTTGTGAATTCATGATTAGTATTTTTCAATATTGATTTGGCATCAACTTCATATTTATCAAGTTCAATATTCTGGTTATAATCTGAAAGGAATTTAATCTTTATTTAACATGGTATCAGAGCCAAGCTAAGGTAGATCCGATTAAATTCAAGATATCAGATTATTTTAAAACCTTATTCTATCTTGAAATTGCAAACACATGACATTCTTCATAATGGTTTTGGACATAGTCTTACCGCGCTATGCAAAGGACGTAGTCTCTTTGGCTAGAGGTGTCGGGTAAATATTACAAGGAGCCATCAAGGGAAGATTTTAAGTTGGAGTCTTTTCTTCTAAGCCGCATAAGGAGTCAAGGAGACTAGGGAGGCAGGAACGTTAAAATATTTAATACTACTGCTTATTAATTTTTTGGGCTAGTTCAAAAATACGGTGGTTCAAATCATTTGGATTTCTTAAGAACTGTCGCTTGGGTTAAGGCTCAAGAATTCACAAGATACAAGAATTGTCGATTTATATTCTCTAGTCTATGTCCTTACAGAAGGAGAAATTAAATTCATTGGAGACTTCTACTCAAAGAGCCACGATTCAGATAAACACCTTCATTACTGAAGTCGTCGCAACATCAAAGAGGGAATTAACGGTGTAAGAATAAGATTAAAAGTCGTTGCTATGATGCATTCGATAGGAATTCAAAGTAAAATCCAAGAATAAAATAAATCCAAAGACTTGCTATTGGATTGGATTTTGCGTGCCCTTGGAAATTTACATTCTTGAAGAATTTTGGCTAAAGACTATTATCGGGAACTCATTTGAATGGTTCATTAATGTGATGATGTCTAGACTTGCCACTATAGCTTAAGGAAGAATTTGTGGCAATTTAAATTGAATAAACATCTTGTTGCTAAAGCCGCCCTTCTCATGTAGAGGCATCGATTTACATTCATAGAATCAATTTGTTTCTGTAATGCATAGATTCGTTCTGAATATTGGTGATGGCATTTCTGTAATGCTTATTTGGTTGATGCTTTGAAAACAAAGCACTTATAATAATCAGGTGCCTCTGCAACTTTGGATTGTAGCCACTTCTATGATCGGTATTTCACAAGCGATCGACGCCACTGAAAGGGCGGAGAGAGCAGTTTTTGTGTTCTTTTCTTGAATAATAGCTCTAGTTGATACCATTGATAATTAATGGTTTTCTTCATCGAAAATGCTTCACATGGGTCAGAGTCCCTACATTGCGTGTTTCCTTTGAGGATCGATGGGTTTCAAGAGCGTCCCTCATTAGAGTTCTGTCGTGTCTATAACTTGAATTAAATATCGGGAATTGTAACTCAGTCGAGGATAGCGTAAATCAAATGGAGAAACTCCCGACTGGCATACTCTATCAGGCATAGAGATCGTTGCTTGGAATGATTTCCATTTGGCTCATGGCTGCGTAGCCTCTGGCTCTCGCCACTCTCCACTAGCATATCATTCTGACGGCACCTTCAGAGAAACGCGATTGTAGTTAAAGAATTCACGACATCATCTCCAGGTTACCTCATCGTAGTCTCACTGGGCGCCAACACAAGTGTGGTTACCTAAGGACGCAACAGAGTATTGGTGGCATACAGGCGGGTCTAAAGCCACAAAAGGAACAAAACCAAAACATATGCGAATTTGTGTTCAGCGACCGGTATCTATCGGATGCCTTTCAATCCAAGAGCATCTCGATAAGCCCGTAGCGTGATTGTATTGGAGAACGATGAAATCTATTGTATTGGCCAGCTAGCAAGTAATATATATGAGATTACTAGGAGATAGTTGAGTCTCTTTCAAGAGCCTTCAATAACGAAAGGTGTCCGCTACATTGAAATCTTCTTGGAATCGGAATTCCCCAACGGTTAGGCGCATGTGAAGTGGACGAGTCGATTAAAAGGAATTCTAGAGAATAGCTTTAAAGTTGGGAAACTTCAATGGTTCAGGAACAGTGTGGCTGCTTGGAAATCAGACAATAAACATTATGACTGTCAGTGTATCATGCTCCGTTCTCCTGTCCTATTGTAGACAATGATCACATATGCTGTCCGGAGAGACCTTTTGCGTCGGGGAGGCTATCAGGACATTAATATCTCAAAATCATGATCTCTGAGATGGCATCGATCATATTCTTAAATGGTAGCAGGGGTTTCTTCACTATTCAATAACGGATTTGGAGTATATGTATGTTGGCATCACAATGTTTCAATCTCCAGAAGTTGCGATCCAGAAAGAAGTATCGTATGAAGCAAGAAGTCACAGGAGAAGTGTTGGAGTGATCGTCTGGTATGCAATCCAATGATGGAAATCTTCAATGAGCGTCAGCCAGAGCCATCGGCTCTGCCTAGACAACAGAGGCAAATCTTGGTCTCGATTGGTTGAAATGTGCCTATCTTCAGAAGAATTTCATACTCAGAGATTTGGAGGTTTCACCTAAATATATCATATTGGAACTTTGTGTTTGGCATAACTGGTATTTGGTATAGTCCAGAATTCATCCTTCAATTATTTGCTTCGGTACTGACTGTGCGTATAAGAAGCCATTAATACATTGAAGGGAAAGTTATGGAGATTGAAATCTGACAAGCATCTTTGATTGAGAGATAAGTATTTCATGTCCTTAATAATGCTCGTGAATTTCTATGTAGGCATTAATTCATGATATAACATTGGATAAGTGAATCTTGTATGCTTCTAGCATTTGTATTTTGCTTCGGAATAGTTGAGTCATATGAACTATTAAGGAATCTCTTCGTAATGTGCATTAGGATGGACCAAGAGATTTCTCTCAAAAGAAGAAAAGAATGGAGACACTACTTTCAGCCATAAGACTGAATGAATGGCTGAAGACATCTCTTCGAAGAGGAAGAATTAACCTTCAGAGGGAGTTCTATGATTTGCTAAGAATAAGTAAGGGTTGCAATGTTGATGCTAAATCCTTGAAGTACCTCTTCAGCAATTAAGATCAGAATTGCTCAAATCAATCAACCTGGATTTAACATTAGGAGCTCCGCAAACTTATTCATATTAGAGTGATCTGGGATGAGGTTGAAGAGGACAGCCTTGAATCCTTGAAGAGGTGTGCATTGGAAACCATTTCTCTAAAGCAAGTGTTGCAGTCAATCTTGGACGATGAGGTCAGGAGGTTGATGCAACTGCTTGAAGTTTCAGAGGGAACCAACTGAACCTATAGAAGATGATCGAAAAGGTACCTCTGGATGTTGTTTCAGGTTGAGGTCTGCGATGATATCCTGGTATAGGAGGAAGCAATCTTCTGTGACATTGAGTACAACAGAAGCCGAATATATATTGCAGCCTCTATGGGAACAAGGGAAGCAGTATGGCTCCGGAAATTGCTTGTGGGATTATTTGATCAAAGCATATAGAGATTCCTTACCACTATGTGAGAGACATGGTAGAAAGAAATGTAATCCAGTTGAAGTATATTAGTACAAGCGACCAAACAACAGACATTCTCACCAAACCTCTCTCCAGAGTTAAAGTTGAACTCTTCAGGAAGAAACTTGGTATGGTTGAAATGTAAGTTATTGTTGAGATTGAGACTCAAATTGTTTATTTTGTACTGATATATTTAAAAGATGTTTAATGTGTAAACTCTTTTGTCATGCGTGTGACTCCATGACTTTATGGGCCCCACCTGTGTACATTATTGAAAGGTGACGATCTTTCTAATAATGAACACTTGTATTCGACATTGTCAGGTGACGAGTTTACAATGTTTAGTTTCACTATCATGATGGATATCATGTGAATTGATATCTATGGATATGTCATGATAGTATCTTTTGGACACTTTGATAGATATCATTATGATCCTTATTCATGGTGGATATGCATATATATCCGTGGATATGCCATGATTTATTATGGTAGACATCATGTGACTTGATGTCAGTGCACATACCATAATGAAGATGTGTTATGAAGAATGTCATGTGACTTGACACTTTCAGAAGCATACCATATCTTCTGATATCATGAGTTAGGTGATATCACTTTATACTTGATAGAGGTTATCTTCCCTAGCTAAGAAGGAGCGTTGAATAATGAAGATGTGTTATGAAGAATGTCATGTGACTTGACACTCTTACGAGCATACCATAACTTATGATATCACGAGTAAGGTGATATCACTATATACTTGGTTAGTTTTATCTTCCCTAGCTAAGAGGGCGTGTTGAAATATGGTAGCTTCGGTCAGATATAACTGATCGAAATCTACTATATTCCAAGTATATTATCGATCTGCATTTAGAGGTTATTACTTGCAGACTATTGGCTTTCTATGTTTATATAGGATCCCGATCGAGCATCATTATCAGTGATCATTTCCAGATTGGATATTATTTATTTGTGCAAGATAAATACAGATCGAACTTGGTAAGTATTTATGTTTATTAAGTAACAAAACCCAATTAAGATGGGGTGTTTAGTTAAGACGAAAAGGCACAATTTCATGAGACATCTCATGAACGGACATGCTTCCACTTTGTGGAGACATGTCCGCTCATGGGACATGTCTCTTCCTGATATATTTAATACAGATCCAATCCACAATTGGGGACATCGAAATCAATAAATGTTCTGCTCTTGTAGATCGAATACCATTAAGGAAAAATTCAGACTTGTGAATTCATGATCAGTATTTTTCAATATTGATTTGGCATCAACTTCATTTTTATCAAGTTCAATATTCTGGTTATATCTAAAAGGAATTTAATCTTTATTTAACACAAAGGAAGGCTATAATTTCCCCTTAGGCCTAGCCAATTTGGTGATCACTAGCCTGTTTCCTAAGTTCCCATAGGCTAATTGGCATTGCTAAGGGGGCTCCAAAGATCTTGGAGAGCACAAGTTCAATTCTTCTTGGTTTTTGTTGATGGCATTGAGCTCAGTTGGTGTTATTGCAGTGATGCTCTCAAAAGTGTTTTCAGACTCCTAGAATGTTCTCCAAACTTATTGGAGAGCACATCTATTTTTAGTAAGTCTCCAAGTTGGCACATGTCATCATCTGAAATATTCTCTCTCAATTTTTTTGATTTTTAAACCAAACATTTACAATAGAATCAATCACCCGTTAAGGTTAGCATAACCCAAAACGTACATGAAAGAACTCTAACCAAGAATGCGCCCTAAAACCACTTAAGGAGGAGGCACGGGCATATGGTCAGAGGATCCTGTTGACGTGCTTTTTATAACGACGCCAACACAGAATAAAATGTCCAACGGTCACTCTATTCTCTCTTGATCAAAGTATTCCGCATGCTAAGATTGCGTGAAAGGTCATGCATTCAACTCCAAGGTTCCTTTTATCGCGAATAGAATCAGTTGGTTGATGTGTATATGCTGGTTATTTCAAGGGGACTTACGTAGTTGCTCGATTTTGTGAAGCAATTAGGATATGAAAGATTTGACAGTATGGCTCTGACTCCTAAATTAACCGGGAAATACTGAATTAAAAAGGGATAAGGGGTAGGAATTCTACGAATCTACTTCTAAAGGGTGGAATATGAAGATCAATTCGGACAATCTTCAAACCAAACTCCGCTTTGCCTCCCTTCGGACAACTTCCACAAAGTTGGTGCAATCTTCAAAGGATGAGAGAAATATTCAAACCATGACACAACATGTTCATACTATCACAACGATGCATATGGACATATGAGCCACAATCGAAGTTAAGCGCTATTTCTCCAGTTGACCATGCAAGGCGAACCAGCCGTCAGCAAGTCCACTAGTGGTATGGACAACAAAAGACTTGCTCAAATTAAACACCACATTCCACAGCTAACAACTACTTGCATGAAATGAACGTCTATTTTACTCTATCTACCTTGAATTGGAAAGATGAAATGGCCTCGCTAGCTACTCATAACAAAGAAGAAATCACCAAGCAATGAAACACTTTGTATTATGAAAAGTGTTCACAACAACCGTTTACAAAACTTTCAAAGGAAAGTTTTCTTCCCTCCTCAATCTAAGCTAACTTCTAAACTCTACTCTCTAACTTCTATCTCCAATACTCTCTAGCTCTGATCTGAAGTCTAATTCTAATTCTAATATCTTACAAATGAGGGGGGATGCCCCTTTTATAGCTAGCCCATTTCAACGGACGGCTTAGATTGAATTACAATGAAGGGCTCAGATCGAGCCACCTATGCCCTGATTAGGGTTTCTGCCCTAAAAAGCGCCACAGAGAGGAGTGGGCAATGAATGCACAGAATATTCTCCACTCCCCTGCAGGAATCAATATGAGCAATTAATGCCCACTACCATCATCAAGAAGATCCTCATCCATGAGAGCGTTCCCATTGGCCTTCTCCCGGATAGCAAACCCGATCAACCGGGCCAATACCGCTTCGACCTCCTAGGCAGAAATCGGTGGAATATGGTTGAGCTGGAACTCCAAGACTGCTACCGTCTGTCCATGCCGAGTGTAAGACTTCTTCCATGCCACCAAGGCGTCCTGGGTATTCTGGATTATACTGGAGAAAGTGGAGACATTCTCAAAGTCATCCAGGACAAGCGACCTCGCAGCTGAGAAGAATGGAGCCAGTTTGTCTTTCAAGCCATCAGCAGTTATTTCCTCTGGGGCCAACTTTCTAGCAAATATGGCTTCTAATGTATTAAGGACTCCCTCCAAGATGTTACCCATTGCTTTCCTCACTCTGGCTGAATCTGCCCTTGCTGCATCGTGAAATCCACGGCCTGTGACCACCGAGGAGTACCAACTGGTGAAATCATACCTATCACCATCTTGAATCACACCTCCATCCACCAAAGTTTGTAGAGGTATATGTATCAAAGCCCCCAAACGAAGTACAGTCTTCGTCTGATAGATGCGGGTATCGCCCCAGGCCTGATCCACCATGTCAATCCGTGCCAAAATACTTGAGGCCTGCCGATAAGCATTGGCGAGGTCCTCCATGAATTTCCTTGTCTCAGTACGAACATGGCTAACCCACTTGTCCGCTTCCATTTCCATCTTCTTTAAATCCTCTAAGCCAACAACTGACTCCCTCGGAAGCTCTGGTGGACATTCTACTGTTGGGTTTGCTGGTTCACCCGGACGTGCTAGACTCTGCACATATCCTATCAAGGTTTTGTGCTCCTTCTTCAATTTCATATACTTCCCCTCTGTGCGGAGCAACTGATCCTTCAATGCCTGATAGGAGTTATCGAACTCAACAATTTGGGCTCCCGTAGGACGACCCAACTCTATGGTGGTGATCACATAATTTTCAGGCCTCTCCTCGGTTCGATCACAATCCTCCCTCGGAACAGCCACCTAAAGCGTGCGAGAGCCTGACTCATCAGTCGAGATCTTTGAAAACTTCCTGGCCCTCTTCTTTTCTGGTGGCGCACTGATCCTCCTAAGGAACTCCTCCATCTCGAAGGCTGGATCCGTATCATCCTCGGGTTCTCTTCTCATTCTGTCTGAAAGCCAATCCGGCACCGTCTGCTGCGGATTGCAAATGACTAGGGGTTGCTCCTCCCTTGCCTCCACCTCGTGCATTTCTTCTCTTCTTGCACTGTTCTGCTTGGGCTCATCATCTTCCACGAGCTACGTATCTCCGGACCCTTGGGTTCCCTGTTCTGTGTTTTCCTCTTCCTCCAATGTCATGTCCAACATCTGTTGGAAACAAGTGTCAGCCACTGTTTCATCTTCTTCCTCTTGTTGGCCAGCCTTGGATACACTGACGCTTATACTATCTGATTCTCGGATGTTGGGTTGATCCACCTCCTCAAGCTCCCGCTCTTCACCCAATCCTGCCCTCTGATCAGCAAATAATGAAATCACTCTCAAACTCGAAGACCGAGTTTGTGAGTGCATAGGTGATGCTTGTTCCATCCTCAACGGTATCGGCTGGGTTGGTACTTCTACCTGTGCTTCCGGTGTTTGAGCAAACTGTTTTCCCCTTCTTACCGATAGCGGCCTTGGATCACCCATCAAGCTATAAGTAAGGGCGATCGATCTGCTCTTAAGTCTGCATACATGTCTATCGACCCAAGCCCTTGTGAAAGTCAACACTCGAATAGAGAGCGTGTCCAAGTCCATGATTTCTGGCTCGGACCAATCAAGTGGTGGGACTGAAGCATCCCTGACTGAACCATAGTCGGGTTGCATAACGTTGACATCCTCTTCCACCTGGTCGGGAACTGGAATGATCTCACATTCCCTGATCAATTTGAGGGGAAGCCTGGAAAACATCCTTTTCCTTATTTCAACCTCATCAACAGCATTTGCCCAAAAGTCTTCAATGTGGGCCTTGTGTCGGTACTCAACGTTCTGTATCATTCAGATCTTTTTGTACGGATCAAAATCCTGTCTGCCTGTGTGATACGATAGATGATAGAATTGCAACTCATCCTCTGCCTCTCGAGCTGCCTGCAAGGCGGGACACACCTCAGTGGAATTTCCCATGGCAATAGGAAAGTCAAGTCCACCCTTCTTCTTCTTTTTCTGAATCTTATCATAGGCGATCAACTGCCTAGATATTTCCAGCATTATAATGTGATCGGTGGGGTACCTCGGTAGCCGGTATGGATACGAAGCGAACCCCTCCAGCCTAATGTAATTGAATTTCGGAAATTGGATGAGCCAATATCCGTATTCCTCGATCAATGCTTGTGCCTCTTTGGATACTCTTTGCTGCGTTCTCCGTTGAAGGGTCCTCGTGATATGCATTGTGAATGCATCATTAGCCCGTTTGTAACTGGCAGGGTTAGCTAGATGCAACTGTGTGCAGGCCTCATGGATTTTGAACTGATCAGGTGCACAGCCTATCGGCTCCTTGTATGTAATCCCTCGATACTTGGTCATTCTCGCCAGCATATATATCACATACGAGCTCATGTAAAAGGTTTTCGTCCCCCTCAGGCTCCTGAACTGTTCATCTATGTTATCACTGATCATTCTTGCCCAGTCAACACATTCCTTTCCCTCCAATATGATCTCGATGAAGTAGAACATCCATGGCTCGAAGAAGTAGGCCTGTGCACTCCCATTTATTCGGCTCAGCATCATCATCAAGTCGCAGTATTCCTGTTTCACATCTTCGGCAATTATCTGCGTTGGGAGTCTAGTCCAAGGTGCCTTTGCCTTTTGCATCCAAACTCTGTTGATGACCGCAGCAACCCTCTCGAAGGAGGTGGAGTACATTTTATCCGCCCTCTACTTTGATCTGTAGAGCATCTTTTCGGCAATAGGAATCCCAAATGCCTCTCCAATGGCATCTGGCGTGAAGTTGGCAAGCAATTTGCCATCCGGCGAGACAATGGTTCTACGCTCCGGCTTGTAGTGGTTTGCACACTCCATAATTAGCTTCGGGCACTGAATTGCTGGTGGAAAACCAGCGGCTGCTTAGATACCACTCTCCATGATGTTATGTGCCGTGACTGATGGTGGATGGCCTCCCAGTCCGTACATCCTAGACTTGAGTGCATTTAGATTAAATGACCCGAGGTTGGTGTCACTTAATCCTGCCAATTTGGAGACAATTGCCGATTTTGGAAGAAATGACTTGGCGAGCCTTTTCATCATTGCCTGCCGGGATGAGCTAGCCTTGGCCGTTTCAGTGTTTGCAGCTCTGCTTGCGGCTCTGCTTGTTCCAGGAACATCCTTTGCTCCGGCCATCTGCAAAATAAAATAGAATAACAATAAGCTAGACTGCAGATTTTTTAATAAAATAAATAACCTTCGAGGCGACTGCGAACGTGGAGTTAGCCTGTTGAAAATAAAAACTCTCAGCATAAATTACTAACTCCAAACCTCATACTGTGTAAAAACTTTCGAGCTTATAAAGAAGCTTCCAGCAACTGCACTCTGACTGGCGAAAAAAAAAATACAGCAAATTAACAACTTTCAGCAATGTGGCTACTTTCTCAGTACAACATAAATTAAATCTTTTGCCTCAACTTCCGTCAACCTCAGCAACTTTCGACGACTTCTCAACTTCAACAGCAACTAACTTTCAGAAGCTCGAATAAATAAAATCTGCAGCAACTCTTTTGCAGCTCCAAAAAAAAAACTTCCTCAGCACTCCGAGAATAAGATCTTCAGCACATAATAAATTTCTGCAACTCAACACTCTGCAGCAACTTCAACAAATAAATCTTCCAGCCACTCCGGAAAACAACTTCAACCTTCAACTTTGAAATTGCAGCAACACACTTTCAACTTTCGAAAGAAAGAGTCTCGGCAGATAAAAATTTCTCCAGCACTTCGCACTTTCAGCAACTCAACACTCCGAAATAAAATAAACTCTCAAAGAATTTCTCTCCTCAACAACTTCGAAAATATTTCAATCTCTCAAGAACTTCTTCAGCAATTTCAACTTCGAAAAATGTGAGGAGAAATGAGAGAAGAGACTGTTTAAATAATTCCTCTCGAAGAATCCTACCAAGTAATGCTGGGTCTATTTTTAGTACCTTCATCAATTCTCCACTCTCTTCGTTCGGAATCTTCTAATTCAAGCGCAGTAGTGGGCTACTCGTCAGCCAGTCATTATGGCAGTTGCCATTAATAATGATTCCTTCCTTGTAAGAATTCGAATTTTTCCTCTTGGTCTGCCAGTTAACTCTTGGTGATTTAAACAACTCGTGAGAAAATCACTTGACTTGATTGAAATTTTCATTTTAAAATCTTCGCAGTGTTTAAATAAATTTGATTCGAAAAAATTCGCGGGAGTTGTAAATTCATTTCCAACTTTTAAAATGTTTGTCATTTAAACCCTCAATTTCATAAAATTTGCCTTAGACATTTTAAATTCTCTCTTTGAAATATTTAACTCCGGATGATTTAAAAATCACTTGCTTGTTCGAAATAACTCATCCTCTGAGATTTAATTTCTGTTAGGAAAATAATCTAGGCAAAACGAATTTCCTCTGAAAATATTAAAATTTCCCTTAGGAAATTAATTTTTTAACTTCCCAACCCATGGGTGCCTTTTGAACGGGTTCATTTAATCTTTACTTGACCCATGGAAAAATATATCAGTTGCTTCCGCCTTGGAAATAAAACTTCGTCACTGTGTCCACTTCATTTAAATGTCTCTGGAAAATTTTCTTTATTCATATCAAGGCATCTTTTCTCCAGTGAAATATTTACCTCACTTAGAAAATATTTTGAACATCTTCATACTTCTGGCGTACTTAACCCCGTTTGAATGTCTGGAAAATTTTCATATCGTCTGTCAAACTCTTCATGCCAAGGGTGTATTTCTATCTAGTGAAATATTTATTTCACTTAGGAAAATTTCGAACATCTTCATACTTCTGGCGTTTTAATTTCCACGACTTAGGAATTTTATTAAAATCCTTTTTCTCCCTTAGGCGTATTTGATCTTATTCAATTTTTAATTCCCACGCCTTAGACATTCTTCACTTCACACACCTGATAGAAAATTTAAATCTTCACCCCCCCTTAGGCGTATATTTCCCCTTGGCATTTTATTTTATTTAAAAAAAAGTCTCCATGCCTTAGAACTTTTAAAAAAATCCCTTCCTTTCATGGGCGCAAAAGAGAGGGTGAGCTTTTATTTTGAACTTAGGCATTTTCTACCTACTCCTCCATCATGGGCGCATTTTGATAAGCATGCTTTCATTTTAACGCCTTAGGAAGTTTCCAATTTCTTAGAAGATTTTCATCTTTTCTTTTCCTTGACGGCGTATTTGACATAGTCCACTTTCATTTGTGCCTTAGAAATTTCCAAGTTTCTCATTCCTCCTTGGGCGCAAATGGCTTATACTACTCACATTTCGTGCCTTAGAAATAAATTTAAGTCTCCAGCAACCTTGGGCGCATTCACATGTGGGAGCTTTTATTTCTCATGCCTTAGGCGCATTTTAAGCCTTCCCATTTACCTTGAGGGCGCATTTAGCCATGGCTACTCCCATTTTTTGCCTTAGAATATTTTTATAAATTCATCTTGGCTGGGCGCATTTTGCCTATGAAGCTTTCACTTCCCATACTTAGGCGTTTTTTAGGCTCCAATAACCTTGGGCGCATTTGAGGGGGTGAGCTTCCATTTGAGGGCGCATTTCCACCCCTCTACTTTCATTTCAATGCCTTAGGCATATTGCTAGGCCTCTCCCAACATGGGCGCATTTGCACGTGTCTACTTCCATGTGAGGGCGCAAATGAGAGGGGTGGGTTTCTTTTCATGCCTTAGCCGCTTTTTCACTAGGCAACATCCTCCTTGAGCGCATTTAACATGTAGAGTTTCCAAGTGAGGGCGCAAATGAAGGGGTGAGCTTTACTTTACTTGCCTTAGAATATTTTCTAAGTTTCATCCTCTTGAAGGTGGGCGCATTTCAGCCTTTGAACTTTCATTTTATACTTAGAAAATTTTCAAACACCTAGGATTTTGCTTGAGGGCGCATTTGAGAGGGTGTGCTCTCACTTTTGACTTAGAATATTTTCCAACATTTTCCATATCCTTTCAAGGTGAGGGCGCATTTGAGAGGGTATGCTCTCATTTTCTCACACTTAGTAAATTTTTCATGCCTTTGTCTGCCCTCGATCTCACATTCTATTTTTAGTAAGTCTTTGATTTCCTTGACTTCCTCAATTCCGTTTTGCCTGAAAATTTCACCATCTGATCTTCTTCGCCTTGTGAACCTGTTTTGCCAGTCCTCTGCCCTGACCTGCTATTTATAGTAAGTTCTTGACTTTCTGACTTCAGTAGCTCCGATTTGCCTGAAAATTGCAATGCCTGATCCTGATAACGTGAGTGTCGCTCTGATGCCAACCTCGGGTAAAGACCTGCTATTTATAGCCATGCCCTGACTTACTAAAAATAGTAAGTTCTCCGATTTCGCTCAAATTTTGCCAGCAAGTACCTTGAAGTGTGCTGATGTTGGTGAGGTGCTTCGTTTTGACAATTTCTGGATTTCACCCCCATAAAAGTGGAAACCCTAATTTGACCTGCATGTATCCCGAACGGTCTCCGTTTGACTTCGTTCCTTCTGCATGTCGTTCTGCTTGCTGAACTGGAGTGTTAGGCGGCTACCAAAGTGTACCTGCTAAAAATAGAAACTGCCTGAAAAGTGACTCATCCACTGCCGAATGATTTTGCATGTCATATTGCCTGTGGGATCTCAAGAAACCCAGAAAAACCCAAAAAACTGGTCTGCATGCATGCACTGGCTAAAAATAGTAAGTCATCGAAATTTGATCTTCTCCACTTGCATGTCACACTATTGCGAAGCTCTTGAAAAACCCAAAAGGTATCTCCGGACATGTGTTGAAAAACTCTGCATGCAAACCCTAAAAATAGCCTCCGAAGGCTGAACTCTGAAAGTGATCGTCTCGGTTTGCATGTTATATCGTTGCGAAGGTTTCGAGAAACCCAGAAGTAATCTCTGGACATGCAATGAAGAATCATATGTTTGACCCCTAAAAATGGCTCCTGAAGCCGGAGCTGCTAAAAATAGCAAATTGTCCGATCTGGCTCAAAATTTACATGCAAACAGCTTGATGTTACCTGAATGTGGTTGAACTGACAGAATTCCAAAATTTCGACAAAATAGCCCCAAATTGAATACTTACTAAAAATAGCAAGTTGTCAGAATTTGATAAAAATTCAGTGGGACTTTGCCGGAAGCTTTGTGATTGCTGTACTAAGCCTGGATTTCAATTTTACAACTCAGTTTGACCTTTAATAAGCCAGAAGGATGAAAACCCTAATTACACAGACTTGACCAATACTTCAACCTGGATCAAACGACAGGACATCCCCGAAAGGACCAGAGATAGAGAGAGAGACGCACTAACCAAAGGCAAACGACCAGAATGGAGCAAAAAATTAGGGGGTCACCATCTGAATGGGGTGATGTGTGAAAAAGGTCACAACAGATCCCTAGGATCTACTGAATCAATGAGTACGAGATTACACTAAAAGAGAAATATTAAACTCAACACCAAGAATGTGCACTCAAGATCCTTTGACAGGCGAGGTGCTAACATATGGTGGAATACTACAGCTGAATTCAAATGAGACAAGGAGGATAAGAAGCCAAAGAACTTTCCACGCTACCACCAAACAGAGGGGGGAAAAGATTACAAAATGATTACTTCTTCTGCTGTGGCAGGTATCCACTGAAGAGTGGAAATTCTCCACTTGAAAGTGGGCATGAAAGAGATTACAAATCAAATTATCCACACTGGTGGTATACCATCCAGGGGTGCTTAATGTGAAGTTAATTAATTATTGCAGCAAATCCTAAAACTGAAACAGTACTACTGTTAACAGTTTGTATAAAGAGGAAGGCTGCAATTTACATTGATTTTCACCATTTTTCAAGCACCACGTTATACAATGTTTCCAAGTTGGAATATAATAAGAAAAGAAGAAAGAATATGGAAACAGCAAATGAATTGCTTCTATCTCAGAAATCTGCAATTCTGGAAATGGCAATCAGCAACTACAAAAATTCATAAAATATTCATAACTCAACCAAAATACCTCCGAATGGCGTGCAACCAAAGGCTATGATCAACTAGAAGCTAGGCGCACCTCCTGAGACGAAAAAACAGCCTCGAAACACCAGTAGTATTTAATGACACGCATCCCAATGCAAACAGAAAGGCACAATCCTCCTTGAGGGGCAATTCTGCTCTTTAAAATTCCACACACCAGATTAAATTCTGGAAATTGGTAAGAATGGTCGCCCAAACCTTAGAAACAGGTGGACCAAATACCCAGAACAAAACAAAATTCGTACAAGCAGCAGTGAGTGAATTCGATTTTCAGCTATGTGCAAACAACAACTGCAAAAACTGGTAAAAACTCCAAAATTTCACCGTGAAGCTCTATCTGCTAGTCTGGATGAGAAGCAGCAACAATTCAATTAGGTGTTATCTTGCAAACACGAAATTGAGATAAGAACTATGAGATCAACATTCCTCGAAATACAAAATGATAAATCATTTCAACAGCATAAGTTTAGCAAAATATGAGATAACCAAAAGCTGGAGCCAAGCCTCAATTTTAAAGGAAGAGAGGAGATTGTTCAAATCCCAGAGAAGGTATGCCAAAAGCCAACACACTTTTCATTTTCAAAAAAGATATAATTCTCCACCAAAATCCGTTCCACTCGAGACAAAGAAGAATTAATTAAAACCTTTTTTAATTCCCTTCATGAGGCGCCACCCTTAAAGCCCCCTTTTTAACACAACTTGAAGTTAATACCTTAGGCCAAGGCATCAACTGCAAATTAGAACAATTTGCCTTTTTAATGAAGAGCTTCATTAAAATAATATTTTCAAACGGCCAAGGCTTAGTACTGAATACTACTCCAAATGACATTATGAACTGAAGGCTGACAACTGCTAACTGCCAAAAATATTATTTACTATAAATAGTAAATACTGAGGAAAGATCACAAAACCTCCAAAACTGGAACCCTTTGATTCACCTCAACGAGCCTACAGGATTTCGAGATAGGCTGATGAGCCACTGACAGGATTACTGTCAAAAGGGGAACATTACAGTCTGCGCCCCTCGAAATTGCTTGTCCTCAAGCAACTGCAGAGTTGGATGTTGCAAAATTTGTTCACCTTCCCATGTGGCATCTTCAATAGGCAAATTTTTCCATCTTACCAAATACTCCTTGATCGTTCGCCTCCTCAAGGACCACTCCCTACTGTCAAGGATCTCTTCCGACAACAACACCAACTGCCCTTCTTCATCTAAGGGAGGTAGTTTTGAAGTAGCCACCACATTGTGCCCAAGTGCCTTCTTCAAGTGGGACACATGAAAGACATTATGAATTTTGCTGTCCACTGGAAGTTCTAACTCATATGCCACTTCACCAATCCTTTTGGTGACTTTAAACGGACCATTAAAACGTGGCGTCGATTTCTCAACACCACTCTTTTTGAGGGAAGATTCTTTGTAGGGTTGAAGTCTCAGATAGACCATGTCTCTTACCTCAAATGAACGTTCAACACACTGCTGATCAACGTACAACTTCTATTGAATTTGGGCTTGCTGCAGATTTTATTTTAGTGATTTTAAGATGTCTTGGTTGTGTTGAAGCATATCTTTTGCCTGGGGAGCTCTACTATCACCAAACACCAAGTCTACAAAGTTAGGAGCATCATACCCATAGAGAGCCATAAAAGGAGACATCTTAGTTGACATGTGATAAGAAGATATGTAACAAAACTCTCCCAAATGGAGCCACTTGACCCAAACCCTTTGCTGCCCTGAAACATAATTTATAAGGTAGCATTCTAACCATTTGTTGACAATCTCGGATTGCTCATCCGTTTGCAGGTGATAACTAGTGCTTGGAGTGAGCACTGTACCACTCAACCTGAATATCTCTTGCCAAAACACACTTAGGAACTTGTTGTCCCTATCACTGACAATAGTCTTAGGCAAACCATGCAAATGAAAAATTTCTTTAAAGAACAACTCAGCTACTTGAGCTGCTGTAAATAAAGTAGTGATAGCATAAAAATGAGCATATTTAGTTAATCTATCCACCACAACATAAATACAATCACGGCCTTGCACTTTGGGTAAACCGGTGATGAAGTCCATAGCAATACTTTCCCACTTCTGATTTGGAATTGGCAAGGGCTGCAATAAACCAGCTGAAAAAAAATGTTCATTTTTATTCCTTTGACAGATAGAACATTCCCTTATGTAGTTCATGACTTCTTCCTGCATTCCCTTCCAAACAAACCTTTCTCTTATCTGCTTGTAAGTCTTGAACATACCTTGATGACCAGCAAGAGGAACATCATGAAATGACTGAAAAATCTTCCTCTTAAACTTGGATTTGGGTACCAAAAATATTCTACCTTTATACATGATCAAACCATCAACCAAATTATACCTTTCATCAACCAAATGACCTTCCATAATGCTGGTTGTAAACTAATTTTTTGCATAATCAGCAGCAATCAACTCTTTCCAATCTATTGAAAGCTCACAAAGTGACTGCAAATAAGGCCTTCTGGATAAGGCATCGGCAACTACATTGTTCTTTCCCCTAGCATACTCAATATCGAAATCATAGGCCTGAAGTTTGCTTACCCATTTTTGTTGCCTTTCATTCAAATCTTTTTGGTGCATGAAATGTTTAAGACTATTATGATCGGTCTTAACCACAAATTTACTTCTCACCAAGTATTGGCGGAATTTGGACAAAGCATGCATAATGGCAAGCATCTCTTTGTTATAAATTGAATATAATTTTTCTGCTCATCTCAATTTTCTGCTCTCGAAGACAATAGGGTGTTTGTCTTGCATAGGAACAGCTCCAACTCCTTCACCTGAAGCATCACATTCTAATTCAAAAGGCTTTTTGAAATCAAGCAAACCTAATACTGGACATGAACTCATAATTTGTTTGAATTTATCAAACACTCCTTGTGCTTTGTCTGTCCATAGGAAGGCTCCCTTTTTGGTGAGATTTGTGAGAGGGGCCACCATATAAGAATACCCCTTAACAAATCTTCTATAAAACCCACACAAGCCCAAAAATCCCTTCAAGTGAGTCACATTTTTTGGAGGTAGCCAATCAACCATGGTTCTAATCTTCTCAAGATCAACTTTGACCCCCTTAGAACTGATAATGTGGCCAAGATAGAGAAGCTTAGTCATCCCAAACTCACATTTAGATTCTTTAGCAAACATGCATTCAGCCTCCAGAATGCTAAGCACTTCCTCCAAGTGTTGAAGGTGCTCCTCCCAAGACTTACTGAAAATGAGAATATCATCAAAGAAGATAAACACAAACTTCCTCAACTGCTGCCTGAAACTCTTGTTCATACATGATTGAAATGTTGCTGGAGCGTTAGTCAAACCGAATGGCATGACAAGGAACTCAAAGTGCCCATAGTGACATCTAAAAGTTGTTTTCTCATTATCCCCTTCTCTCATTCTGATTTGATGGTAATCGGATCGAAGATCAATCTTCGAAAAGAACATAGCCCCATGGAACTCATCAATAAGCTCATCTATCCTAGGAATAGGATATCTATTCTTGATGGTTTTTTTATTCAATGCACGATAATCAACACACATCCGCATTGTACCATCTTTCTTTTTGACCAATACCACTGCTGAAGAAAATGGGTTTTTGCTTGGTCTAATGAACCCTACGTCCAAAAGTTCTTTGATAGTCTTTTCTATCTCATCTTTTTGCTTCTTTGGATAACGGTAAAGAGTAGTGATGACCGGCTTTGCACCCTCTTCTAGTTCAATCACATGCTCACACCCTCTTTCAGGTGGTCTCCCTGAAGGTAAGTCACCAAAAACCTTGCTCTTTTTAGAAAGAAGAGCTTGTATATCAGGCGGATATTGTCTTTTCTCTACAACCGGATCAGCTGGTAAGATCATACACTCTACTGCCCATTCAACTTGTTCATGACGGATCAGTCTTTCCATTCTTTTCAAGGACACAATCCGAGGACCTCCATTGGACATGCCTCTTAAAACCACCTTCTTCCCATCAGCTTGGAATTTCAATTCCATGGTTTGCAGATTCAAAGTGATCTCTCCAAGAGATTGCAGCCATTGTATTCCTGAAACAGCATCGGTATCACCAATGCCTACAACATAGAAGTCGTCCTTCACCTCGTAATTTCGCAATTGCATAGAAAGGTTAGAAATTTTCTTTGTGCAAGATATGGTAAAGCCATCCGCTACCATTACCTTCAATCCTTCAAAATCTTCGGTCTTCAATCCTCTTTTGGTAACTAGGCCTTCATCAATGAAATTATGAGTTGCTCCTGTATCAATTAGAGCAACAATCCTTTGAGAGCTAACCAATCCACGAACTTGAAAGGATTCATTCTTTTGGAAACTAGCTAGTTGGGCAAAAGCACTACCATCTCCAACTACTGGTTCCTCTACTGGCGCTTCTTCTCCTTCATCACTTGCTATTTCATACTACTGATCATACAGATCAGATTCTGATCCATAATTAGAATAACCCTCCATTCGTTGTACTTTACCTTTCCCATAACAACAGTGACCTCTTGTCCAAGGTTCACAACAAGTATAGCAAACTCCTTTTCTAAGCTGATCACGGAGTTCATCAGATATCCTTTGTGGATATTTGTTGGGCTGATTCGAAGGGAACTTCTTTATATCCTTTTTGAATGGTTTAGACTGTAATTTTGGCCTTGGAGCAGCCAACTCCATGCTCCTTGCTTTCTTGATTGCTTCATCCAATGATGGTGGATCAAAGGCTTTGACCCATCCTTTCAAAGGCTCCATTAAACCTTCCGCAAATAATACCACAAGTCTTCTTTCAGTAATGTTAGGCACCATTATTGACAGCCTTTGAAAATCAGCAACATAAGTATCTAAAGATCCATGTTGTTTCAATTGTGCCAATTCTCGGAAACTCAACTCAGGATCTTTGGTATCAAATCTTTCAATTAATTTATTGGTAAACTCTTCATAGGTATGGATGAGGTTATGGCCAAGAGTAACCAAACCGTGAGTCCACCATTCATGAGCCACTCCATCCAAGTGTAGTGTGGCAAACTTAATTGCATCCTCCTCCGGCATTGGTCTAAGTGAAAGATAGTTATCCAATTTCTGCACCCATGCCCTGGCTACACTCTTATTACTTCCATCAAAGTGGTCCAAGGTAATCTTACCCAATGCTTGTTGAAAAATCATTTATATGGTTCATTGGAGGACGAAGTTCATTTCTTCCACCATTCCTTCTACTTCTTTGATTCATGAATTGATCAAAGGTCCATGCATCTCTCATATCACGGGGTAAAGAGATGTACTCCATATATGCTTGCGTAGCATCATCAGCAAAAGGTACCCCAACTTCAGGTGGTTGTTCATCTCTCAGAGTGAATATAGGAAGAAGAGGTCTAGATGAAGATCCTCTTGTGTTTGTGACATGCTGTCCAATAGTTCTATACCTTCCATTAATCGCTGAAGCATTATGACCATCAGGAACATAAGTTCCATTAACACCACTATTACTACTGTTTTCACCAACTTGATTTGGTTGGGGCTGAATATTATTCTGAGTAGCTTGCTGATCCAATTTAGCCAGCAAACGTGTCATCATCTCTAACATGTTATCAAACTTCTTTTCTGCTCGAGCATCTTTTTCTTCCATTGAAGGTCAGGACTCTTCTGACATTCTCTCAACTGTTTTACCCGTTTCTCTCAAAGCTTCTAACAAAGTATCTGCTTCTGGCAGAGGCGGAAACTATAACTGAGATCTGGCCTGGTTTCTTGTGAAGTATCCGGTTGCTCTGTCACTCATCTGTCAACTGATAGACTAGTAAACACACGATGGCAGGAACTTTTGCTCTGATACCACTGAAATATTCTCTCTCAATTTTTTTGATTTTTAAACCAAACATTTACAATAGAATCAATCACCCGTTAAGGTTAGCATAACCCAAAACGTACATGAAAGAACTCTAACCAAGAATGCGCCCTAAAACCACTTAAGGAGGAGGGGCGGGCATATGGTCAGAGGATACCTAGAATCTACTGAATCAATGAGTACAAGATTACACTGAAAGAGAAATATTAAACTCAACACCAAGAATGTGCACTTAAGATCCTTTGAAAGGCGAGGTGCTAACATATGGTGGAGTACTACTGCTGAATTCAAATGAGACAAGGCGGATAACCAGCCAAAGAAATTTCCACACTACCACCAAATAGTGCAGGGAAAAAATTACAAAATGATTACTTCTTCTGGTACGGCAGACATCCACTGAAACGTGGGGATTCTCCACTTGAAAGTGGGCATGAAAGAGATTACAAATCAGATTATCCACACTGACGGTATACCATCCAAGGGTGCTTAATGTGAAGTTAATTAATTATTGCAGCAAATGCTAAAACTGAAACAATACTACTGTTAACAGTTTGTACAAAGAGGAAGGTTGCAAATTACATTGATTTTCACCATTTTTCAAGCACCGCGTTATACAGTATTTCCAAGTTAGAATATAATAAGAAAAGAAGAAAGAATATGGAAACAGCAAATGAATTGCTTATATCTCAGAAATCTGCAATTCTGGAAATGGCAATCAGCAACTACAAAAATTCATAAAATATTCATAACTCAACCAAAATACCTCCGAATGGCGTGCAACCAAAGGCTATGATCAACTGGAAGTTAGGCGCCCCTGCTAAGATGAAGAAACAGCCTTGAAACACCAGTAGTATTTAATGACATGCATCCCAATGCAAACAAAAAGGTACGGCCCTCCTTGAGGGGTGATTTTGCTCTTTAAAATTCCACACACCAAATTAAATTCTGGAAATTGGTAAGAATGGTCGCCTAGACCTTAGAAACAGATGGACCAAATACCCAGAAAAAAACAAAATTCGTACAAGCAGCTGTGAGTGAATTTGACTTTCAGCTGTGTGCAAACAACAACTGCAAAAACTGGTAAAAACTCCAAAATTTCACCGTGAAGCTCTATCTGCTAGTCTAGATGAGAAGCAGCAACAGTTCAATTAGGTGTTATCTTGCAAACACGAAATTGAGATAAGAACTAGGAGGTCAGCATTCCTCGAAGTATAAAATGATAAATCATTTCGACAGCATAAGTTTAGCAAAATATGAGATAACCAAAAGCTAGAGCCAAGCCTCAATTTTAAAGGAAGAGAGGAGACTGTTCAAATCCCAGAGAATGTACACCAAAAGCCAACACACTTTTCATTTTCAAAAAAGATATAATTCTCCACAAAAATGTGTCCCACTTGAGACAAGGAAGAATTATTTAAAACCTTTTTTAATTCCCTTCATGAGGTGCCACCCTTAAAGTCCCCTTTTTAACACAACTTGAAGTTAATACCTTAGGCCAAGGGATCAACTGCAAATTAGAACAATTTGCCTTTTTAATGAAGAGATTCATTAAAATAATATTTTCAAACGGCCAAGGCTTAGCACTGAATACTACTCCAAATGACATGATGAACTGAAGGCTGACAACTGCTAACTGTCAAAAATAGTATTTACTATAAATAGGAAATATTGAGGAAAGATCACAAAACCTCCAAAACTGGAACCCTTTGATTCACCTCAATGAGCCTACAGGATTCTGAGATAGGTTGATGAGCCACTAACAGGATTACTGCCAAAAGGGGAACATTGCATCATCCCACTTCTTCAGTTACTTCATGGCATGATCAAAATTGGATTCCAACGCCTTCGCAGTGCTTTTCGGGTTTCACAACTTGAGTGGCATATATAAAATATACAGTTAAGTTGTTAACGTTAAATGTTAAATTATTCACTTAAGTGTTATATTTTATAAAGTTGCTTTATGTCTCCTCAAAGTGGATGCCTAGGGAAAAGTGAAAGGGAACTTATACATGAAAATCATTTTAATATTTCAAAAAGGAAATTTGAGGGAATAATGAATTATTTATAATTTCAAATAGACTAATTTCCATCCAAAAGCTATAAAAGGAGGTATTGGAACTCATTTTTCCATCTGTTGATGAATGATAATGTTATGCTATTGGGATGAACTTGCAAGTTCTTCTACAATCTTCAGAGGACGAAAACCCTCTTTGGATTTATAGTTTTCGATTTGAAAGACAATCCCTAACTAGACTATGTGGTCTTATTTCAAAGATCACTATTGTGTAGATTGAAGTTTTAGTTTTTGGCCTTCAACCATGGTGATTTTTGATGTGAGTTGTAGATTTTGGAGTGATGGGTTTTCAACTTGCAAAGTTTTTATTTGTTTAGGTGTGAGACAATTTGAAGGGGAGTTGGTTGGCCATATCATCCAAACTTGGCCATACCAATTCATTGAGGGTATAAGAGTTTGATGAATGTTATTTCTTATGTTTATTTAGCACCATATAAATATCATTGCAAATCATTTTGAGGAGGTTGTTAAAGACATTAGAGGCTGGCCACACCATATAGTTTTGTTGGAACATACCAAGAAAGGAGGGTATGGGAAGGAGAAAGTGAGGCGTTGAGTTTTTGTGAGGCGTATCACTTGGTACGTGCTCACCTAGGCCTAGTTACTAATCTTCATACTTTATTTGGTTGGAGAAAGGGATGTTTTGAGGAATTTGTTGCAAATTATAATTGTTGTACCTGTTGCACCAGCAAAGAATACTCTATTTTCAGATTTGCATATGACTAATTTTTGTTTCAGACTAATGTACCTTCTATTATTTCATGTTGGGGCATGATTTGGTGTGGATCAGGAAGGTCTCATATGGAGAGGCTACTTGGTTGTGAGTGTGAAGGGTGTTGGTGAGATTTTTGAGGTGGTTTGCCTATTGATCAGAGTTGTAGCAGTGTATTACAAAGTGCTTTCGGACTTGATCCTACTTAATATCTCACTTACTCACGATATTGTTAGTTTTAAATGACCAGATAATACAAACTAAAAGCACTCAGAAAATGCAACACATGAGACAATGAACACAACCAGATACCCTGGGAAAACCATCCTCTTGAGGGAGAAAAAACCCAGCAAATATATCTCTTATATATAGCGGAATTAAGAGTAGAAATCTGCTTACAACTTAGGCCCAGCACATCGATGAATTTGATACAATGAATAATAGCACCTCTCCTAGATGCAAAGATACAATGAATATGCTTCTCCTTGAAATCGGTCTGCTGCAACAGAATGAAGATTTGTTGCTGCAAGATGATGATTCGCTACTGCTACAAGATGATCTGCCGCTCAAGTATGAGCTTCTTCTAGGAATGCGAATTATAACCAGATGAACTTGATCCACCTTCAAAAGAAGAAAATGACCTTGTATATATACCAATGTGAGAGAGGTTGCACCTCTTCATGTGCAAGGTCGGCCACAATAAGGAAACATAATTATAAATGATAATAAGGAAGGTCGGCCCAATTAGAATAATAATTATTATTATTATTTCACAATAACACATTGCTTAATGAGTGACATGCCTCTTCATAAGAAATGCTTTGACAAATTAAATAGCCAATAGGCTATGTATTTAATTTGTTCTTCATGAAACGAACTGGGCTAGAAGTAGAAGCCCGAAGCTGCCATGTAACATCAACAAATATAAATTTGTTATTCATCAAGTTGGTTTGATTACCTATGAGTTTGGACTCTTTGGGAAGTAATTCAATAGTTCATTTCATATCTGTAGTAGTCATTTCATATTGGTGTAATTTTAACCAGGGAAACCCGGGGATGCGTCCCCCCTCCCCCCAAAATGCCCCGTATCCGTTCCCGGGTACCGAGGGACGACAGGGGACCATCCCTCTTTTTCCAGAAAACACAGGAAACGTACCGGGGACTCGACCGTCCGTCCCCCGCGTTTTAGTCACTTATAACTTAAAAAAAAAATCATAAATTTTAAAAAATTCGGCCCAGCCTACGTGGCATGTGTGGGCCCCATGGATTTTGACTCTCTTATGAAAGAAAAAGGGCTTCTCTAACCTCATTATGTGCATTTTGTTTGTTTGAGCAGCCAATTGTTTGAGAGCAAAAGAAGTTGCAGCTATTGAAGGAGAAGGAGCAGCAGCTTGAAGGAGGAGAGGAGGTTGAAATAGTGTTGAAGGGAGTGCAAATCCACTAAAAAGGTATGCATTTTTTTTCCCTATTATTTTATTTTTATTTTTTTGCAAAATGTGAAGCATACATGTCTGATTTTTATTTATTTTTTGCATTTTCAGTTGAAACTTGCATTCTAAAAACAAAAAACATGAGCAGCAGTGAGAATGGAAGTGATAGTGAAGTTGAAATGCAAATTAGAAGGCAAAGTGGTGGGGGTGGTAGTAGAACTAGAGAGCAAAGAAGTGAAAGAACCCCAATAAAATACCCTCCTTCATCAACCAATACCAAAACCATGGAAGACTATGCAAGACACCCATTAAACCCAAAAAAACGATTCCTTCGATATTTTACACCCGTGGGTGAAAGACATAAAAATTCAAGGGGGAGTAGGGTTTGGTTTTGCCATGTTTGTGAAAAAGACTTTAGGGGCAGCTACACAAGAGTTAGTTCTCATTTTTTCGGTGAGGTGGGCCATGGCGTTAGAGTTTGTCCTTCATTGACAGATGACTTATTTTTAGAGTGCCAAAAAATTCAAATAGAGTGTGATGGTGGGGTTCAAGGTGGGTCTCCTTCTTTCCCAAGTGCACAATCATCCATGCCTACTCCTAGTCCTTCCACGGTTGGCAGTAGTGGAGCTCTCTTAAGAGAAAAGAGGAAAGTGAGTGGCAGTGGTAGTGAAAAGGCAACCTCAGTTGAGTCCCTGTTTAATAACCAAGCACGAGATAGTACTGAATTTGCCATTGCCAAATTCTTTTTTGCACATGCCATTCCATTTCATGTGGCCCGTTCCTCTTATTTCAAACAAATGGTGAGAGAAATAGCCACAGTTGGTCCTTCATTCATACCCCCTGGAGATCATAAGCTACGCACAACCCTCCTAGACAAAGAGTACTCCAAAGTTAATGTGTTAATGGAGGAGATGAGGCAAACGTGGATGAGGACAGGGTGCTCTATAGTGATGGATGGGTGGACTGATTGTAGACGTCGGCCACTCATCAATGTTATAGTCACATGCCCTACTGGTTCTTATTTTCTTAGAGCCGTAGATTGTTCAGGGAAACGCAAGGATGCAGAATTCCAGTTTTCCATTTCGAGAGATGCTATAGAGGAGGTTGGGGCTGCAAATGTGGTGCAAGTGATCACCGATTCTGCACGTGTGTGCAAATCGGTTGGGTTGATGGTGGAGGGTAAGTACAGGCACATATTTTGGACCCCATGTTGTGTTCATGCATTGAACAATGCATTGAAAGACATAGGGAAGTTGGATTGGGTGAAGAAAATAGTGGCAGAAGCTAGAGATATTCAAATGTTTATTTGCAATCACCACACCTCACTTGCTCTATTCAGAACATTTTCAAAGAAGGAATTTCTCAAACTTGTTGAGACAAGGTATGCCACTCACTTCATTTTGTTTCACTTTCAATTTGTATTCATAATCTGATTTTGTTTTAAATTTTTATTTTTTAACGAATCATTGAATCAATGAATGAACATTGAATGTAGATATGCCACATACTTTATTTTGTTAGAGAGGATGGTAGAGGTGGATGAGCCTCTACAAGCAATGATGGTCAATGCAGAGTGGGCTAGATGGCCTAATGCAAGTTCTACTGAAGGAAAGAATGTCAAACAAAAGATCCTCGATGACGATTAGTGGGCCAATGTGAGGTAAGACATTAGATGGCTGATTTTCATATTAAATTTCTGATTTTAATATTTTAATTTTATTGTCCAATGTTCCAACTTTTGAAGTTTCTAACATGTCAATTAACTTGTCAACTAATTATTTTGAACTTTTTGTTTACATTTTGCAGATATATTTGCTCCTTCATCTCCCCTATTGTAGATGTCATCAGATATGTTGATACAGACTCTCCTAGTCTTGGAGAGATTTATGAGACATTTGATAGTATGCTTGGGAAGATCAAGCAAGTTATTTCGGCAAAGGACCCCACTTTCGATTTATATGAGCAACACACTGGGCCCATTGTGACGCGAAGGTGGAATATAATGAACACCTCGCTTCACATGGCTGCCTTTGCTCTAAATCCAAAATGGTATGCACCAAGGCTTGGTAGGGTGCCTCCATGTGATGATAGTGAGGTTTTAGATGGGTTCACACGGGCCATTGAAAAGATTTATCCAGCAGAGCAGGCTTCACTAGTTCGGCCACAATTCCTAGAGTTTGCAAATCTTACGGGCCCAAACTTGAGTAAACCACAGGGGAGGTTGGATAGAGCTATATTAGCTCAATCGAACCCTATTGGATGGTGGACCTATCATGGGAGGGATACACCGTAGTTGAAGACACTTGCTACTCGCCTTCTTGCACAGGTTGCTAGTTCCTCTGCTACAGAGAGGAATTGGTCCACGTATAGCTTTATCCACTCCCTCAAGAGGAATAGACTTACCTCTAGACGAGAACCACAGGCGAGGTTGGATAGAGCTATATTAGCTCAATCCAACCCTATTGGATGGTGGACCTATCATGGGAGGGATACACCGCAGTTGAAGACACTTGCTACTCGCCTTCTTGCACAGGTTGCTAGTTCCTCTGCTGCAAAGAGGAATTGGTCCACGTATAGCTTTATCCACTCCCTCAAGAGGAATAGACTTACCTCTAGATGAGCGGAGAAGCTAATGGTCGTTCATAGTGCTCTTCGGCTTCAGGATCGGCAGACTCCAGAGTATCGACAAACTCCAGCTCTACGGTGGGATATTGATCCCGAGGATGTGGCCCAAGTAGATGAGGAGGAGACAGCTAAGGGTTTGGTTGGGATTTCGTTGGTTGAGGAGGAGCATCACAATGGCAGTGACTCAGAGGATGGCTCTGATTTTGATGTAGTTATGAGGGATGATTAGGGGCAGCGGTGCTCTTTGACTTTGTTTATTCTGTATTCATTACTGACATTGTATTTTGATTTTCATAGCAAACTTGAAAACTATATGTCAGCAATGTAACCTTTGGGCATTTTGATATAAGTTTATAAATTATAACTTGGAGGTTGTTTCATGATTCGTGTATGTTAATTTTGAATGCATATTGAGTATTGGCATAATGTTGGACACAAATGTTATATGTTAATGTTCTATAATGTGTATTATGCATGCCTTATCCATGTTATCATATGAATATTTAAAATTTCCCTATATTTTTATATAGCCGTCCCCTACCGTCCCTAATTTTGGCCTCAAAAATCGGAAACTTGGGGACTCGTCCCGCCGTCCCTTGCCGTCCCCGTCCCCGTCCCAGAAACTTGGTGTAACCTTGATTTTAACTAATCTAATCATTGCAACACTAGATGATAGTACTGCTAGTGAATGGTTACGTTTATTACTGATACTTACCCGACTAAATAAGTGGCTTTATTGTAATCACTCACCACCGAAAAGTGGAAGATATAATATCCATGTTTGTGCTTGCTCACCACTGGATAAGTGGAAAAAGCTCGTTTACCTTTCAATATTGTATTATATTTCCCACTGAATAAACAGATGTTAACATTCATGTACTGCATATGCATCCCACTAGATAAGTAGTTTGGCCGGCTAGCCATTTGATGCTTTCCTTTCATCAGTTCCTCTTAGCTTATTGTAATTCTGGAACACTATATGCTCTCATCTTGCCCACTTCGGGATCTAAGTTATCAGAAAGTAGAAATGAAGTTGATATACATTTCATTTTAGTTGAAAGCTAACCCATATTTCAAAAAACAAAAAAAAATCTAGCGTGATTATTGCAGTGGTATCAAAGTTGGAGATCTTGCCAGCCTATGCCTTCCAATCTTGCCATGCAGCTGCAGCTTTCTCTATGAGTGATAGAGAATTGAGATATTACAATAGAGAGCGAAAAAGGCAGCTCTATCAATTGCCAAAAACCCCAATTGAGGAGACCTTTTTAGGTGTTCTATGAAATATACTGGGCAATTTTTTCAATTTTTCACAACTAAATTCACTCGTTAACATCAATGAAATCTCAATCCAACTAAAGGGAACCCTTTCCTCTGATCAACCCAAATCCCAATACGGGCAAGGTCAAAGCATACTCGAAAAGGGATCGTTAGCACAATTGAAACTGCTGAAGAGTAACTAAAAGAGATACAATCAACTCAACCACTTATTCAACGGAAGGACTGAAAATGGAAAGTACATTACTAAATTTAAAGGATGCAACTTGACCACTTATTTAGCGGGAGTATGTTGACGGCTCAGCCGATCCGCAATATGATGAATAATGCAATACAGTAAAGAAATAGGCGGCAAGCCAGCCGTTTCCACTTGTTCAGCAGGTGATGCAAGAAAAGGAAACCTGAAGCTATAGACTGAATTGAGGCCAGTCTCTTCCACAATCGTGGGAATTGCAAGAGCTAGATAAGCAAGGAGAATTGCTGACAGTACTACTGTTCAGCTTACAATGTGATAGAGAAACTGTCAAGAACACATGATTAGAAATCAAACAATGCTGCAATAACGTAAAGAAACTCCCCCACAATCTTGACTCCCTAGACTCAAACCCACTCAAGAGATGACTTCTCATAATCTGATATGACTGTGACAGTGACTGAAATTGCACAAACCAGCAACCTGTAACCTCACTAAATTGCTCATAACTTGCTCAAAACCCAACCAATTGACATGAGATAAGATGCATAATGCTCTAGCATACATGGCGACCAAGACAAGACACAAAACCAACTCAAACAACCCCTATTTATTTTGCACGGAAATCAAAGCACTTACAAAAAAGTATGGCCCTCTAAGAAGGGCGATTTTGCCTTCTAAAATTCCACATCTTGTTAATAAATTATGAGATTTTACATGAAGGGTCGCCCCCAGCAAGGAAACCAATAGGCACAACACCCAAAACCACACTATTTTTATTTTGCAAGATGTGATTAAAAACTACAATTAGTTGAGCAAAATCAGCAACTCTGTAAAACTGGTAAAATGCAAAAACATCAACTACAATATGCTCAAAACTCAACTCAAAGACCATGGACAATCCTATCTTAACCAATTGCTATCTTTCAAGCAAGAAGTCAAGCCAAGCTAAGGGGTATGCCTTCCCCGAAGAACTCAGTCACCATTCCGGTAGCATAACTTTGCAATAAACTCAAAATGAAAAACATGAAGAGAAGCAACTCCTTTTATAACTTGTGCGGAGCACCCTAGAAGCTTCTAGAAAGTACAGCAAAACCAAGGAGTCAACATATTTTGAATTTCCAAGTTGACTCACCTTCTCACTAAGTTGGCATCCCATTTCTTTTAATGAAATATTTCATTATTTTAAAACAATTCACCTTCCTCAAGTTGGCGTCCCTTTTCTCCTTAGTCCACTTTATCATTTTTGGAAAGATTTCACTTAACCCCTTGATGAGGCGTCCACCCATGAAGACCCCTTTTTAAAACAACTTAAAAGTCATTAGACTAGGCCAAGGGACATAATATTAAAATATAAAATTATTCAAATAACTTATCTTTCCCGAAAAAGCATTCCAAAGCCAAATCGAATCTTGCCAACTGAACAACTTGAAGAGGAAAGCCAAGAGTATTGATGCCAACAGGGTCACTGCCAGAAATAGACTTTACTAAAAATAGTAAATTCAATAAGTTGCTCAGAATAACATGCCAGCTATACCGTTGCGAAGCTCTCAGAAAACCCAGAAAGAATCCACAAACAGAACTTCAGAATTCCAAGGGCAATCTTCTGAAAAAACTAAACAACCTCCACTAGAATAGGAAACCCTAATTTCCACATCCGAGTAGCCTACGGGTCTCAAAAATAGGCTAACGGTCATCACGAAGATCACTGTTGAGAGGGGGACATTACATTCTAGCAAAATGCCAAAATACTGCAAAGAGTGTTGAGCTTTCATCATTAAACATGGCAGAAAGGGATAAGGGAACAGCCCCGCCAGATAGTTTGAATGCCAAAGCTAAAAGAAAGTTTGATGCCATGCTCAACATGATGTCGCAAATGTTGGCCAAAATAAATCAGAACTCAAACCTCTCCAATTCAAAATGGTGAAACTAGTGATTCAAACACCAATAACCATCAAAGTAAAAAATGATCAAACTATGGGCTCAGCTTCTAGGTTTGTCCCTAGACAACTCCAAGCTACACTCATTCATAGGGACAAGGCTCAAGTTATTCTGGAAGCCAAAATTTCAATGGCAAAAGAAGTGAGCGCTAGCTATGCGGAATATGTCACTCTTCCATTAGAAATCCATGGCATCTTGACCTTAGAGTAGTTCATGAACTAGAAGAAGAAGAGAGCTGGTGGAAGATTTGAGAACCGAGGTCCTGTAATGTAAAGGGACTATCAGCAAGCTCTTGAGAAGGTGATTTGACTCATTTTGATGGAAGTGATAAGTGCATAGGTCATGCTTGGGTTCAAAAACTGGACAATTATCTATCTCTAAGACCCGTGCCAAAAGAAGATGCAATTAAGTTTGTCATGTTGCATTTGGATGGAGCAGCACATGAGTGGTGGTACATTGCTTCGTAACACTAAGCCACAATTTGATCAATAAACTATGATGAGTTCACGAACAAGCTGAATGAGAGATTTGATGAGAAGGACCCTAAGATACAATTTAACGTGATTGCACAATTCAGACAACACAGTACCCTTGATGCCTAGATCTTAGAATTCTAAAGACTTTTTGTTATGGTTACAAATATCACAAAGAGGAGACTTGTGGTCCTTTTTAGTGAAGGACTATTGGAACCAATTAGAGGATGGGTTAAAGCCTTTGACTCACCAATGCTATAAGGAAGGCAAGGAGCATGGAGCTTGCCGCTCCAAGAAACAAATTTTAATCAAGAACCTTCCAGCATAAGAAGGACAAGAAATATTTTCATAGATATTCAAATCAGCCCAAGAAGACCACAACAAAAATGGATGAAGACCTCGGTAATGAGCTTAGGAAGAAGAAATTGTGCTTCACTTGCAAGGAGCCATGGGCCCCAAGGCACAAGTGCTTCGAAAAGGGCAAAGCTCATCAATTAGAGATTTATTCAGCTGATGAATCAGCATCAGAAAAATCAGACCAGCAATCTGATTTGGAAGAAAATGAAGAATATGAGTCATCTGAAGCATCAAAAGAAGATAAGGAAAGTGAAGGCACCCTTGCCCAACTTTCTAGCTTTAAAAAAAAATGAGACATTCAGAGTACGTGGAGTCCTATGTGGGCAGCGAGTAGTTGCACTAATTGATACTAGAATATACATAATTTTATTGATGAATGAGTTGTGGCTGGTAGAGGACTCAAGACTAAAGATGTCAATGGTTTCAAAGTTATGGTAGCAAATGGGTTTACCATCAATTGCACAAGGAGAATACCTCAAATGAGCCTTCAGTTGGGCAATTATGAGGTCAAGGATAATTTCTATGTTGAGAGCATAGATGATACAAATGTTTTGTTAGGCATTCAATGGCTACAATCTTTGGGAGAGATCATATTGAATTTTCAGCCATGGAAATAAAGTTCCATTCCGAGATTAAGTTGGCTGGATTATCTATGAATTTGGACTCTTTGGGAAGTTGTTCAATAGTTCTTTTCATATCTGTAGTAGCCATTTCATATTGGTGTGGTTTTAACTAATCTGATCATTAACACTAGATGGTAGTACCACCAGTAAATGGTTTCATTTATTGCTAATACTTACCCCACTAAATAAGTGGCCTTATTGTAATCACTCACCACTAAATAGTGGAAGAGTTGCTATTCATGTTTGTGCTTGATCACCACCGGATAAGTGGCAAAACCTTGTTTATCTTTCAATATTCTATTAGCTTTCCCACTGAAAAGTGAAAGTGCCATTGTATTTCCTGTTAGATAAGCGGATGTTTACTTTCATGTACTACATATGCATCCCATTGGATAAGTGGTTTGGCCGGCTAGCCACGTGAAACTTTCCTTTCAGCAGTTGCTTTAGTTTATTGTAATTCCAAAACACTATATGCTCTCACCTTGCCCACTTCGAGATTCTGGATGATCAGAAAATGGAAAGGAAGTTGTTATACATTTTATTTCAGTTAAAAGCTAACCCATATTTCAAAAAACAAAAAAACATCTAGGGTGGTTATTATAAAGGTGGGGGTTTCAAGTTGTTTATAGTTGCACAGGAGATTTTCGTAGGCACTAGAGAGTTTTTTTCGGCCCATATAAAGGATGTAGTCAGTCATAGTCGTAGTCGGCCGTAGTCAGCCATAGTAGTAATCGATCTTAGTTGGCCATAGTTAATTATATTTAATAAAACTATAGTCACATTGAAAATATTTCATACAATGGATGTCACATGTTTCGAGTAATCAATTGTCGATTAGTTGAAATTGGTTGTTACGAAGCATCAGGACAGTTGGTTTCCCAACCATCGCTAGTGACTATATGTACTGGAGTCTATTGTAATCGAGAACAATGCTATTCTGATGTTGACATTATACTTTTGTACTTGTTGAATTAATGAATAAATGCAATTCCTATTCTATGCATCATTTGTTTATGAACATTTTGTGCATGCTTATGTTCTGTAAGTTTCATCCGTTTACTCTCATAGTACGTTAAAGTTATCCCAGTGAGTAAACATTTGGCGCCATTGCCTAAGTGAACCTGGGAAAACCACCTGACGGAAAAATGGCGTCATGATGGGTCAGCCGACCAAAGAACTGGTACAAGCAAACGAGGAAAGAGAAGATGAATTGACAAAGGACCTTGTCAACCTATGGGATATCTTGTTGAGGGATCATGTATGAAGGGAGGCTCTCAGGGACAGACTACACATCAACCTAGAGGTCAACCATCTCCTCAACCGATTACCAAGGTTGTTGGCACGTCTATTTACCTCGCGGAGTGTTTATATCAACGTACTACGTACACAGGAAGTAAACGGAACTATATGTAACACATAGAACAGAACAATACAATATGCTAGAATCATGAGACGTTTGTATTCATTTCCAGTAAATATCACCATGTACAATCACAAAGTATTCCTGTACTACCATTCATGGACTTATAATCATAATGGCAATAGTAGTTTCCCATCTACAAAACTGAGTACATATAACGTTCGGCGGTTGGTTGAGCAACCAACCGTCGTGACATTCCATAACAACCTGCTACAACTAATCGAGGCTTAATTACCCGAATGTACATGCCAACAATTATTCCCACTAAGACTATAGTTTTATTGCATTATAATATCTTGGCTGACTACGCTAAGGATATTTGACCACTTACATCATCCCCCCCACAAAATAGGTCGCCTTCCAAGCGACAAGACAACAAAAATGGGAAATGATGCTATACAAAATTTATTGAGAGGAAGGGGGAAGTGAGGACATCCCTGGATGAACTGATGATGTGGGAGTAGCAGCAGAAGAGTGTTGGTCCTTCAATCGCTTTACTTCCTTCGTGCGTACTCGAAGCTGGCGATTGGCAAGAATTTCTTGTTCCCTCGCAACTTTCACCATGTGGGCTGGCTCTTGACTTTGTTTGCCTCCATGCTTGTGGTTGCCAACTGTTCCTCCAATTTTTTGATTTTTTCACCCCACATTTGTTCTCACTTTTGAGTCTCTTCCTCCTTCTACCTAAGCTCCTCCTCCTTCTGGCGGTTCCCTTCCTCCAAACTAACCTCCAAACTAATCACTCTGGCCTTCAAGGTGGCTATCTGATTTACCTGTGCATCCGATACCTGAGCCTGTTCTGCTAACTGGGTTTGCAGATTCTTCATGGTCATGGCGGATTCCTCCTTCACTTTCTGCAGCATGCGATAGGCCTCCACCTTTCCTACTACCGCCAACTCGGTAGACAGTATCTGCCTCTTCGCGTTGTAGAAAACATCTCAAAATGCAAGCTCAATGTGATAGAGGCTTTCTATAACTTTCGCATCCCTTCCTGCCATCCTTGGTGGGTTGCCTTGCCAATTTCTGAGCATGGCTATAGTTTCGCTTGCCGGCCAACCTTGGCTGGTAAAAATGCGAGCGAACTCTGCCTCACATCCCATCTATACAAACCCTCTAAAGCGTTGTACCTCTTGGCCCACTAATGGGGATCAACCAATCTTAAGGTCCTTCGAAATGTGCCCCGCTTGCATCATGACTCGCCCCATGTGCTGGAGTTCTTCCACGTATCTCTATACTGTCCCCAAAGAGTCTAATGGATCTGGTTGTGATATTTCTACCACATATCCATCAGACTCACTATCCTCATTATCTTCCTTATCTGGTACAGCCTCCTCTTCTGGTGTAGCCTCCTCGTCTAGAGCAGCTACTGCCTCCTCCTCTACGTTCATCCCCTTTGTGGCCTGCTGGTACACTTCCTCTACCATTCGCTACTCTTCCCCTAACTCTCTTGTCATGTCCATCCCATCCGTCCTCTTCGCCGTATCGCTTCCCTGGGTCTGTATGGCTAAGCTTGCCATGTCCATATCGCTGACCAGCCCTTCTTCTGGCGAATTCTCATCTGGTGTCTCCGCCACCTCTACTCTCAGGCCGTATGCCCCTAACCAATTATCTATCTGAGAAACTCCTGGCACTCCCGATGGTGTAACCGAGGGAACTTTCTCTTGAGGCTCAATGGTTCCCCAAGTCTCTGGGGCCTCTAGCAGCTCAGTGGGGGCTACTGGTGATGTCTCTGGCAAACCCTCCATTGCCACTCCCGGCGTTGTCTCTACTACAGCTACCGACCCTGGCTGTATGGCTGTCAACCCTGTCAGTGCAGTTGTGAATCCTGGTGGTGGTGTTGTGTCGCCCGAGGCTGCCAAACTTAAAGATATGGTGGTCACGTCTCCTAGTGGTGCCCATCCTAGCAATGCGCCAGGTACTGCGGCTGCCACTCTCAATGTGCGTCTGCCACCAATGGATGATGCTGGAAGTGTGAAAGTGATCATCGGCGAGCTTTCCTGGCCCAATGGTGGTGCAGGCAACGTGAACCCTGCTGGTTGAAATCGAACTGCTTCTGCAATTTCCATTCTGTTTTGCCCACCTACGGCCCCTGATACTTCTTCGTCCTCTGATGAACTCCCTGCTGAGGTTGAGGAATGTTGTGACCTTTTTCACACATCACCCCATCAAGATGGGGACCCCCTAATTTTTGCTCCATTCTGGTCTTTTGGCTTTGGTTCGCTCTCTCTCTGGTCTCTAGTCCTTCCGGGGATGTCCCGTCGTTTGACCCAGGTTAAAGTATTGGTCAAGTCTGTGTAATTAGGGTTTTCATCCTTCAGGCTTATTAAAGGTCAAAGCTGAGTTATAAAATTGAAATCTAAGCTTAGTGCAGCAGTCAGAAGACTTCCAGCAGAGTCCCCCTAAATTTTCACTGTATTCCGGCAACTTACTATTTTTAGTAAGTATTCAACTTGGGACTATTTTATTGAGATTTTGGAATTCTGTCAGTTCCACTGCATCCGGGTAACATCAAGCTGCCTACACGTAAATTTTGAGCCAGATCAGACGACTTGCTATTTTTGGCAGTTCAGGCTTAAGAGTCAAATTAGGGTTTCTACATGAGCTTTTCAGATGCATGTCTGGAGAATCCCTCTGGGTTTTCCAAAACCTTCGCAGTGATGTAACATGCAAACCGAGACAACCACTTTCAGAGTTCAGCCTTCGGAGGCTATTTTTAGGGTTCGCATGCAGTGTTTTTCAACGCATGTCGGGTTTTTCTTTATGGGTTTTTCGAGAGCTTCGCAACGGTGGCTTGCAAGCGGAGAAGATCGAGTTTGAGGACTTACTATTTTTAGCCAGTGCATGCATACAGACCAGTTTTCTGGGTTTTTCTGGGTTTTTTGAGATCCCGCGGGCAATATGACATGCAAAACCATCCGGCAGTGGATGAGTCACTTTTCAGACAGTTCTCTATTTTTAGCAGGTACACTCCGGCAGCCGCCCAACACTCCAGTCCAGCAAGCAGAACGACATGCAGAAGGAACGAAGTCAAACGGAGAGGATATGCAAAATCAAATAGGGTTTCCACTTTTATAGGGGGTAAAATCCAAAAATAGCCGAAACAAAGTACCCCACCCATGTCAGCACACTTCAAGGTACCTGCTGGCAAAATTTGAGCAAAGTCGGAGAACTTACTATTTTTAGTAAGTCAGGGCACGGCTATAAATAGCAGGTCTGCACCCGAGGTTGGCATCAGAGTAACCTCAAGCTATCAAGATCAAGCGTTGCAACTTTCAGGCAAAACGGAGCTACTAAAGTCAGAAAGTCAAACTTACTATAAATAGCAGGTGGCTATAAATAGCAGGTCAGGGCAGAGGACTGACAAAACAGGTTCACAAGGCAGAGAATATCATCTGATGAAATTTTCAGGCAAAACGGAGCCTTAGAGGTTGAAAATCAAGGGATTTGCTAAAAATAGCACAACTTGCTAAAAATAGAATGCAAGAGCAGGGGCAGGCAGAGGCTTGAAAATTGTCTAAGGCAAAAACAAAAGTAGACCCATGTAAATGCGCCCTCACCAAGGTGTAAAGTGAGCTCGATGAAATATTCTAAGGCATAAAATGAAAGTAGAGAGGTCAAAATGCGCCCTCAAGAAGATACATGGCTTGAAGAAATTCTAAGTGGTAAAAGTAAAACCAGACACACCCACATGCGCCCTCAAGAAGATAAAGTGGCTAGGACTTGAAAAAAAAACGTCTAAGGCATGGAAAGGAAAGCTCAAGACCCCATATGCGCCCAAGGTTGCTGGAGAAAATTTCCTAAGGCAACGAAATAAAAGTGGAACCTAGCAAATGCGCCCTCACCTTGAAAGGATATTCTAAGTGTTTGAGTATTTTCTAAGTAAGAAATCAAGGCTTGCATGAGTAAAATACGCCCAGGTGGCAATAAGATTCTAAGTAGTGAAATGAAAGTAAGCACATCAAAATGCGCCCTGAAGTGAAAGTTAACCCCATGAAATGCGCCCAAGCCTAGATGATGCTAAGAAGAAAAACGCCTAAGGTAGAAGGAAATAGAACTTGCAAGGGTGAAATGCGCCCTCAAGGTGAGGAGGTCTTGAAATTTTCTAAGGCATGGAAAATGGGAGCTTGACCCTCTAAATGCGCCCATGAAGAGGATGAGTTAGAAGGGGTTTTAAGTGTGAGAAATATAAAAAGTTAACCCTATGAAATACGCCCTTGAAGAGGGATTTAAATTTTAATTCATAAGGCATGGAGATTTTTTTTTCAGAGGGAAAAACTATACCAAGGGAAATATACGCCTATGGTAGAGAAAGTGTTAGAAAATTTTTTCTAAGTGATATAACACTTCACTAGGGAAAAATACGCCCTTGGCATGGAAGGATGATTTGATGAGTTTTAAAATTCTCCGAAGGCAGTTGAAAGTTAACGAATCTTTTTCAAGGGGAAAATTTGATATCGACGAATATTTTCCATGGGTCAAGTGAAAATCAAATGAACCCGTTTAAAATGCACCCATGACTTAACAGAGTTTGAAAATTAATTTCCTAAGGGAAATTTTAATATTTTCAGAGGGAATTCGTTTTGCCTAGATTATTTTCCTGACAGAAGTTAAATCTCAAAGGACGAATTATTTCGAGCACGCAAACAAATTTTAATCGCCCGGAGTTGAACATTTTAATGAGAGAATTTAAAATGTCTAAGGCAAATTTTATGAAATCGAGGATTTAAATGACAGACATTTTAAAAGTTGGAAATATATTTACAACTCCCACGAAATTTTTCGAGTGGAATTTATTTAAACACTGCGAGATTTTAAAATGGGATTCAAGTGATTGTTTTTCTCGCGAGTTGTTTAAATCGCCAAGGTTAACTGACAGACTAAAAGGAAAATTCGAAATTTGAAGAAGAAGGAATCATTATTAATGGCGACTGCCATAATGACCGGCTGACGACTAGCCCACTACTGCGCTTGAATTAGAAGATTCTGAACGAAGATAGTGGAAAATTGATGAAGGTGCTAAAAATAGCCCCAGCACTACTTAGCAGGATTCTCCGGGAAAAGTTATTTAAACAATCTCTTCTTTCATTTCTCCTCACATTGTTTCGAAGTTGAAGTTGCTGAAGAAGTTCTTGAGAGATTGAAATATTTTCCAAGTGGTTGAGGAGAGAAATTCTGTGAGAGTTTATTTTATTTCGGAGTGTTGAGTTGCTGAAAGTGCGAAGTGCTGGAGAAATCTTCATTTGCCGAGACTCTTTCTTTCAAAGAGCTGAAGGTGTGTTGCTGCAACTTCGAAGTTGAAGGTTGAAGTTATTTTCCGGAGTTGCTGGAGAATTTAATTCTCAAAGAGCTGAAAGTGGAGTCGCTGCAGATTTGCAAAGTTGTAGAGGGTTTCTTTTCTCTGGGGATCTTTATTTTCACGCTACTGAAAGTCGAAGTCTTGAAGAAGTTTAAACGTTGAGAAGTTGAGGAAGTCGAAATTTCATATTGCTGGCAACTCTTTATTCATCTAACTGCTGAAGTTGACAAAGTGAAGTCAAGGTTCGAACTATTTGTGCTGGAGAAATTAGCTACATTGCTGAAAGTTATTAGCTTGCTGCGTTTTTTCTTCACCAGTCAGAAGTGCAGTTGCTGAAAGTTGTCTCTAAACTCAGAGATTTTTTTTATACAGTACGAGGTTTGGAGTTAGAAATTTATGCTGAGAAATTTTATTTTCAAAGCTAACTCCGTATTCGCAGCCATCTCGGGAATTGTTTTATTTTATTAAAAATCTGCAGTCTGGCTTATTCTTCTATTTTATTTTGCAGATGGCTGGCGCAAAGGATGTTGCAGGAACAAGCAGAGCCGCAGGCAGAGCTGCAAACACTGAAGCAGGCAAGGCTGGCTCATCCCGGCAGGCAATGATTAAGAGGCTCGCTAAGCCATTTCTCCCAAAGTCAGCAATAGTTTCAAAGTTGGCAGGATTGAATGACACCAACCTTGGTTCATTTAATCTGAATGCACTCAAATCGAGGATGTTCGGGCTAGGGGGCCATCAACCATCCGTCACGGCACATAATATAATGAAGAGTGGAATCTACGCAGCTGCTAGTTTTCCGCCAGCAATTCAGTGTCCGGAGCTAATTATGGAGTGCGCCAATCACTACAAGCCAGAACGTAGGACGATTGTCTCTCCGGATGGTAAACTGCTCGCCAACTTCACACCCGATGCCATCGGAGAAGCATTTGGGATTCCAACTGCTGAGGAGATGTTATACAGAACAAACAAGAGGGCAGATAAGATGTACTCTTCCTCTTTCGAAAGAGTCACTGCAGTCATCAACAGAGTTTGGATGCAGAAGCCGAGGCCACCCCGCACTAAGCTCCCAAAGCAGATAATTGCCGAGGACGTGAAACAAGAATACTGTGATTTGATAATGATGCTGAGCCGGGTGAATGGGAGTGCACAGGCTTACATTTTCGAGCCTTGGATGTTCTACTTCATCGAGATCATCTTGGAAGGAAAGGAGTGTGTCGATTGGGCTAGGATGATTAGCAACCACATCGATGAGCAATTCAGGAGCTTGAAGGTGACGAAGACTTTCTACATGAGCTCATATGTAATTTACATGTTGGCCAGAATGACTAAGTACAGAGGGATTTCGTACAAAGAGCCAATCGGCTGTGCCCCTGGTCAATTCAAAATTCATGAAGCCTGCACACAGCTACATTTAGCTAACATTGCCAACTATAAACGGGCAAATGATGCATTCACAATGCACATTGCGAGGACACTTCAGCAGAGGACGCAGCAGAGAATATCTAAAGAAGCACAGACATTGATTGAGGAATATGGGTATTGGCTCATCCAATTCCCGAAATTCACATATATTAGGCTGCAGGGGTTCACTTCGTATCCGTATCGGTTACCACGATACCCCACTGATCACATAGTAATGCTTGAGGTATCTAGGCAATTGATTGCCTACGATAAGATTCAGAAAAGGAAAAAGAAGGGTGGACTTGATTTCCCTATCACCATGGGAAATTCCATTGAGGTGTGTCCCTCTTTGCAGGCAGCCCGAGAGGCAGAGGACGAGCTGCAATCTTATCATTTGTCATATCACACAGGCAGGCAGGATTTCGATCCTTACGGGAACATCCGGATGGTACAGAACGTTGAATACCGGCACAGAGCTCATCTGGAGGACTTCTGGGCAAATGCAGTGGATGAGGCTGAGATAAGAAGAAGGATGTTTTCCAGACTTCCTCTCAAGTTGATTAGAGAATGTGAGATTATTCCAGTTCCCGACCAGGTGGAGGAGGATGTCAACGTCATGCAACCCGACTATGGGTCAGTTAGGGATACTCCTGTCCCACCACCTGATTGGTCCGAGCCAGAGATCATGGACTTGGACACTCTTTCTATCCCGGTGATGACTTTTACCAGGACTTGGGTCGACAGACATGTATGCAGACTTAAGAGCAAGTCGATCGCCATTACTTATAGCTTGATGGGTGACCCAACGCCGTGATCGGTAAAAAGAGGGAAACAAATTGCTCGGACATCAAGGGCACAAGTGGAAGTGCCAACCCAACCGATACCGTTGAGGATAGAACAAGCATCACCCGTGCACTCACAAACTCAATCTTCGAGTTTAAGAGTGGTCTCATTATTTGCCGATCAGAGGGCAGGATTAGAGGAAGAGCAGGGACTTGGGGAAGTAGATCAGCCCAACGCCCGGGAATCAGCTAGGGTCAGTTTATCCAGGGGCGGCCAACAGGAGGAGGAAGAGGAAACAATGGCCGACACCCATTTTCAGCAGATGTTGGACACGGCTTTGGAAGAAGAGGAAAACACAGAACAAGGGACCCAAGGGTCGGGAGATACCCAGCTTATAGAGGAGGATGAGCCCGAGCAAACCAGTGCAAGAAGAGAGGAAGTGCACGAGATGGAGGCAACAGAAGAACAGCCCCTTGTCATTTGTAATCCACAGCAGACAGTGCCTGATTGGCTTTCCGACAGAATGAGGAGAGAACCCGAGGATGACACGGATCCGGCCATTGAGATGGAGGAGTTCCTTAGGAGGATCAGTGCGCCACCAGAGAAGAAAAGGGCCCGAAAGTTTTCAAAGATCTCGACCGACGAGTCAGGCTCTCGCACGCTTCAGGTGGCTATTCCGAGGGAAGATTGTGATCGAACCAAGGAGAGGCCTGAAAATTATGTGATCACCACAGTAGAGTTGGGTCGTCCTACGGGAGCCCAAGTTATCGAGGAGTTCGATAACTCCTATCAGGCATTGAAGGATCAGTTGCTCCGCACGGAGGGGAAGTATAAGAAATTGAAGAAGGAGCACAAAACCTTGATAGGATATATGCAGAATCTAGCACGTCCAGGTGAACCAGCAGACCCGGCAGTAGAACGTCCATCGGAGCTTCCGAATGAGTCAGTTGTTGCCTTAGAGGATTTGAAGAAAATGGAAACGGAGGCGGACAAGTGGGTTAGCCGTGTTCATACTGAGACAGGGAAATTCATGGAGGACCTTGCCGATGCTTATCGACAGGCCTCAAATATTTTGGCACGGATGGATATAGTAGATCAGGCCTGGGGTGATACTCGCATCTATCAAACGAAGACTGTACTTCGTTTGGGGGCTTTGATGCATGTACCTCTAGAAACCTTAGTGGATGGAGGTGTAATTCAGAGAGGTGATAGGTACGATTTCACCAGTTGGTACTCCTCGGTGGTCACAGGCCGTGGATTTCACGACGCAGCAAGGGCAGATTCAGCTAAAGTGAAGAAGGCAATGGGCAACATCTTGGGGGGAGTCCTCAATACATTAGAAGCCATATTTGCTAGAAAGTTGGTCCCAGAGGAGATAACTGCTGATGGCTTGAAAAGTAGACTGCCTCCATTCTTCTCAGCTGCGAGGTCACTTGTCCTGGATGACTTTGAGAATGTCTCCACGTTCTCTAGTATAATTCAGCATACCCAGGACGCCTTGGTGACATGGAGAAAATCTTGCATCAGATACGGACAGACGGTAGCAGTCTTGGAGTTCCAGCTCAACCATATTCCACCGATCTCTACACAGGAGGTTGAAGCAGTATTGGCCCGGTTGATCGAGTTTGCTATCCGGGAGAAGGCCAGTGGGAACGCGCTGCTTGATGAGGATCTTCTTGATGATGGTAGTGGGCATTAATTGCTCATTATGATTCCTGCAGGGGAGTGGAGAATATTCTGTGCATTCATTGCCCACTCCTCTCTGTGGCGGTTTTTAGGGCAGAAACCCTAATCAGGGCATAGGTGGCTCGATCTGAGCCCTTCATTGTAATTTGATATGAACCGTCCACTGAATTGGACTTATTATAAAAGGGGCATCCCCCCTCATTTGTAAATTATTAGAATTAGAGATAGAGATCTGAATAGGAGTTGAATCAGAGCTAGAGAGTAGAAGGCATTTAGCTTAGAAGTTAGCTTTAGATTGAGGAGGGAAGAAAACTTTCCTTTGAAAGTTTTGTAAAAGGTTGTTGTGAACACTTTTCATAATACAAAGAGTTTCATTGCTTGGTGATTTCTTCTTTGTTATGAGTAGCTAGCAAGGCCATTTCGTCTTTCCAATTCAAGGTAGATAGAGTAAAATAGATTTTATTTCATGCAAGTAGTTGTTAGCTGTGGAGTGTGGCGTTGTGATTTGAGCAAGTCTTCTCGTCCATACCACTAGCGGACTTGCTGATGGTAAGTTCGCCTTGCGTGGTCAACTGGAGTATCAGCACTTAACTTCGATTATGGTTCATGTGTTTGTATGCGTCGTGTTGACGGTATGAACGTGTTGTGTCATAGTTTGAACATTTTCTCATCCTTTGAAGATTGCACCAACTTTGTCGGAGTTGTTCGAAAGAAGACAAAGCGAAGTTTGGTTTGAAGATTGTTTAAGTCGATCTTCGTCCTCCACCCTTTTAGAAGTAGATCTGTAGAATCTCTATCCCTATCCCCTTTAAATTCTGCATTTTCGGAGTTAGTCTAGATACCAGAACCATATCGCCAAATCATTCATGTCTTAATTGCTTCACAAAGTCGAACAACTACGTAAGTCCCCTTGAAATAACAGCAAAACACATCAACCAACTGAGTCTATTCGCGATAAAAGGAACCTTGGAGTCGAACACATGAACTTTCAAGCAATCTTAGCATGTGGGACACTTTGATCAAGAGAGAATAGAGTGACCGTTGGGCAACTTTATTCTGTGCTGGCGCTGTCATAAAAAGCACGTCAACAGAATTGGCGCTAGAAGGAGGGCACCTACTTTTATAGTGAAGCAAAGAAATTATAAAAGTGTAATGTACCAAGATGGTGCTACCTCATAGAGGGATATCTCCGCGGCTACAGCCAAATTTGGGATTCAACGACGACCAAGAAGATATTCTTTCAGGATTGAACAACCTCGCGTGGAGAACAAAGAGAAGTGCAGCTGAGTACATGCGGACGAGCTTGGTGTTGCAAGAAGAAGAAGAAAAAGCTATCGAGATCCAAGTTGCTATTGAGAGAGATTTATTGAATCAAAGACAGCCACTTGCTCCCGTGCCTCGCCAGTGAAAGAAGCAGCTTCATCCTGGATCGCATCAGTTCTTTCTCGCCGGATAAGTTGAAGAGAATTTTGAGGTCTGCACCCAGCTCAACCAAGGAACTTGTAGAGCTAGAGCTACCTACTAGAACAAGGAAGAAGAAAGGTACCCGATCAGACGGGGAAGTTCCCTCAAGTGAAGAAATTTTATCAAACGAAGAAGCTCAATCAAGTGAAGAAGCAGTAAGCGGTGAAGAGGTCTCGAGCTTATTCAGAACTCCGCCTAGCATTTCAAGGTTTGCCCAGCAAGGACCCGCCCGAGATACCACACCAATAGCAATTCAGCAGCAGCAACGAACGACTCCAACAGCTGTATATCGGCGAAGGCAAGCAATGGCTCAGCCAGTTGCAAATGGTGCTACTTGGTTGGTTACCAACCCATCTCCGCTGGAGTTTGCCGACTATCACGACATGCCAAAGAATCCAGAGAGTTTTTGCTCCAAGTTCCACGTCCACGACGTAAACCGCACTGCTGAGGATCACATCAAAATGTTTGAAGACCACCTACGCAATAGGCAGATTGCATACGCAGATGTAGCTTGCAGGTTGTTCCCCTATTCTTTGGGGGAAGAGGCCCATTATTGGTTCATACATTTGCCAGTCGGTTCAATCAGAACATGGGAACAGATGAAGACGGCCTTCATCGGAAAGTTTGGTATTCCCATCACTCCCGCAGAATTGTTCAGACAGTTTGTAGAAGTAAGGAGGCAGGAAAAAGAGCCCATTCATGTGTTTAACAATAGATTCCAGAAGGCTCTCACAAGATTACGAACTCCTTACACTATCACGGATGCTAGAGAAAGCTACTACGCCGCATTGGACCCCTTAACTGCAATGTTTGTGAGAGAAGCTCACCCCGCTCCCGCCGATATGAACTTAGCTTATGCTAAAGCAGTTGAAGTGAGCCAGAACATGGGACAAAATACAACTGGCCCCTCACTATACACTGGCTTAAGTTCTACGAGCGGTCAGATACAAACCTGGAATCAGCAAATTCCAGCATTGAATCCAGTTCCACAACCATCTTACCAGGCAACCGCGCCATCAAATCAGTTGGTTCTCCACCCTGGAGTGCCTTCATCTCAAGCGTCAGTCGCACAGCCGGTCTATCTGCAAAACACAGTACCATCGACACAGACTCAAGAGGAAAGAGATGAAATAAAAGGTCTGGTGGAACAAGTAAAGAAGCTGTCAACTGAGGTGACATACCTCAGAAATCAAAATAATCAGATTCAAGCCATGCAAAGGAGCAATCAAGCACACCAAGGTGCTAACCGAGGATATCAGAATAATCCTCCGAATCATCACCATGATGCTCATCAAGGATACAATCAGGAGAACAATCATGGGTATAGAAATAACAATCAAGGATTCCAGAAGAGATCCTGGAATACGGGACCCAACAATGGAGGTGTTCCTACACCGCTGGATAACCCACCGCCTCCTGAGAACCGTCCGGCAGACAGAGTATACCTGGCGGAGGCCGCCTTGTCAGGATGGTGTAGATTGCACAACACTAGTCAGCACTCTGAGTTGCAATGCCACGAGTTCCAAGTCGCTGCTGACATCTTCAGAGGAGAAGTGAAAAATACAGAACCAGTGGAGAATCCTCCAATCACGGGGTATGAAATAGTTCCAACACCCCGGTATGATCAAGCCCTGATCTTGGAAGACTTCAAGTTTCCACCTGAATTCCAAAGTTATACACCTCCGTCGGTTAATCAGAGGTTTCCACCAGCTTCGGCAAATGGTCCCGTGGGGACGCCAGAGGCTCAAACGCCTTCAGAGGCTCATGTCACGTACGCATCACCAGATGAGCCCCTAAGCAGAGACGGCTATAGTTTCCCGCCTCTTAACAACAGTGTCTTGGTAGAAGGAATCAGGGAAGTGCAAGCTCTCCAGACTACTGATGGTGGGCCCCCTAAAGTGTATCAAAGAGGTTATCCTCAAAGGGAACCATTGACTTCGTCAACGCCACCAAACAACTTTTCTACTCCGCCGCATCCTAATGCGAGCAACGTGCCAATGGCACCCAAGGACTCCCCGGAATATAGACAGCAGGGTCCCACACAAACAAGATCAAATGGACCGCAGATGCCTCAACAGCCAGTTTACCAGTTAATCCGAGGACAAAAGGAGAATCCTCCTAGAGAAGATATAAGAAAGCTGAGCTCCTTTGTACTGGAAGAATTTAAGAAGATAAAGGTCAGTTTACCACTCTATGAGTTGATGAAGGTCCAAGAAGTAAGAGAGACTCTCTTAGGGACATTGACTGAAATCCCCACCACAAGAAGCACTTCGCAAGAGGCACCTAACGTGCCAAGACACCCCCAGGTTGTCACGCAGCCCCGTCCTGCACAGAACACAAATGTGGTGCAAAGTGTGCCACAAACCTCCTACGATTCTTGGGAGGAACCACAACAATATCAGAACTTTGAGGGTATGGTATTAAATTCTACAGGCACTCCCGGAAAGGCCGAGATTGAGAAAAGCTCTCAAGCTGATGATGCCATGAAGCAGAAACAGAATGCGAGAAATATGACTCAAGGCAAGCAAGTCCAGTCGGACCATAAAGATGAAAGGAAAAATGAAGTAGCAGATGAAAGAAGAAAACCAGTAGTGTTTTATCAAGGGAAGGATGAACCAGCCCCATTCTTGGTTTCAGTCAGAATATTCGGAAAAATGTTACACAATTGTTTGATTGATTCCGGAGCTTCAAGCAACGTCATGCCTTTGAAGGTATGCGAAAGATTGGGCCTAATCCCGCTCCACACCAACAAGAAAGTAACTCAATTGGATAAAACTGAAGTTCCTGTTGTTGGGGAACTAAACGACATTCACATGCAGCTAGCCGCGGATCCTAGAATCCAAGGCCGTATTGATATTTCCGTTGTAGATATACCAGATGGGTACGGCATGCTGCTTAGCAGAGACTGGTGCCGAAAGTTGAACGGATATATCGCCACCGACTTTTCTCACATGTGGCTGCCTTGGAGGGGAATCCCTAACCAAATAAGAGTGGAAAGCACACCACGGCTCCGGTTGATGATCACTGAATATGGTGATAACAATGAGGTATTGTTTGCAGAGACTGATTTGGGTTCGTACAAGCCCGTCAAACAGGAAGTCCTCATGTTGCAAAGTGTAAATCAAGAAAAACACTTGGAAGGTACGTCTCCCTCTACTGAAATATTGATTGAAGATGACTCAAGCGATGGTGAGGGGATGTTTGAAAATTTTAGAAACTTTGTGCTAAAGAATGTCAAGCAAAAGATGGAATCAGGGAAGAATGTTTCCATCAGCAGTATGTTAATGCCCAATTGGTGTAGGATCCATGAGGCATTCCACCCGGAATTCACGTGCGCCATGTGCAGAACGGCCATTGAAGAAGTTTCAAAGAGAGTTCCACAAGTCTCTTTGGTGGAAGAACTAGAAGAAATAAATGAGAAGAAAAGCTCCCTGACAAAGGAATGGGTAGAAAGTGAGAAGATTGAGCCCGCAGTGGAGAAAAATGGTCCCAATACCCATAGCGTTCATATAGAAGATCAAGTTTGGACTCTGAGATTTGATGGATCAAAGTCTAACAAAGGGAATGGAGCAGGGTTTGAACTCATCAGCCCCAAGGGAGAGGCATATCTAGGTGCTTGTAGGCTCCAGTTCCCTTGCACCAATAACGTTACTGAGTATGAATCTTTGATTCATGGGTTGATCCTCGCTATAGAGAAAGGTGCCAAAATTGTACATGCCATTGGAGATTCCAACATAGTGGTCCGCCAAGTAAGAAAACAGTATGCTTGCCACGACAAGAGATTGGGACGGTACCGGAACAGAGTCTGGGACTTGATCGAAAGCTTCGATGCATTCAATATCAAGCAAGTATACAGATCTAAAAATCCAGTGGCTAATTCTCTCGCGCAGGCAGCCAGTTCACTAGAGCCATTAGAGTTGGAGGGTCTAAAGAAGTTCACAGTTGAATTGATCTCCACACCTTCAGTTCCAGATAATATAAAGAATTTCCAGGTGTTTGATGATGATAAGCAGATTTTGGAATTCTTGACTAACTCAGGGGTGTTTGAAGCACAGATTATAGACGAAGAAGAAACCGAAGAAGCGGAATTTGACACCGAAGGGATCTTAAATTTGAAGACAAATGTCATTCCTAGGGGCATGGTGGAGTTAGAAAGACTCTTTGACCCTGATAAACTAAGTCGGAATCAAAGCACCCAAGGGGATGAATGTGAGACAATCAACTTGGGAACTAGTGAGCAAGTAAAGAATGTATTTGTGGGAAAAGTGTGTACCCCAAAAGAAAGAGAAGGAATAGTGCAAGCATTGAGAGAGTTCTCTGACGTGGTAGCCTGGGGCTACGAAGACTTAAAGACATACGACACTACCTTGATCACGCACACGATCCCGTTGAAGCCGGGAAATAAACCATTCAGGCAAAGACAAAGGCCGGTGAACCCGCTGTTGGAACCGTTGATATATCAGGAGGTAAGGAAGCTCCTTTCGGCCAGAATAATCTTCCCAATAAGGCACTCAACGTGGGTCGCCAATCTAGTGCCCGTCAGGAAGAAGAACGGAGAGATAAGGTTATGTGTTGACTTCCGCAACCTAAACAGAGCATCCGAGAAGGATAACTATCCCTTGCCCTCGTTGGATGAGGTTTTGCAGATTGTAAATGGTTCCCAGATGATGTCCTTTTTGGACGGTTATTCAGGTTACAACCAGGTAATGGTTGAAGAAGCAGATAGACTAAAAACAGCTTTCACCACTAAGTGGGGAACATTCGCTTACAGAAGAATGCCTTTTGGCCTAATCAACGCCGGGGCCACATTTCAACGAGCTATGGACATCGCTTTCAGAGACTTAGTTGGAAAATGCATTATTATATACATGGATGACTTGACAGTGTTCTCCAAAAAGAGGGAGGATCATGTTGAAGACTTGAGAAAGATCTTCCAGAGATGCAGAAGATTTGGTATTTCTCTCAATTCAAAGAAGTGCGTATTCGGAGTCACCGAAGGAAAATTGTTAGGACATGTCCTCTCAGAACAGGGCATATCAATTGACCCAGACCGCATTGAGGCAATTTCAAAGATCGGCATGCCAGGGAGTCAGAAAGAGTTGAGGTCTTTCTTTGGCAAGATTAATTTTGTGAGAAAATTCATAACTGGATTCGCCGAGATTGTCAGACCACTAAATGAAATGCTGAAAAAGGATGCAAAGATAGAATGGACCCCTCTCACAAAGAAGGCGTTCGAGGAAATCAAACAAGCAATAGTAGATGCTCCGGTGCTAGTTAGTCCGGATTACTCAAAACCATTCTACTTGTACTCCTTTGCTTCAGAACACACTTGCGCAGCGGTCTTGACCCAGAGAGCGGAAGAAAAGGATGAACACCCAATTGCTTTCATGAGTACTCCATTGAAGGAAGCAGAATTAAGGTACGCCAATGTAGAAAAGCAAGCTTATGCTCTAGTAAAAGCAGCTAAGAAGTTCAGGCACTACATCCTAAGGAGCAAAGTACATGCAATAGTTCCAGATGCCACAGTAAAGACATTACTGATGCAAAATGAACTAGGAGAAAGAAGAGGCAAGTGGGTCGCCAGCTTGCAAGAATATGACATAGAGATACAGCCGATGAAGTTAGTCCGAGGACAAGCATTGGCACAAACGATTGCAATGGCAGGACCTGGGCTGGTACAACAAACATATATACTGGAAGAGGTGTCCCCAGGGGAATGGTACGATGACACTGTTTACTATTTGTTGAACCACAGGTGTCCTTCACATTTGAATCCAGTGCAACGAAGGGCTTTAAGAATGAAGAGCCAGAGATTCATGCTGCAGGGATCAGTACTTTATAGAAGAAATCACGAAGGTATATATTTGAGATGTGTAGGAAAAAGAGAAGCTAAGCAGCTTATGGAACATTTCCACGAGAAATTCGGGACAGGTCACGGAGGTGGTTTGGCCACAGCTCATCAGATTTCAAGGGCTGGGTATTATTGGCCCACACTTTTTAAGGATGCTTATGAGCATGTGAGGGCTTGTCACATTTGTCAGACAGCTGCGTACAGAGAAAAGAATCCGGCTATGCCCTTGCAACCAGTGATTGAAGTCAGACCATTTGCCAAGTGGGGGTTGGACTTTATTGGAATGATTAACCCACCGTCCTCGGCACAGCACAGGTACATACTGACAGCCACCGACTACTGCACCAAATGGACAGAGGCTCAAGCTCTCAAGCTTTCCACCACAGATGTAGTCATTAAGTTCCTCGAAGAGAATATTGTTACAAGGTTTGGATGCCCCCACGCTTTGGTGTGCGACAACGGCCCCGCCTTTTCATCATTGAAGTTTTCAAATTGGGCGTTTGAGTATGGGATTGCACTGAAGTTCTCATCCAACTACTACCCCCAAGGAAATGGACTTGCAGAGTCCACAAATAAGAATTTGCTGAATGCTATCAAGAAACTGTTGGATAAGAACCCCAAGGATTGGCACACACAACTGAGGTTTGCCTTGTGGGCAGACCGGACTAGAACGAAGAATTCTTTGGGAACATCTCCTTACCATTTGGTGTATGGGCAAGACCCCGTCTTCCCAGTTCAATTAAGGATCCCTACTCTTCAGTTTATTCAGGAGTATCTGGAAGGCGAAGACCGAATTCAAGTCAGGTTGTCTCAGTTGATGCACTTGGAGGAGAAAAGAGATGAGGCATTGGAAAATCTGGCTAAGCACCAAGGAGTCGTGAAAAGATGGTTCGACAAGCAGGCCAAGGTCAAGGCCTTCAGGATTTCAGATTTAGTTTTATGTTGGGATAAGGCCCACGAAAGAAGAGGTGATCACGACAAGTTCGACAAATTGTGGTTGGGCCCGTATCAGGTTTCTGAGATCCTGGGAGATAATGCATTCAGATTGAAAACGCTAACAGGAGAGGATATCCCATTGCCAGTCAATGGGCAGTTCCTCAAGCATTATTTCCAAGCGTAGGGTCCCTCCTGGATCCTACTTTGTACATAGTAGATTAGGTTGTTTTGTTCCTGCTTTCCCTTTTGGGTTTTGGTTTTGGTTTGTTGCCCTTTGGGTTTTTGGTTTTGGTGCTTCTTCCCTTGAGTTGTCCGCTCAAGTGGTTTTGGTTTGGGTTCAGAATGGATTTGAGTTTAGGGTTTTCCGTTGCGATGGAGGTGATGGTATCTTGTCTCTTCACAGTTTGGTTTACTTCCCTGGGATTTTTATGAATTTGTGCAAACAATAGAATGCCAAGGTTGTTTTCCTCTTGTCATCATCCGGTCTCATACAAGCTCGACTCGGAAGTTTAATCAGTTATTGTGTCTTAACACATGAGCCTGAGATCATCATGTCCTATTGGTTCAAACAAGCTGCTTTGAGTCATTTTGATTCCTTGGGAGGGGTTACGGCAAGTGAAAATTTTAAATCTTGCTTCAGCGCCACTGCAATTCTCAAACCCATTGGTAGCTTCATTGCTTACCAACCAATTATGGAATTGACGGATAATCAAGAGAAAAGGAGAAAATATGCTAAAAAAGAAATATCAAAAGAAAGAAAATGAAAGAAATATCGTACTTTGAATATTGGTTTGGGAATATACGAGTAACTCCACCGGGGCTATGGACGCCTGGCTGGCAGTGGAGCAATATTCGTGAGAATTGTAGCGACAACCTCGTCGGGGCTATAGACGCCTGACTGGCAGCGAGGCAATGTCCGGGATGCTTTTGAAGTTAAGATACTTGTATAACCTGCCGTAATCGATCTCGGGAGTCACGATGGTTTAGAGATAAGATAAACGCATAAGTCAGGAGATCTCAGATGAAGGTGTTTTGATCCAATATCGGATTCTTCTCCCTTTTTGAGTAAGTATCCTTTCCGTATGATGGTTAGAGGGATTGGCCAAGGTTTAATTTTCAAAGTGTTTTTCAACACTTTCCCGTGGAGTCGCCAGATGTTGTGACCTTTTTTCACACATCACCCCATCAAGATGGGGACCCCCTAAATTTTGCTCCATTCTGGTCTTTTGGCTTTGGTTCGCTCTCTCTCTGGTCTCTGGTCCTTCCGGGGATGTCCCGTCGTTTGACCCAGGTTAAAGTATTGGTTAAGTCTGTGTAATTAGGGTTTTCATCCTTCAGGCTTATTAAAGGTCAAACTGAGTTATAAAATTGAAATCTAAGCTTAGTGCAGCAGTCAGAAGACTTCCAGCAGAGTCCCCCTAAATTTTCACTGTATTCCGGCAACTTACTATTTTTAGTAAGTATTCAACTTGGGACTATTTTATTGAGATTTTGGAATTCTGTCAGTTCCACTGCATCCGGGTAACATCAAGCTGCCTACACGTAAATTTTGAGCCAGATCAGACGACTTGCTATTTTTGGCAGTTCAGGCTTCAAGAGTCAAATTAGGGTTTCTACATGAGCTTTTCAGATGCATGTCTGGAGAATCCTTCTGGGTTTTCCAAAACCTTCGCAGTGATGTAACATGCAAACCGAGACAACCACTTTCAGAGTTCAGCCTTCGGAGGCTATTTTTAGGGTTCGCATGCAGTGTTTTTCAACGCATGTCGGGTTTTTCTTTATGGGTTTTTCGAGAGCTTCGCAACGGTGTGACTTGCAAGCGAGAAGATCGAGTTTTGAGGACTTACTATTTTTAGCCAGTGCATGCATACAGACCAGTTTTCTGGGTTTTTCTGGGTTTTTTGAGATCCCGCGGGCAATATGACATGCAAAATCATCCGGCAGTGGATGAGTCACTTTTCAGACAGTTTCTATTTTTAGCAGGTACACTCCGGCAGCCGCCCAACACTCCAGTCCAGCAAGCAGAACGACATGCAGAAGGAACGAAGTCAAACGGAGACCGTTCGGGATACATGCAAATCAAATTAGGGTTTCCACTTTTATAGGGGGTAGAATCCAAAAATAGCCGAAACAAAGTACCCCACCCATGTCAGCACACTTCAAGGTACCTGCTGGCAAAATTTGAGCAAAGTCGGAGAACTTACTATTTTTAGTAAGTCAGGGCACGGCTATAAATAGCAGGTCTGCACCCGAGGTTGGCATCCGAGTAACACTCAAGCTATCAAGATCAAGCGTTGCAACTTTCAGGCAAAACGGAGCTACTAAAGTCAGAAAGTCAAACTTACTATAAATAGCAGGTGGCTATAAATAGCAGGTCAGGGCAGAGGACTGACAAAACAGGTTCACAAGGCAGAGAATATCATCTGATGAAATTTTCAGGCAAAACGGAGCCTTAGAGGTTGAAAATCAAGGGATTTGCTAAAAATAGCACAACTTGCTAAAAATAGAATGCAAGAGCAGGAACAGGTAGAGGCTTGAAAATTGTCTAAGGCAGAAATAAAAGTAGACCCATCAAAATGCGCCCTCAAGAAGAGATGCCTTCAAAACGCCTAAGGCATAAAACAGAAGCTCATACCTCAAAATGCGCCCAAAGAGGAAGGAGAGAGGTGAAAAGTTTCTAAGTCATGAAAACGAAAGTGGAACCAAGGAAATGCGCCCATGGTGAAAATGAAAGCTCACATGTTGAAATGCGCCCACCTAGCAAAACAGAAGCATGGGGTCTCATTTGCGCCCAAGGAAGAAGAGATGCCTTGAAAAAGTTCTAAGGCGTGGAAAGTGAAAGCTCACATGTGTAAATGCGCCCACCTCAAGGATTGAAGCCTTGAAAAGTTTCTAAGGCAAAAAAATTAAAAGCTCACCTAGTGATTTGCGCCCACCTCAAGGATTGAAGACTAAAAAGTTTCTAAGGCAAAAACAAAAGTAGACCCATGTAAATGCGCCCTCACCAAGGTGTAAAGTGAGCTCGATGAAATATTCTAAGGCATAAAATGAAAGTAGAGAGGTCAAAATGCGCCCTCAAGAAGATACATGGCTTGAAGAAATTCTAAGTGGTAAAAGTAAAACCAGACACACCCACATGCGCCCTCAAGAAGATAAAGTGGCTAGGACTTGAAAAAAAAACGTCTAAGGCATGGAAAGGAAAGCTCAAGACCCCATATGCGCCCAAGGTTGCTGGAGAAAATTTCCTAAGGCAACGAAATAAAAGTGGAACCTAGCAAATGCGCCCTCACCTTGAAAGGATATTCTAAGTGTTTGAGTATTTTCTAAGTAAGAAATCAAGGCTTGCATGAGTAAAATACGCCCAGGTGGCAATAAGATTCTAAGTAGTGAAATGAAAGTAAGCACATCAAAATGCGCCCTGAAGTGAAAGTTAACCCCATGAAATGCGCCCAAGCCTAGATGATGCTAAGAAGAAAAACGCCTAAGGTAGAAGGAAATAGAACTTGCAAGGGTGAAATGCGCCCTCAAGGTGAGGAGGTCTTGAAATTTTCTAAGGCATGGAAAATGGGAGCTTGACCCTCTAAATGCGCCCATGAAGAGGATGAGTTAGAAGGGGTTTTAAGTGTGAGAAATATAAAAAGTTAACCCTATGAAATACGCCCTTGAAGAGGGATTTAAATTTTAATTCATAAGGCATGGAGATTTTTTTTTTTTCAGAGGGAAAAACTATACCAAGGGAAATATACGCCTATGGTAGAGAAAGTGTTAGAAATTTTTTTCTAAGTGATATAACACTTCACTAGGGAAAAATACGCCCTTGGCATGGAAGGATGATTTGATGAGTTTTAAAATTCTCCGAAGGCAGTTGAAAGTTAACGAATCTTTTTTCAAGGGGAAAATTTGATATCGACGAATATTTTCCATGGGTCAAGTGAAAATCAAATGAACCCGTTTAAAATGCACCCATGAGTTAGCAGAGTTTGAAAATTAATTTCCTAAGGGAAATTTTAGTATTTTCAGAAGAAATTCGTTTTGCCTAGATTATTTTCCTGACAGAAGTTAAATCTCAAAGGACGAATTATTTCGAGCACGCAAACAAATTTTAATCGCCCGGAGTTGAACATTTTAATGAGAGAATTTAAAATGTCTAAGGCAAATTTTATGAAATCGAGGATTTAAATGACAGACATTTTAAAAGTTGGAAATAAATTTGCAACTCCCACGAAATTTTTCGAGTTGAATTTATTTAAACACTGCGAGATTTTAAAATGGAATTCAAGTGATTGTTTTTCTCGCGAGTTGTTTAAATCGCCAAGGTTAACTGACAGACTAAGAGGAAAATTCAAAATTTGAAGAAGAAGGAATCATTATTAATGGCGACTGCCATAATGACCGGCTGACGACTAGCCCACTACTGCGCTTGAATTAGAAGATTCCGAACGAAGATAGTGGAAAATTGATGAAGGTGCTAAAAATAGCCCCAGCACTACTTAGCAGGATTCTCCGAGAAAAGTTATTTAAACAATCTCTTCTCTCATTTCTCCTCACATTGTTTCAAGTTGAAGTTGCTGAAGAAGTTCTTGAGAGATTGAAATATTTTCCAAGTGGTTGAGGAGAGAAATTCTGTGAGAGTTTATTTTATTTCGGAGTGTTGAGTTGCTGAAAGTGCGAAGTGCTGGAGAAATCTTCATTTGCCGAGACTCTTTCTTTCAAAGAGCTGAAGGTGTGTTGCTGCAACTTCGAAGTTGAAGGTTGAAGTTATTTTCCGGAGTTGCTGGAGAATTTAATTCTCAAAGAGCTGAAAGTGGAGTCGCTGCAGATTTGCAAAGTTGTAGAGGGTTTCTTTTCTCTGGGGATCTTTATTTTCACGCTACTGAAAGTCGAAGTCTTGAAGAAGTTTAAACGTTGAGAAGTTGAGGAAGTCGAAATTTCATATTGCTGGCAACTCTTTATTCATCTAACTGCTGAAGTTGACAAAGTGAAGTCAAGGTTCGAACTATTTGTGCTGGAGAAATTAGCTACATTGCTGAAAGTTATTAGCTTGCTGCGTTTTTTCTTCACCAGTCAGAAGTGCAGTTGCTGAAAGTTGTCTCTAAACTCAGAGATTTTTATACAGTACGAGGTTTGGAGTTAGAAATTTATGCTGAGAAATTTTATTTTCAAAGCTAACTCCGTATTCGCAGCCATCTCGGGAATTGTTTTATTTTATTAAAAATCTGCAGTCTAGCTTATTCTTCTATTTTATTTTGCAGATGGCTGGCGCAAAGGATGTTGCAGGAACAAGCAGAGCCGCAGGCAGAGCTGCAAACACTGAAGCAGGCAAGGCTGGCTCATCCCGGCAGGCAATGATTAAGAGGCTCGCTAAGCCATTTCTCCCAAAGTCAGCAATAGTTTCAAAGTTGGCAGGATTGAATGACACCAACCTTGGTTCATTTAATCTAAATGCACTCAAATCGAGGATGTTCGGGCTAGGGGGCCATCAACCATCCGTCACGGCACATAATATAATGAAGAGTGGAATCTACGCAGCTGCTAGTTTTCCGCCAGCAATTCAGTGTCCGGAGCTAATTATGGAGTGCGCCAATCACTACAAGCCAGAACGTAGGACGATTGTCTCTCCGGATGGTAAACTGCTCGCCAACTTCACACCGGATGCCATCGGAGAAGCATTTGGGATTCCAACTGCTGAGGAGATGTTATACAGAACAAACAAGAGGGCAGATAAGATGTACTCTTCCTCTTTCGAAAGAGTCACTGCAGTCATCAACAGAGTTTGGATGCAAAAGCCGAGGCCACCCCGCACTAAGCTCCCAAAGCAGATAATTGCCGAGGACGTGAAACAAGAATACTGTGATTTGATAATGATGCTGAGCCGGGTGAATGGGAGTGCACAGGCTTACATTTTCGAGCCTTGGATGTTCTACTTCATCGAGATCATCTTGGAAGGAAAGGAGTGTGTCGATTGGGCTAGGATGATTAGCAACCACATCGATGAGCAATTCAGGAGCCTGAAGGTGACGAAGACTTTCTACATGAGCTCATATGTAATTTACATGTTGGCCAGAATGACTAAGTACAGAGGGATTTCGTACAAAGGAGCCAATCGGCTGTGCCCCTGGTCAATTCAAAATCCATGAAGCCTGCACACAGCTACATTTAGCTAACATTGCCAACTATAAACGGGCAAATGATGCATTCACAATGCACATTGCGAGGACACTTCAGCAGAGGACGCAGCAGAGAATATGTAAAGAAGCACAGACATTGATTGAGGAATATGGGTATTGGCTCATCCAATTCCCGAAATTCACATATATTAGGCTGCAGGGGTTCACTTCGTATCCGTATCGGTTACCACGATACCCCACTGATCACATAGTAATGCTTGAGGTATCTAGGCAATTGATTGCCTACGATAAGATTCAGAAAAGGAAAAAGAAGGGTGGACTTGATTTTCCTATCACCATGGGAAATTCCATTGAGGTGTGTCCCTCTTTACAGGCAGCCCGAGAGGCAGAGGACGAGCTGCAATCTTATCATTTGTCATATCACACAGGCAGGCAAGATTTCGATCCTTACAGGAACATCCGGATGATACAGAGCATTGAATATCGGCACAGAGCTCATCTGGAAGACTTTTGGGCAAATGCAGTGGATGAGGCTGAGATAAGAAGAAGGATGTTTTCCAGACTTCCTCTCAAGTTGATTAGAGAATGTGAGATTATTCCAGTTCCCGACCAGGTGGAGGAGGATGTCAACGTCATGCAACCCGACTATGGGTCAGTTAGGGATACTCCTGTCCCACCACCTGATTGGTCCGAGCCAGAGATCATGGACTTGGACACTCTTTCTATCCCGGTGATGACTTTTACCAGGACTTGGGTCGACAGACATGTATGCAGACTTAAGAGCAAGTCGATCGCCCTTACTTACAGCTTGATGGGTGACCCAAGGCCGTATCGGTAAAAAGAGGGAAACAAATTGCTCAGACATCGAGGGCACAAGTGGAAGTGCCAACCCAGCCGATACCGTTGAGGATAGAACAAGCATCACCCGTGCACTCACAAACTCAATCTTCGAGTTTAAGAGTGGTTTCATTATTTGCCGATCAGAGGGCAGGATTGGAGGAAGAGCGGGGACTTGGGGAGGTAGATCAGCCCAACGCCCGAGAATCAGCTATTGTCAGTTTATCCAGGGGCGGCCAACAGGAGGAGGAAGAGGAAACAATGGCCGACACCCATTTTCAGCAGATGTTGGATACGGCTTTGGAAGAAGAAGAAAACACAGAACAGGGGACCCAAGGGTCGGGAGATACCCAGCTTATAGAGGAGGATGAGCTCGAGCAAACCAGTGCAAGAAGGGAGGAAGTGCACGAGATGGAGGCAACAGAAGAACAGCCCCTTGTCATTTGTAATCCACAGCAGACAGTGCCTGATTGGCTTTCCGACAGAATGAGGAGAGAACCCGAGGATGACACGGATCCGGCCATTGAGATGGAGGAGTTCCTTAGGAGGATCAGTGCGCCACCAGAGAAGAAAAGGGCCCAAAGTTTTCAAAGATCTCGACTGACGAGTCAGGCTCTCGCACGCTTCAGGTGGCTATTCCGAGGGAAGATTGTGATCGAACCAAGGAGAGGCCTGAAAATTATGTGATCACCACAGTAGAGTTGGGTCGTCCTACGGGAGCCCAAGTTATCGAGGAGTTCGATAACTCCTATCAGGCATTGAAGGATCAGTTGCTCCGCACGGAGGGGAAGTATAAGAAATTGAAGAAGGAGCACAAAACCTTGATAGGATATATGCAGAATCTAGCACGTCCAGGTGAACCAGCAGACCCGGCAGTAGAACGTCCATCGGAGCTTCCGAATGAGTCAGTTGTTGCCTTAGAGGATTTGAAGAAAATGGAAACGGAGGCAGACAAGTGGGTTAGCCGTGTTCATACTGAGACAGGGAAATTCATGGAGGACCTTGCCAATGCTTATCGACAGGCCTCAAATATTTTGGCACGGATGGATATAGTAGATCAGGCCTGGGGTGATACTCGCATCTATCAAATGAAGACTGTACTTCGTTTGGGGGCTTTGATGCATGTACCTCTAGAAACCTTAGTGGATGGAGGTGTAATTCAGAGAGGTGATAGGTACGATTTCACCAGTTGGTACTCCTCGGTGGTCACAGGCCGTGGATTTCACGACGCAGCAAGGGCAGATTCAGCTAAAGTGAAGAAGGCAATGGGCAACATCTTGGGGGGAGTCCTCAATACATTAGAGGCCATATTTGCTAGAAAGTTGGTCCCAGAGGAGATAACTGCTGATGGCTTGAAAAGTAGACTGCCTCCATTCTTCTCAGCTGCGAGGTCACTTGTCCTGGATGACTTTGAGAATGTCCCCACGTTCTCTAGTATAATTCAGCATACCCAGGACGCCTTGGTGACATGGAGAAATCTTGCATCAGATACGGACAGACGGTAGCAGTCTTGGAGTTCCAGCTCAACCATATTCCACCGATCTCTACACAGGAGGTTGAAGCAGTATTGGCCCGGTTGATCGAGTTTGCTATCCGGGAGAAGGCCAGTGGGAACGCGCTGCTTGAGGAGGATCTTCTTGATGATGGTAGTGGGCATTAATTGCTCATTATGATTCCTGCAGGGGAGTGGAGAATATTCTGTGCATTCATTGCCCACTCCTCTCTGTGGCGGTTTTTAGGGCAGAAACCCTAATCAGGGCATAGGTGGCTCGATCTGAGCCCTTCATTGTAATTTGATCTGAACCGTCCACTGAATTGGACTTATTATAAAAGGGGCATCCCCCCTCATTTGTAATCTATTAGAATTAGAATAGAGATTAGATGGAGTTGAATCAGAGCTAGAGAGTAGAAGGCATTTAGCTTAGAAGTTAGCTTTAGATTGAGGAGGGAAGAAAACTTTCCTTTGAAAGTTTTGTAAAAGGTTGTTGTGAACACTTTTCATAATACAAAGAGTTTCATTGCTTGGTGATTTCTTCTTTGTTATGAGTAGCTAGCAAGGCCATTTCGTCTTTCCAATTCAAGGTAGATAGAGTAAAATAGATTTTATTTCATGCAAGTAGTTGTTAGCTGTGGAGTGTGGCGTTGTGATTTGAGCAAGTCTTCTCGTCCATACCACTAGCGGACTTGCTGATGGTAAGTTCGCCTTGCGTGGTCAACTGGAGTATCAGCACTTAACTTCGATTATGGTTCATGTGTTTGTATGCGTCGTGTTGACGGTATGAACGTGTTGTGTCATAGTTTGAACATTTTCTCATCCTTTGAAGATTGCACCAACTTTGTCAGAGTTGTTCGAAAGAAGACAAAGCGAAGTTTGGTTTGAAGATTGTTTAAGTCGATCTTCGTCCTCCACCCTTTTAGAAGTAGATCTGTAGAATCTCTATCCCTATCCCCTTTAAATTCTGCATTTTCTGAGTCAGTCTAGATACCAGAACCATATTGCCAAATCATTCATGTCTTAATTGCTTCACAAAGTCGAACAACTACGTAAGTCCCCTTGAAATAACCAGCAAAACACATCAACCAACTGAGTCTATTCGCGATAAAAGGAACCTTGGAGTCGAACACATGAACTTTCAAGCAATCTTAGCATGTGGGACACTTTGATCAAGAGAGAATAGAGTGACCGTTGGGCAACTTTATTCTGTGCTGGCGCTGTCATAAAAGCACGTCAACAATATGCACCTTCATAATGTTAGTCCTATCCATTGTTTACATACTTAGAATCGGAGAGCACTCGGCAAGCCCAAAAATTTTGACTCAGGAAAAACTTGGCAAATGTGTGTGGATATTTATGTATGTGTATACTCAGGCCTGCACTGTGCACACATACATATCTATAAACATACACAGGATGCAAAGTTTGCATGCATATACACACATAGACATATTTATACACACACAAACATGCCAAGTTTGTGGGTTTTTTGTTAGCTACTGGCGATTACTTGATAATTTGATGGGAGAAAATCCATCTACATACTGCTCGCGAGTAAAAGCAGAAATTACTTAGCATGCAATTTTTTTGGAGATTACTTGGCTACTCGGAGAGTATGTAAACTATGGTCCTATCAATCTTTCTGCTGATATAAAAAGCACACATGCTAAAAGAGACATTGAATCAATAGACACATAAATCAGCAACCTTAACTTGTCAGACTCTTTGCCCTATATGGTCTATCAAGTTTAGTCCTATCGGCCTAAGTATTTCAATGATCAGTTACAGCATAGCAGCGGCCAAATAAAGATAGTCGGGTGTATCTATGACATAGATGGCAGGGTGTAATCTATAATGTATAACATGATAATCTAGTTCTGAAACTTGGAGATGCTAGATGTTAATAGCTAAGTGAGTGACTCACCTGAGTGCCATCTCTCCCACGTTATCTCCTTCCTACTCCCCTATAATTCATACCAGACTGTATTATGCCTGCAGACTTATGTTAAATCTTATTGATATGACTAGGTTGTTGTTTTAATATTTAGCAAATATTTTATTTCCCTGCTGATCAGATTTTAGAGAATATTCTTTATTAAATGGTTCCTCTTCACCAATCTATTCCTCCTATCTCATATGTTCCCCTTTTATATCTCCCCACTTTGGAGAAGAGACGCGATTGATATGGAGGATCGTGTCTTAGTCAACAAACCTCTCTTAGTATCAACCGCTGCCTTCTTAAGTAATTGCTTTCTTTAATAAATTATATGTCTTCATTTAAATGAATCGTTGCTGATGTGTTTGGAAATTGATGCCTTTTAGATTCCCCTTTAGGGATCGATGCCTTTAGGGTCCCTCTATTTGCTGTTAGTATAACTCTAAATATTTCTTATTTGATATAATTTTATGAATATTATTTTATATTGTTTTCTTGTGAGCTTTATATTTTATTATTATGATATTTACAATTAGTAAAATTAACTGTTCCATTTATTATGATAATCATATTATAATTATATAATTTTTGAATATTATGATAATTATATTATGATTATATTCTTGTAAATTTACTAATTATAATATTTATAATTAGTAATAATAATAGTTCTATCCATGATAACTGCATTATAATTATAATATTATTTATGATAATTATAATTATAATAATATCTAATTTGCTAATATTTATTTTGTTAAAATTTATATGATTGTAATTATAGTAATATTAAATCATTCATATTTGTAAATACATAGTTTGTCAATTCTTTTTTTATTTGCATTTCAACACTTAGTTACTTTAATGTTCTATTTTCGAGATATGACATATGGGCATTCATGGCAATAGGGGCAACTCAATCTGGTAGTGTTTATGCAGGCACTGGAGGCATTTAAGGAAGAGTTCAAAGAGCAGATCAAAAAAGGAAAAAATGTCAAAGAGGACAGAGGACCTCAGCTGTTCACCAATTCCAACTATGAGATTGAAGAAGTTTTTTCCAATGAGGAACTTGAAGTCATCAACACCCTGGTTGACTGGGAATCCTTGGATGATTGCAGCGAGAGCAGGAATTTGGGAATTGAAAGATAATGTTGTCTACAATCTAATATTTTTGTAATATGTTTAGTTTGTTGCATACAAGTCTGCAATCTATATGTGTATATTCTGTCTCATGCATGGATGCATGGTTTTGTACTATATGGCTGATCATATATGAGCATCTATGTCACTATATAGCTAATCATATGCTATAGCATAATGTAACCTCGCTGTCTGTGCTTAACCTATTATTCATACAAAAAGGAAGACTAACATCAAGACGATTTATTGATGTCAAAGGAGGATCAATATTGAGAATAAATGCTGAGGATTAACTGAAAAAAAAAATCTATTGAGTTTTTAATCTAATTATCTGAATTTAATGGGCTGACCGACCCATATATTTTTGGTGACCATGTTGGCTGATCGACCTTTGGAGCTCACATCCCAAGTTATCCAAAATAAATTAAAATTATTATTATTTTATATGGCCGACCTCATTGAGGAATCTCCCCTCTTGGAGTAGATGCCTCCCTCGGAAGGATCGTCCCTCTTGGGTGAAGAGGCATAAGGGGGATATAAAAAGAAGATGAGTGGGGCTAAAAGAAAGCAAGCAATTAATGTAATATCTTTCTAATTTGTTGGCGTTTCAATTAGCACCTTTGGAGTGCTTGTGATGAACCACCACTTTGATGATGTGTTTTCACTTAATTTGGAGGTCTGATTTTAATCCTTTAGTTTGTGTTTCCTCTTATGCTTTGAGTTTGTTTGCTAAAAATATTAGAATTATACATAAAGAGCAGATGCATACCATGAAAGCTTCAAGTAAACTAAGCTACTGAAATAACTTGAGTACATTGTTCATTTTTGTGTCCAAATATAGCTTCTTCATTACATAATAATAGGCTTACAACATACTACTTACATCAATTTCGAAACTAAATATATCATAGACTATACTTTAACTTCCAGCCATACAGCACTCTGAATAGTGATTTGCTACAGTAGTAAACCCCAATGAAATGTTGATTACTCTCTTAATACGAACTTCTCCCACCAAAAACCGAAATAAAAAGCTTCTTAGGGTAAGGGCGTCCCCTTTAGGTGAAGTTCCAGCCTCTTAAGATAGGCATTTCTTTCCCTTGTGCTGATATAAACCCTCAAGAAAGGGCGGCTGGCTGTAGCTCTTCAAAACAGCCACAAAAACTTCTCAAAAGCGAACAACTCTTGTATAATCATGATTGGAGACAACGGCAACCGAAACCACTCAAAACCAAGCTCAAAACAACCTGCAAACAGCAAGTAGATCTCCAAAAGAAGCAGCAAATAACAGATCAGCAACCTTAAGGTGGTGTTTCACACCCTCAAGCAGCTCCAAACGAAGAACCAAGCCCCACCAGGCTCACCCACTGCAAGAAATCAAGAAACCCTAGCCTCCCTCTTCCTCCAAGCTTCACTCAAAGTTTTCTTCAAGCAAAATAATCATCTAATGAGAAGGGTCGAACTTTCTCACTTGTTATTTATAATTTAACAAAGGAAATACTATTCATTAAAGTGAGCACTATTCACTTAAGTTATAACTTTTTCCACTTTAGTAATGAATAGTAACTTTAAAATATAAAGTGACCCTTTCATTTTAAAGACACATGGTCCCTAGGCCGAGGATGGTGAAATAAAAGGTGAATATCATTAAATTAAGCACCAATATCAAGCCAAACACAACAATTCACCCTGCCACCATACTCTGGAGATCAACACTGAAGTTTGACGACCAATTGCCCGTCCAAGTGACCCTCTATCCAAAACCATTAGCCTACAAGGGTCGACATGATAGGCTAATCTATTGACGTCCGAGTGCCTAATTAGAAGGGGACATCACAGTGCTTATTGGAAACAGACAGCCATGCACAGTGTGTAATAACTACTCTTCAAATTAGGAGGGGAAGATCCCTCTTTTTGCTGATGTTTGCATAAAAAGTAAAGTAAACTAAGTTCCTATCTTTTTACTTAGCGGCAAAGCACAAGGGTGATAAAACACAATGAGTTGCAGCTAAGGTTTTCTCTGATTTCTGTTGATCTTAACTACAACAGGGTGATAAAACACAATGCGTTGCAGCTAAGGTTTTCTCCGGTTTCTATAGATCTTAACTACAACTAAGCTAACTTTTAATCCATCCTATTTCCTCAAGATAAACAGAGCAAGAGGATACAGGAGCTATTGGGAATGGTTTGCTCACTCAAACAAACTGTCTCTCAGAATGCATCCGAAGGCTCTGAACTTCCAGATTTATGCTGAAATAGAATTCATGCAAGTAATCATCAAACGGTAGGCTAGATCTCAAGATTCCCAAGGAGGCACAGTGCTCTTTCTGAGGTGTAGGCTGAAAGGTAGACTACTAGAAACAACATATAACGATAATCCTACTCTCTAAATTCCCAAGGAAGCGCAGTGCTCTTTCCGAGGTGTAGATTGAAAGAAAGATTATTAAGAACAACATACAATGACAAATCTTGAGACTTTTGGATCAAAGGCACATGGCTCTCGTCATTTATTATCTCAACTTCGATCAAAGGTTACACTTTGGCACAGCAACTTGTATAAAAGAGACAATCATACAACAAGTGATCAACCAATAACACGTGTTTACCTTGCAGAGTGTTTATATCAATGTACTACTTTCCACAGGAAGTAAACGGAACTAATGTAACATACAGAACAGCATAGTATAGTATGATAGAACCATAAGATGTTTGTATTCATATCCAGTAAATATCACCATGTACAATCACTAGTATATCGCTACTATCAATCATGGAATCATAATAATAATGACAACAGTAGTGTTTTTCCCGACTACAAAACTGAGTACATATAACGTTCGACGATTGGTTGACACTTCAGTCCAACAAGCAACCAATAGAAATCAAGACAATCGAGAGCAGTTCGGGAGGCATGCGAGTCAGATTAGGGTTTCCCCTGCTATGTCTAAAAATAGATGGAACAAAATACACAGATGCCAAAACGAAGCACGCCACCGGGACCAACATCTTTCAGGCTGCCTGCTCGCAAAATTTGAGCACGATCTGAGTACTTACTATTTTTAGTAAGTCATCTCATGGCTAAAAATAGCAGGTACTGTGCCAGAGATAAGTGTGAACAGGTTACTCACAGCATCAAGGACAACTAGAGCAAATTTCGAAGCAAACAGAGATACAAAGTTGATCAATTTTAGCGTTTGCTAAAAATAGCATGCACTGTGCCAAAGAAGATATAAACAAGGAAGCAAGGCCAAGCAGAGGCACGGCCACGCCCGCTCCAGCTCAGAACAAGATGGAATGCAAAGAAAACCCTAATTCCTCCGAGTTTGCTAAAAATAGAAAGCCAAGGAGTGGCTAGGGCGTTGAAAATGTATAAGTGATAACTGGCATGGAGCCACATAAAATACGCCTGAGGTAAGGAGAAAATTGGCTAAGGGTGGAATTTCCTTCACACACCCTAAAATGCGCCTTCAAAGATAAAATGGAAGTGGCATATGCTGAATGCGCCCACATGAGGCAAGGACATGGTAGAATTCACTAAGGCATGGAAATTCCTTGAGGACCCCTCAAATGCGCCCAAGGATGGAGGCAACATAGGCTAAATGCGCCCAGGGGAGGTGAAAGGTCACTGGATAATGGCGCTTTCCTTCACATAGTTGAAATGCGTCCAAAACAAGAAGCCCACCATATGAAATGCGCTCAAGGAAGGTGAAGGGTCACCCAAGGCATGGGAATTCCTTCACCACCTCTCATATGCGCCCACATTCTCCTCCTCCCTATAGCAAATGCGCCCAAGGTGGCAAGGTAGAAGGTAAAACGTTGAAGTGTTGAGGAAATGCGCTAGACTTGGGGAAATTCCTCTCCACACCCTCAAATGCGCCCAAGGTTGGAAGTTGCCTAGGTGAAATGCGCCTAAGGTTGGAAGTGTCACGTGTGATATGCGCCCAAGGTGTTTTCCTCCTCCATGTGCTATATGCGGCAAAGGTAAAGGTGAAGCTAGGGGTGGTGTGATTTTACAAAGGCTAAGGCTAGATAATTTTCCCCCTCCACACATGATATGCGCCTAAGGTGAAAGTGATGCACAAATTGAAGTACGCCCCTCATGGGTAAACTAAAATAAATTCCCTGGAAATATTTCCTAAGGCAGATATTTGCTAAGGCGTAGAGGATGAAATGGAAGTAGACATACTCAAATGCGCCCTTCAAGGGTGAGGTGATTAATTTTAAAATAATTTTCTAAGGCATTTTCAAATGAAGAAATACACCTAGGAGTTGATGCTAGAATTTCCAGAGGCAAGATGATACATGCCAGGCAAAAAAAAAAATATTCTTCAGAGGGAAAATCAAAGAATAATGCCAAGGTGGAGAAACTGGAGATTGCAGGTGTGGAAGATGTCTGGAGTGAAGAGAAATAAACCTTAGTCATTTTATTATTTTTAAATAATAAAAATTAAAAGTACCCCTTCGTCCGGATACACATGGAAGCGATGAATTCTGAAAAGAATTTTCTTCTGGGTATTGAACGTTTTTGATTGCGAGGCTATTTGAATTTGTTCCACACCTTGCTGACATCGTTTCGGTGGATATTTTTGCCCGGTGTCTATTTTGATAAAATTCCTAAGGCAAACATGAAGAATTTCTCTAAGGCAAACGAATAAGGTGAATGAGATGTTTCGCTGGAAGATTGAACTGAATAATTTTTCCAAGGCAAAGATGAGATTAAATGACTTAGCCAGTTAAATTCGAAATTGTTCAAGGAAATGAGTGATTTAATATTTTAAAGAATCAAATACGATGAGGCAGGCATGTGCAAGGAGGATGGAATTCATAATTCTAGAAGCTCGAGATTCTGATGCTTCGGACGACAAGTGTTGCGATTCGAAAAGAGAGGTGTTGTGACCTTTTTCACACATCACCCCATACAGATGGGGACCCCCTAATTTTTTGCTCCATTCTGGTCTTTAGGCTTTGGTTAGTGCGTCTATCTCTATCTCTGGTCCCTCCGGGGATGTCCCGTCGTTTGACCCAGGTTGAAATATTGTTCAAGTCTGTGAAATTAGGGTTTTCATCCTTCAGGCTTATTTAGGGTCAAACTGAGTTGTAAAATTGAAATCCGGGCTTGGTATAGCAGTCAGAAGGCTTCCAGCAGGGTCCCATTAAATTCTCACTGTATTCCGGCAACTTGCTATTTTTAGTAAGTATTCAGTTTGGGGGCTATTTTGTCGAAATTTTGGAATTCTGTCAATTCCACCACCTTCAGGTAACCTCAAGCTGCTTGCACATAAATTTTGAGCCAGATCGGACAATTTGCTATTTTTAGCAGTTCAGGCTTCAGGAGCCATTTTCAGGGGTCAAATGTATGATTCCTCATTGCATGTCCGGAGATTACTTCTGGGTTCCTCGAAACCTTCGCAATGATATAACATGCAAACTGAGACGATCACTTTCAGAGTTCAGCCTTCGGAGGCTATTTTTAGGGTTTGCATGCAGAGTTCTTCAACGCATGTCCGGATATTCCTTCTGGGTTTTTCGAGAGCTACGCAACAGTGTGACATGCAAGCGGAGAAGATCAAATTTCGAGGACTTACTATTTTTAGCCGGTACATGCATGCAGACCAGTTTTTGGGTTTTTCTGGGTTTCTTGAGATCCCACAGGCAATATGACATGCAAAATCATCCGGCGGTGGATGAGTCACTTTTCAGACAGTTTCTATTTTTAGCAGATGCATTCTGGCAACCGCCTAACACTCCAGTTCAGCAAGTAGAACGACATGCGGAAGGAACGAAGTCAAACGGAGACCGTTCGGGATACATGCAAGTCAAATTAGGGTTTCCACTTTTATAGGGGGTGAAGTCCAAAAATAGTCAAGACGAAGTACCCCACCCATGTCAGCACACTTCAAGGCACTTGCTGGCAAAATTTGAGCAGAATCGGAGAACTTACTATTTTTAGTAAGTTAGGGCATGGCTATAAATAGCAGGTCTGCACCCGAGGTTGGCATCAGAACGACACTCACGTTATCAAGATCAGGCGTTGAAATTTCCGTGCCAAACGGAGCTACTGAAGTCAGAAAATCAAGGACTTACTATAAATAGTAGGTGGCTATAAATAGTAGGTCAGGGCAGAGGACTGGCAAAACAGGTTCACGAGGCAAAGAAGATCAGATGGTGAAATTTCCGTGCCAAACGGAGCTACTGAAGTCAGAAAATCAAGGACTTACTATAAATAGCAGGTGGCTATAAATAGCAGGTCAGGGCAGAGGACTGGCAAAACAGGTTCACAAGGCAAAGAGGGTCGTATGGTGAAATTTTCAGGCAAAACGAAGCTATATGGGTCGAAAATCAAGGGACTTTCTAAAAATAGCCTGACTTACCCAAAATAGATGGTGAAGATGAAGGCAGGAAGAGGTATGAAAAGTTTCTAAGTGTTCAAATGGAAGTTGCCCCTGGAAAATGCGCCCTCAAGGTGAGGAGGTCTTAAAATTTTCTAAGTCTGGAAAATCAAAGTTCATGTATGAAAATGCGCCCACCTAGTAAAACAAAAGCATGGGGTCTCATTTGCGCCCAAGGAGAAGGAAGGCTTTTGAAAATAATCTAAGGCACAAAATAAGAGTAGCCTACCTCATATGCGCCCATGGTAAAAAAAATGAAAGCTTGCCTATGTATTTGCGCCCAAGGAGGATGTGGCCTAGTGAAAAAGCGGCTAAGGCATAAAACAAAAGCACAGGGGTCAAAATGCGCCCACCTTCAAGGGGAAACTCTAAAAAGTGCTAAGGCATAGAATGAAAGCACATCACCTCATTTGCGCCCACCTTCAAGATATTGAAAATGTTAAAAAAAAAGTTCTAAGGCACAAAATGGAAGCATGGGGTCTCATTTGCGCCCTCACATGGAAGCTCCACCCCTCATTTGCGCCCAAGGCAAAGTGGAAGTAGACATGTCAAAATGCACCCTCACATGAAAGTCACACCTCTAAAATGCGCCCACTTTAAAATAAAAGTTGAAGCTGCAAAATGCGCCCATCTCCAGCAAGGAAATGCGCCCAAGTCAAGGGGTCAAGGGGTGGAAAAATGCCTAAGGCAAAAACAAAAGCTTCAAGGTCAAAATGCGCCCCCAGTCAAAAGGAGGAATAGAAGTCTAGAAATATTCTAAGGCACGAAAATAAAAGTTGCCTAGTGGAAATGCGCCCTCAAGGTAAGTGGTGATGGAAAATACTTCCTAAGGCGTGGAAATTTAAAGCTTGCCTAGTTAAAATACGCCCAAGGGAGGAGGAGAATGTTAATAAAATTTCTAAGCCATGGAAATTTTTAATTAAATAAAATAAAATGCCAAGGGGAAATATACGCCTAAGGGGAGGTGAAGATTTAAATTTTCTATCAAATGTGTGAAGTGGAGAAATTCCTAAGGCATGAGAATTTTGAAAGTTTGAATAAACGGAAAGAGTGGGTGAACATGAAAATTTTCCAGACATTTAAACAGGGTTGACGACTTGATAAAATATTTTCTAAGTGAAAATCAAATGAACCCTTTTAAAATGCAGCCATGAGTTAACAGAGTTTAAAAATTAATTTCCTAAGGGAAATTTTAATATTTTCAGAAGGGATTCGTTTTGCCTAGATTATTTTCCTAACGGAATCTAAATCTCAGAGGATGAGTTATTTCGAGCAAGCAAGTGATTTTAAATCGCTCGGAGTTGAATATTTTAAAGAGAGAATTTAAAATGTCTTAAGGCAAATTTTATGAAATCGAGGATTTAAATGACAGACATTTTAAAAGTTGCAAATAAATTTACAACTCCCACGATTTTTTTTCGAGTTGAATTTAATCATACACTGCGAGATTTTTAAATGAAATTTTCAAACCAAATCAAGTGATTTTTTTTTTCTCGCAAGTTGTTTAAATCACCAAGAGTTAATTGGCAGACTAGAAGGAAAATTCAAAGTTTTACAAGGAAGGAATCATTATTAATGGCAACTGCCATAATGACTGGCTGACGACTAGCCCACTACTGCGCTTGAATTAGAAGATTCCGAACGAAGAGAGTGGAGAATTGATGAAGGTGCTAAAAATAGCCCCAGCCTTACTTGGCAGGATTCTTCGAGAAGAATTATTTAAACAGTCTCTTCTCTCATTTCTCCTCACATTTTTCGAAGTTGAAGTTGCTGAAGAAGTTCTTGAGAGATTGAAATATTTTCGAAGTTGTTGGGGAGAGAAATTCTTTGGGAGTTTATTTTATTTCAGAGTGTTGAGTTGCTGAAAGGGCGAAGTGTTGGAGAATTTTTTATCTGCCAAGACTCTTTCTTTCGAAAAGCTGAATGTGTTGCTGCAATTTCGAAGTTGAAGGTTGAAGTTGATTTCCGGAGTTGCTGGAAGATTTATCTTCTGAAGTTGCTGCAGAGCATTGAGTTGCAGAAGTTTATTGTGTGCTGAGGATTTACTTCGAAGTTGCTGAATATTGAAGTTGCACGAAAATTGAAGCTTGCTGCAAATTTTATTTATTCGAGCTGCTGAAAGTTGAAGTTGCTGAAGTTGACGGAAGCTGGGGCGAAAGATTTAATTTATTCTGTGCTGAGAAAATAGCCACATTGCTGAAAATTGTTGGTTGGCTGTAATTTTCTCTGCCAGTCAGAGTGCAGTTGCTGGAAGCTTCGTTATAAGCTCAGAGTTTTTATACAGTTTGAGGTTTGGAGTTAGAAAATTATGCTGAAGAATTTCATTTTCAAAAACTAACTCCACATCCGCAGTCGCCTCGGAGGCTATTTATTTTATTATAAATCTGCAAGCTAACTTATTGTTATTCTATTCTATTTTGCAGATGGCTGGAGCAAAGGATGTTGCTGGAACAAGCAGAGCCGCAGGCAGAGCTGCAAACACCGAAACGGCCAAGGCTAGCTCATCCCGGCAGGCAATGATTAAAAGGCTCGCCAAGTCAGTTCTTCCAAAGTCGGCAGTTGTCTCCAAGCTGGCAGGGTTAAGTGACACCAACCTCGGGTCATTTAATCTAAATGCACTCAAGTCTAGGATGTACGGACTGGGAGGCCATCAACCATCAGTCACGGCACATAACATCACGAAGAGTGGTATCTATGCAGCCGCTGGTTTTCCACCAGCAATTCAGTGCCCGAAGCTAATTATGGAGTGTGCAAACCACTACAAGCCGGAGCGTAGAACCATTGTCTCGCCGGATGGCAAATTGCTTGCCAACTTCACGCCAGATGCCATCGGAGAGGCATTTGGGATTCCTACTGCCGAAAAGATGCTGTACAGATCAAAGGAGAGGGCAGATAAAATGTACTCCACCTCCTTCCAGAGGGTTGCTGCGGTCATCAAAAGAGTTTGAATGCAAAAGCCAAAGCCACCTTGCACTAGACTCCCAAAGCAGATAATTGCCGAAGATGTAAAACAGGAATACTGCGACTTGATGATGATGCTGAGCCGAGTAAATGGGAGTGCACAAGCCTACTTCTTCGAGCCATGGATGTTCTACTTCATCGAGATCATATTGGAGGGAAAGGAATGTGTTGACTGGGCAAGAATGATCAGTGATAACATAGATGAGCAGTTCAGGAGCCTGAGGGGGAAGAAAACCTTTTACATGAGCTCGTATGTGATATATATGCTGGCAAGAATGACCAAGTATCGAGGGATTACATACAAGGAGCCGATAGGCTGTGCACCTGATCAGTTCAAAATCCATGAGGCCTGCACACAGTTGCATCTAGCTAACCCTGCCAGTTACAAACGGGCTAATGATGCATTCACAATGCACATCACGAGGACCCTTCAGCGGAGAACGCAGCAAAGAGTATCCAAAGAGGCACAAGCATTGATCGAGGAATACGGATATTGGCTCATCCAATTTCCGAAATTCACTTACATTAGGCTGCAGGGGTTCACTTCGTATCCATACCGGCTACCGAGGTACCCCACCGATCACATTATAATGCTGGAAATATCTAGGCAGTTGATCGCCTATGATAAGATTCAGAAAAAGAAGAAGAAGGGTGGACTTGACTTTCCTATTGCCATGGGAAATTCCACTGAGGTGTGTCCCTCCTTGCAGGCAGCTCGAGAGGCAGAGGATGAGCTGCAATTCTATCATCTATCGTATCACACAGGCAGACAGGATTTTGATCCGTACAGAAACATCCGAATGATACAGAACGTCGAGTACCGACACAAGGCCCACATTGAAGACTTTTGGGCAAATGCTGTTGATGAGGTTGAAATAAGGAAAAGGATGTTTTCCAGGCTTCCCCTCAAATTGATCAGGGAATGTGAGATCATTCCAGTTCCCGACCAGGTGGAAGAGGATGTCAACGTTATGCAACCCGACTATGGTTCAGTTAGGGATACTCCGGTCCCACCACCTGATTGGTCCGAGCCAGAAATCATGGACTTGGACACGCTCTCTATTCCAATGTTGACTTTCACAAGGGCTTGGGTCGATAGACATGTATGCAGACTTAAGAGCAGATCGATCGCCCTTACTTATAGCTTGATGGGTGACCCAAGGCCGCTATCGGTGAAAGGGGAAAACAGGTTGCTCAAACACCGGAAGCACAAGTAGAAGTACCAACCCAGCCGATACCGTTGAGGATGGAACAAGCATCACCTATGCACTCACAAACTCGGTCTTCGAGTTTGAGAGTGATTTCATTGTTTGCTGATCAGAGGGCAGGATTGGGTGAAGAGCGGGAGCTTGAGGAGGTGGATCGACCCAACATCCGAGAATCAGATAGTATAAGCGTCAGTGTATCCAGGGCTGGCCAACAAGAAGAAGAAGATGAAACAGTGGCTGACACTCGTTTCCAACAGATGTTGGACATGACGTTGGAGGAAGAGGGAAACACAGAACAGGGGACCCAAGGGTCAGGAGATACACAGCTCGTGGAAGATGATGAGCCCGAGCAGAGCAGTGCAAGAAGAGAAGAGGTACACGAGGTGGAGGCAACAGAAGAACAGCCCCTCGTCGTTTGCAATCCGCAGCAGACGGTGCCGGATTGGCTTTCAGACAAAATGAGAAGAGAACCTGAGGATGATACGGATCCAGCCATCGAGATGGAGTTCCTTAGGCATTGAAGGATCAGTTGCTCCGCACAGAGGGGAAGTATAAGAAATTGAAGAAGGAGCACAAAACCTTGATAGGATATGTGCAGAGTCTAGCACGTCTAGGTGAACTAGCAAACCCAACAGTAGAATGTCCACCAGAGCTTCCGAGGGAGTCAGTTGTTGGCTTAGAGGATTTAAAGAAGATGGAAACGGAAGCGGACAAGTGGGTTAGCCATGTTCGTACTGAGACAAGGAAATTCATGGAGGACCTCGCCAATGCTTATCGGCAAGCCTCAAGTATTTTGGCACGAATGGACATGGTGGATCAGGCCTGGGGCGATACCCGCATTTATCAGACGAAGACTGTACTTCGTTTGGGGGCTTTGATGCATATACCTCCGCAAACGTTGGTGGATGGAGGTGTGATTCAGGATGGTGACAGGTATGATTTCACCAGTTGGTACTCCTCGGTGGTCACAGGCCGTGGATTTCACGATGCAACCAAGGCAGATTCGGCCAGAGTGAGGAAGGCAATGGGTAACATCTTGGAGGGAGTCCTTAATACATTAGAAGCCATATTTGCTAGAAAGTTGGCCCCAGAGGAAATAACTGCTGATGGCTTGAAAGATAAACTGGCTCCGTTTTTCTCAGCTGCGAGGTCGCTTGTCCTGGATGACTTTGAGAATGTCTCCACTTTCTCCAGTATAATTCAGCATACCCAGGACGCCTTAGCGGCATGGACAAAGTCTTACATCCGGCACGGACAGACGGTAGCGGTATTGGAGTTCCAGCTCAACCACATTCCACCGATTTCTGCCCTGGAGGTTGAAGCGGTATTGGCCCGGTTGATCGAGTTTGCTATCCGGGAGAAGGCCAGTGGGAACGCGCTGCTTGATGAAGATCTTCTTGATGATGGTAGTGGGCATTAATTGCTCATTATGATTCCTGCAGAGGAGTGGAGAATATTCTGTGCATTCATTGCCCACTCCTCTCTGTGGTGGTTTTTAGGGTAGAAACCCTAATCAGGGCATAGGTGGCTCAATTTGAGCCCTTTATTGTAATCAGATCTCAACCGTCCACTGAATTGGACCTATTATAAAAGGGGCATCCCCCCTCATTTGTAATAGATTAGACATTAGATCAAGAATTGAATCAGAGCGAGAGTAGAAGGCATATAGCATTTAGCTTAGAAGTTGGCTTAGATTGAGGAGGAAAGGAAGTTTTCCCATTGAGGACTTCGTAAGAAGTTGTTGTGAACACTCTCATAATATAAAGATTTATCATTGTTTGGTGGTTCTATCTTCTATTGTGAGTAGCTAGCAAGGCTTGTTCGTCTTTCCAATTCAAGTGGATGGAGTAGAGTAGACTTTGTTTATGCAAGTAGTTATTAATTGTGGAGTGTGGCGTTGTGATTTGAGCATATCTTCTTTCATCCATACCACTAGCAGGCTTACTGATGGTAAGTTCGCCTTGTGTGGTCAACTGGAGTATTGGCACTTAACTTCGATTGTGGCTCATGTGTTTGTACTTTGTATGCATCGTAGTGATGGTATGAACATGTTGTGTCATAGTTTGAACACCTTTTCTCATCCCTTGAAGATTGCACCAACTTTGTCGGAGTTGTCCGAAAGGAGACAAAGCAAAGTTTGGTTTGAAGATTGTTTAAGTCGATCCTCGTCCTCCACCCTTTAGAAGTGGATTTGTAGAATCCCTATCCTTATTCCCTTTAATTTCAGCATTTTCCGGGTCAGTCCAGATACCAGAACGATATTTGTCAAATCTTTCATGTCCTAATTGCTTCACATAATCGAACGACTACGTAAGTCCCCTTGGAATAATCCAGCAAAACACATCAACAAACTGAGTCTATTCGCAATAAAAGGAACCTTGGAGTCGAACACATGAACTTTCAAGCAATCTTAGCATGTGGGACACTTTGATCAAGAGAGAATAGAGTGACCGTTGGACAACTTTATTCTGTGTTGATGTCATCATAAAAAACACATCAACAAGAGGGAAAGTGGAATTCGAAAATGTGCTAAGTATAGCCCCTGCTGGATTTCGACTTGGCTATAATATTCTGAGTCCTCTTCATTCTCCTCACAAGTTGCTGAATGCAGAGCATTTCCTGGAGTTAAGGTACGAGTTTGCAGAGAAATAAAATATTCTCAAGTTGCTGGAAGAGTTCGAATTTGTGAAGGAGGCTGAGTAGCAAGTTTGAAGTGGCTGAAACTGCTGAAGTACGAAGTTGCTGAGAAGTCCCAATCTGCTGTAAAAGGTACGATTTGATGTGCTGAGGCTGTAGTTGCTGAGGGCACGAATTTGTGAGGAGAGGCCCCAAGTTGCTGAAAAATCTGAAGTTGAGAAGTCTTGGAGTTGCTGAAGTTGCTAAATGTAAAGTTCGAATTTGAAGAGCATTTACAAGTTGCTGAAAGTATGTTTTTTAGAGGAGAAGTACGAGTTTGAAGAGGAATCTCAAGAATTTCACAGTTCAAGTAAAACGTTGAAGTAAACAAAACAGTTGAGGTTTGCAGCTGAAAGTGCAAATCGTTGCAACCCTTTTTATTCAAAAAAAATCTGTTGACACCCTGAACAGCGATTATTTTATTATCTTAAAATCTTGTTTTCTAACTCTCTTGCCCCTTTTGTAGAATGGCTGAATCAAGCAGAAGAGCTGCAGGCATAAACAACCACACCGAATCCAGACAAGCAGTGATCAAGAAATTAAGCAAGTCCTTCCTGCCAGAATCAAAGTTTACATCAAAGTTGGGCAAGCTAGCTGACACAAATTTAGGCTCGTTCAACCTGGAGGCATTCAGAAGAAGGATGATGGGGACTGGAGGCCATCACCCATCGGTGACTTCACACAGTATTGTCAAGAGCGGATTGTATGCAGCTGCCAGTTTCCCGCCAGCTATCCGGTGTGCAGAACTCATCATGGAATGCGCCCACCACTACAACACAGAGCAGAGAACAATCACTTCGCCAGATGGCAAGATATTGGCCAACCTGACACCTCAAGCGATCGGGGAAGCATTCGGGAATCCAGTTCATGAGAAGATGATCTATAAGACAAAAGAAAGGGCTGAAAGAACGTATTCATCCACAACTGACCGATGTGCTGATTTGATAAACACCAGATGGATGATCAAGCCCAAGCCAACTCGTACAAAGCTGCCCAAATAGATTATCTCGAAGGACTTGAGACAAGAGTTTGGTGATCTGATTATGATGCTGAGCAGAGTTGGAGGGTGCGCCCAAGCGTTCATCTTCGAACCTTGGATGTTCTACTATGTCAACTTGGTACTAGAGGGCAAAGATCACATGGATTGGGCACTGCTGATCAATGACTGCATTCACAAGCAGCTTCGTGGTGTGAGGAGAACGAAAATGTTTTATATGAGCTCTTACCTTGTCTATACGCTCGCTCGCATGACAAAGTATAGAGGGATCTCTTACAAGGAACGAATTGGGTGTGGTTGCCATCAATTTAAAATACATGAGGCTTGTCCACAATTGCATTTGACAAGCACAACTAACTACAAAAGGGTCAATGACGCCTTCACTATGCATATTACGAGGACCTTGTAGCAGAGAACCCATCACAGAATATCCATGGAAGCACAGGAGATGATCGAGAAATTCGGATGTTGGTTTATCCAATTTCCAAAGTTCACCTACATAAGGCTACAAGGATTCTCTTCGTATCCCTATAGATTGCCCTGGTATCCCACCAACAGAATGGTGATGCTGGAGTTATCTAGGCAACTCATTGCCTATGATAAGATTCAAAAGAAGAAGAAGAAAGGTGGACTTGGGTTCCCAATTACCATGGGGAATTCAGATGAAATCTGCCCATCCCTGCAAGCAGCTAGGGAGGCAGAAACTGAGCTCCAATTCTTCCACCTTTCCTACCACACCAGCAGGCACCACTACCATCCCCATAGGAACATCAGATGGATATTGTCAGAGGAATTCAGGAACAAGGCACAGAACGAAGACTTTTGGGCCAATGCAGTGGATGAGATCGAGATCAGGAAGAGAATGTTCTCTCGAATACCATTGGTAATGATCAGAGAGTGCGAGATTGTCCCAGCGCAGATCAGATTGAAGAGGACATAAACGTAGTATAGGCTAAATACGAGACAGTGAGAGATACGCCTCTACCACTCCCAGATTGGTTGGAGCCAGAGATCACCGACTTGGATACACTCTGTATCCCGGTCTTAACATTTACGCGGAGCTGGGTGGAGAGGCATGTCAGCCGACTTAAGGGACGATCAATTCCCCTTACGTATAATTTGATGGGAGATCACAGATCACCAACAGCTAGGCAGAGAAGGCAAGTGGATCATACTCCAGAGCCAAGAGGAAAAGAGCCAGTTCAGCCTGAGCCTTTGAGAGTTGAGGAGTCCTTGCATACACCATCTCGAGCAGGCTCTCTAAGTTTACAGGAAGTCTCATTGTTTGCTGATCAGAGGGAGAGATTGCAGGCGAAGCAGGCAGTACAAGTGGCAAGTCAGCCACCTCGTAGAGAATCAGTGGCCTAGAGCATCAACATGCCCCGAGAAGAAAATCAGCAAGAGACTAATGAAGGGACTGCCACGGATACTCAGTTTCAACAGGAGATTGAGGCGGCTCTCGAGGATGATGCCATTTCAGATCAGGATGCCCAGAGCTCAGGAGACACTGAGCCTATTGATGATGATGAGCCTTGTCGGAACGATGGCAGAGATGAAGTTCACGAGGTAGAAGCCGAGGTTGAGCAGCCTTTTGTTATATCTGACATGCGGCAGGAGGTGCCAGAATGGCTAAAGCATAGGATGAGGCGTGATCCTGTAGATGAGACTGATCCCGCAGTTGAGATAGAGGAGTTGTTACAAAGGATCAGCGCACCTCCGACAAAGAAAAGGGCTAGGAAGTTCTCCAAAATATCCACGGATGAAGATGGATCTCGAATTTTACATGTGGCAGTGCCTCGAGTAGAGTGTGATCGGGATGAGGCCATTCTCGAAAATTATGTTGTTACAACTATGGAACTTGGCCGCCCTACTGGAGCACAAATAGTAGAGGAGTGCGATAATTCCTATCGAGCACTTAAGGATAGATTGTCCTAGGTTGAGGGCAAATACAAGAAGTTGAAGGTAGAGCACAAGATGCTAATTGGCTACGTGCAGCACTTGTCCCGTCCTTGTGGGCAAGAGAATCCGGCAATTAAGCTTCCAGCTGAATTTTCTAGGGAGTCAATCAGTGGGTTAGAGGATTTGAAGAGAATGGCACGACAGGTTGACAAATGGGTTGCCAGCATCCGTGTCGAAACGGGAAAGTTTATGGAGGACCTTGCACATGCCTATCGGCAAGCCTCCGATATTATGGCAAGGATGGATGCAGTTAACCATGCTTGGGGTGAGGCGTGTATCTATCAGACTAGAGTTGTTCTCCGTTTAGGGGCTTTGATGAGCATACCTCAACAGACTTTGGTTGAGGGAGGTGTTATTCAGCAGGGGGATAGTAACGACTTCGCCGGATGGTACTCTTCAGTAGTCACAGGCCGAGGATTCTACGATCCATCACAGACAGATTCTGTCAGGGTCAGAAAGGCCATGACGAACATCTTAGATGGAATTCTCAACACATTGGAGGCAATCTTTGCCAGGAGGTTGACTTCTGAAGAAGTAACTGCAGATGGATTGAAGAACAGGTTGACACCATTCCTTTCTGAGGTGAAGACCTCAACACAGGATGACTTCGAGAACACTTCTACATTCTCCAGTATCATTCAGAACACCCAGGACGCCCTTGTTGCCTGGAAGAAATCTTGTGCCCGGCATGGGCAAACAGTTACAGTTGTCGAATTTCAGTTGGATCACATTCCTCCCATTTCTAATCAGGAAGTTGAGGCAGTCTTGGCCAGGTTCATCAGATTTGCAGCCAGCGAGAAGGAGAAAGGAAACGCCCTTCTGGATGATGACCTTCTGGAAGGAGACGACGTGCATTGATGGCGGATAGTGGTTCATTGATGAGGAGTGGAGGGCGCATTCATTGCCCCACTCCTCTCAGTGGCGGTTTTTAGGACTGAAACCCTAATCAGGGCTTAGGTGGCTCGATCTGAGCCTTCCATTGTATTTCAATCTAAGTCGTCCACTGGACTGGGCTAGATATAAAAGGGGTATCTCCCCTCATTTGTAAACAGTTAGAAATAGATCAGAGCTAGACAGAAATCAAAGATCGAATTGAGCTAGATAGAAGTTAAAGTAGAGCTAGGAGTTAGCTTAGTTTGGAAAGGAAAGAAAGACTTTCCCTTTGAAATTTTCTACAAAAGATTGTTGTATAAGACTCTCATAATATAAGGATTTCATTGATTGGTGACTTCATTTTGCATTGTGGGCAGTTGACGATATCTTTTCGTCTTTCCAATCCGAATAGAGTAGAGTAAAGTAGATTTTGTTTTCATGCAAGTAGTGTTAATTGTGGAATGTGACATTGGTTTGAGCATATCTTCCTGTATCCATACCATTGGCGGGCTTGCTGATGGTAAGTCTACCCCTGTGTGGTCAACTAGAATCTCAGCACCTAACTTCGGTTGTGATTTGTGTGTCCACTTGCTTCGTCGTGAAGGGGTGCACACGTTAAATCCCAATTTGAACATCCTATCCATCCTTTGAAGATTGCACCAGCTTTCTAAGAGTTGTCCGAAGGGGAGACGAAACAAATTTTGGTTTGGAGATTGTTAAAGCTAGTCCTTACATTCCACCTTTAGAGATAGATTGTAGAATTCCTATCCCTATCTCCTTTAAATTCAATATTTCCCAGTCCGTTCAAATACCAGAGCATCATAGCCGAAACCTTTCATTTGCTTGAGTAAAGAAATCGAACAATTACGTAAGTCCCCTTGAAATAACCAGCATATTCACATCAACCGACTGAGTCTATTCGCGATAAAAGGAATCTTGGAGTCGAACGCATGAACTTTCACGCAATCTTAGCATGCGGAACACTTTGATCAAGAGAGAATAGAGTGACCGTTGGACATTTTATTTTGTGCTGGCGTTGTCATAAAACACACGTCAACAGAATTGGCGCTAGAAGGAGGGCTACTATTTTTATAACTCAAGCAAAGGGAATTATAAAAGCATAATGTACCAAGATGATGCTACCTCATAGAGAAATATTTCCGATGTTGCAGCGAAATTTGGGATTCAACGACGACCAAGAAGATATCCTTTCAGGGTTGAACAATCTCGCGTGGAGGACGAAGAGGAGTGCAGCTGAGTACATGAGAACAAGCTTCGTGTTGGAAGAAGAGGAAGAGAAAGCTATCAAAATCCAAGTTGCTATTGAAAGGAACTTGTTAAATCAAAGGCAGCCACTCGCTCCCGTGCGTCGCCAGTAGAAGAAGCAGCTTCATCCTGGATCGCATCAGTTCATTCTCGCCGGATAAGTTGAAAAGGATTTTGAGGTCCGCACCCAGTTCGTTCAAGGAACTTATAGAGCTACCTACCAAAACGAGGAAGAAGAAGAACACTCGATCAGACAGAGAGGCTCCCTCAAGTGAAGAGATTATATCGAACGAAGAAGCTCAATCAGGTGAAGGAGCAATAAGTGGCGAAGAAGTCTCAAGTTTATACAGAACTCCGCCTAGCATTTCAAGGTTTGCTGAACAGGGACCAACACGAGATATCACACCAGTAGTGGTTCAACAACAATAGCCAGCTCAAGTTACTCCAGTTGTTATTCAACAGCAACCAGCTCAAGCAACTGTATATCAACGAAGACAAGCAATGGCTCAGCCAGTTGCAAATGGTGCTACTTGGTTGGTTACCAACCCATCTCCGCTAGAGTTTGCCGACTATCACGACATGCCCAAGAATCCGGAGAGTTTTTGCTCCAAGTTCCACGTCCACGACGTAAACCGCACCGCGGAGGATCACATTAAAATGTTTGAGGACCACCTATGCAATAGACAGATTGCATATGCAGACGTAGCGTGTAGGTTGTTCCCCTATTCCTTGGGGAAAGAGGCCCATTATTGGTTCATACATTTACCAGTCGGTTCAATCAGAACATGGGAGCAAATGAAGACGACCTTCGTCGAAAAATTCGGTATTTCCATCACTCCCGCGGAGTTGTTTAGACAGTTTGTAGAAGTAAGGAGGCAAGAGAAGGAGCCTATTCATGTGTTTAATAATAGATTTCAAAAGGCTCTCACAAGATTACGAACTCCTTACACCATCACGGATGCTAGAGAAAACTACTACGTGGCGCTGGATCCATTAACTACAATGTTCGTGAGAGAAGCTCACCCCGCTCCAGCAAATATGAACTTAGCTTATGCTAAGGCAATTGAAGTAAGTCCAAACATGGGACAGAACACAACTGGCCCCTCACTATATACTGGCTTGAGCTCTACTAACAACCAAATACAAGCCTGGAATCAGCAAGTTCCAGCACTGAATCCGGTTCCACAACCAGCTTCCCAGGCAGCAGCCCCACCAAATCAGTTGGTTCTCCATCCTAGAGCACCTGTGTCTCAAGCACCGGCAGCACAACCTGTTTATCTGCAGAACACAGTGCCACCAACAAAGACTCAGGAAGAGAGAGATGAAATAAAAGAGTTGGTGGAACAAGTAAAGAAGTTGTCAACTGAGGTAACTTACCTCAAAAATCAAAACAATCAGATACAATCCATGCAACGGAATAATCAAGCACACCAAGGTGCTAATCGAGGATATCAAAATAATCCTCCGAATCACCATCAAGATACCCATCAAGGATACAGTCATGAGAACAATCATGGGTATAGAAATAATAATCAGGGATTCCAGAAAAGATCCTGGAATACGGGTCCCAATAATGGAGGTGTCCCTACACCGCTAGACAACCCGCCACCTCCTGAGAACCAACCGGCAGACAGAGTATATTTGGCAGAAGCCGCCTTGTCGGGATGGTGTAGATTGCACAATACTAGTCAGCACTCAGAGTTACAATGCCATGAGTTTCAAGTCGCCACTGACATCTTCAGGGGAGAAGTGAAAAGCACAGAACCTGTAGAAAATCCTCCAATCACGAGGTATGAAATAGTTCCAGCACCCCGATATGATCAGGCCTCGATCTTAGAAGATTTCAAGTTCCTGCCTGAATTCCAAAGTTACACACCGCTGTCAGTTAATCAGAAGTTTCCACCAGCTTCAGCAAATGGTCCCGTGGGGACGCCAGAGGCTCAAGCGCCTTCAGAAGCCCATGCTACATACGCATCACCAGATGAACCTCTAAGCAGAGATGGTTATAGTTTCCCACCTCTTAACAACAGTATCTTGGTGGAGGGAATCAGAGAAGTACAGGCTCTCCAGACAACTGGAAGTGGGCCTCCTAAAGTGTATCAAAGAAGTTATCCCCGACATGAGCCGTTGACCTCGTCAACACCCCCAAACAACTTTTCGACACCACCGCATCCCAATGCGAGTAACGTGCCAGTTACACCGAAGGACTCTCCGGAGTATAGACAACAGGGTCCCACACAAGCAAGATCAAGTGGACCGCAAATGCCTCAGCAGCCTGTCTATCCAGCTAAACAGAGACAGAAAGGGAATTCTCCTAGAGAAGACATAAAGAAGAAGAGCTCCTACGTGTTGGAGGAATTCAAGAAGATGAAGGTCAGTCTACCACTCTATGAGTTGATGAAGGTTCAAGAAGTACGAGACACTCTTTTGCAAACATTGATTGAGACTCCCACCGCAAGAAGTACTTCACAAGAGGCACCCAATGTGCCAAGAAATCCCCAGATTATCATGCAGGTTCGTCCAGCACAAAACACAAATATAGTGCAGAATGTGCCCCAAACGTCCTATAATTCTTGGGAGGCACAACAACAGCCTCAGAACTTTGAGGGCATGGTTTTAAACTCTTCAGGCACTCCTGGAAAAGCCGAGGCTGAGAGAGGTTCTCAACCTGATGAGACCACAAAGATTAAGCAAAATACGAGGGACGAGACTCAAAATAGACAAGTCCAACCAGACAAAAGGGATGAAAAGCGAAATGATGTAGCAGATGAGAGAAGAAAACCAGTAGTGTTTTATCAGGGGAAAGATGAACCAGCCCCATTCTTAGTTTCAGTCAAAATATTCGGAAAAATGCTACACAACTGTTTGATTGATTCAGGAGTTTCAAGCAATGTCATGCCTTTAAAGGTATGCGAAAGGTTGGGTCTAATCCCACTTCACACCAACAAGAAGGTGACTCAGCTAGATAAAACGAAAGTTCCCGTTGTTGGAGAACTAAATGACATTCACATGCAGTTAGCAGCGGATCCTAGGATCCAGAGTCGCATTGATATCTCCGTGGTCGATATACCTGATGGATATGGCATGTTGCTCAGCAGAGATTGGTCCCGAAGATTGAACGGATATATCGCCACCGACTTTTCACACATGTGGTTACCTTGGAGAGGAATTCCCAATCAAATAAGAGTGGAGAGCATACCACGGCTCAGGCTGATGATCACCGAATATGGTGATAACAATGAAGTTTTGTTTACGGAGACTGATCTGGGCTCTTACAAGCCAATCAAGCAAGAGGTCCTCATGCTGCAGAGTGTGATTGAGGAAAGACCCTTGGAAAAGACACCCTCCTCTACGGAAGTATTGATTGAAGACAACTCAGGCAAGAGCGAGGGAATGTTTGAGAATTTTAGAAATTTTGTGTTGAAGAATGTCAAGCAAAAAATAGAATCAGGAAAGGATGCTTCCATCAGCAGTATGCTAATGCCTAATTGGTGCAGGATTCATGAGGCATTCCATCCAGAATTCACATGCACCATGTGCAAAATGGCCATAGAACAAGTTTCAAAGAGAGTTCCACAGGTCTCTTCGGTAGAAGAACTGGAAGAAGTAAATGAGAAAAGGGATTCCCTGATGGAGGAGTGGATAGAAAGTGAGAAAATTGAACCCACAATAGAGAAGAATGATCCCATGACCTATAGCGATCACATAGAAGATTAAGTATGGACTCTGAGATTTGATGGGTCAAAGTCTAAGAAAGGGAATGGAGCAGGTTTTGAACTCATCAGTCCCAAGGGAGAAGCATACCTAGGTGCTTGCAGGCTCCAGTTCCCTTGCACCAACAACGTTACTGAATATGAATCGCTGATTCGTGGATTAATCTTGGCAATAGAGAAAGGTGCCAAAATTGTGCATGCCATTGGGGATTCTAACATAGTGGTCCACCATGTGAGAAAACAGTATGCTTGTCGTGACAAAAGATTGGGCCGCTATCGGAACAGAGTATGGGACTTGATCGAGAGCTTCGACGCCTTCAGCATCAAGCACGTGTACAGATCTAGAAATCCAGTGGCAAACTCTCTTGCACAGGCAGCCAGTTCACTAGAACCATTGGCCATGGAAGGTTTAAAGAAGTTCACAGTGGAATTGATTTCCACACCTTCAATTCCAGAAGAATTTCCAAGTGTTTGATGATGATAAGCAGATTTTGGAATTCCTAACGAACTCCGAAGTATTCGAAGCACAAATCATAGATGAGGAAGAGACTGAGGAAGCAGAATTTGACATTGAAGGAGTCTTAAATTTGAGGACAAATGTCATTCCTAGAGGAATGGTTGAGTTAGAAAGGCTTTTTGACCCTGACAAATTCAGTAGAAATCAGGGCACTCAAGGAAATGAATGCGAGATAGTCAACTTGGGGACAGATGAACAAGTAAAGAATGTATTTGTAGGTAAGGTTTGTACCCCAAGAGAAAGGGAAGGAATAGTGCAAGCATTGAGAAAGTTCTCCGATGTGGTAGCATGGGGCTACGAGGACTTGAAAACATACAACACCACCTTGATCACGCACACAATCCCGTTAAAACCGAGAAATAAACCATTCAAACAAAGGCAGAGGTCAGTGAACCCGCTGCTAGAACCTTTGACATATCAAGAGGTGAAGAAGCTCCTTTCAGCCAGAATCATCTTTCCAGTAAGGCACTCAACGTGGGTCCGAAGGGGAGACGAAAATAAGTTTGGTTTGGAGATTGTTAAAGCTAGTCCTTACATTCCACCTTTAGAGATAGATTGTAGAATTCCTATCCCTATCTCCTTTAAATTCAGTATTTCTCGGTCCGTTCAAATACCAGAGCATCATAGCCGAAACCTTTCATTTGCTTGAGTAAAGAAATCGAACAATTACGTAAGTCCCCTTGAAATAACTAGCATATTCACATCAACCGACTGAGTCTATTTGCGATAAAAGGAACCTTGGAGTCGAACGCATGAACTTTCATGCAATCTTAGCATGCGGAACACTTTGATCAAGAGAGAATAGAGTGACCGTTGGACATTTTATTATGTACTGGCTTTGTCATAAAACACACGTCAACACAACCCCAATTTGATCTTCGTTGTTAGATGTTTGATTTATCTGTTGAATCTACTGACGGTGTCATTGCTGAGATTGATCAAGACGGAGGACGAGCTTGAAGACTGCATCCGATTGCCCAAAAAGTTGGGCACCTATTTTTATGAAGGTGCAATTTTCTGAACACTTAGCCAATTTTTCATGTCTTTCATCTTGCCTTTGCTTCCAGTGTTTTCCGCTTGATCTTCGTTTGTGAATGCTTGACAGGTCTTGTAGATTGGTCGCGGAGCTGGAAGGATGCTAAGTGAATGCCTTGAAGAAAGCAGTTTCTAAAAACCATAACAGAAGACTCAAAATGATGGGCGCCCTTGGCCAGCAGGGGCACTTTTGCCTTGATGTCCATTGATTTACCCTTCGTTTCGCATGCTCGAATGATCAACAGTTGTCGTCGTTTGATGTGTTTTGTAGATTGGCAAACAGGTTCGTTGCAAAGCTAAGATGACGCCAGGGAGAGCACCTGAAGATAAGCTTAATCTAAAACTGACATCTGGATAGTCTCATTCTTGGGCACCCCTGAGCTCCAAGGGCACTTTTTCCCATGTTTGACTGTCGATGTGTTGGAAAGCAAACAAAATCACGAATGAGATGATTGTCTTGGCAAAACTTGATGACTACCTTTGACATTTTGAATTCATGGGCACCCCTGGCTAATAGAGGCGCTTTTGGCTACAGTTTCATCATTTCCTTTAAGTTCTTCACCTCTTCACCTTTATGTTTACCATTGTAACCTCCCCAATGGATGTCTGGCCCAAATTTTCCCAAATTTACCACAAAAAATTTAACAAATAATTTACATGCAAACAGATTTCTATTTATCCAACAACTTGCAACGGATTTCAATTTAAATCATATATTATCAGTTTTAGAAAATTAGATCTGAAATTGCATATGATTATTGCCATCAAAAACTTTGGTAAAATAACAACAGAAGTATCCAATCGTAGCCACAAGACTTATAGTCGGATTGGATAACCAAAAGTATGAATCTAAAGCACAAAGTGAGATACCTGAATAATATCTCCAACAGACAATGCGTTTTCGTCCACTGCCTTCAAGTTCGAGGGATTTCGTCCTCAAACCTACTGAAAGCCAAAGCTTCCCTGAATTCTCCAAGAGAAAGTAATAACCAAGCATATACCAAGCATATCCATAAATGATCCTAGTAGATCCTTTTATATCTTTCTTGGGGGAGCTCACACACTTTTCCAGCCAATGTGGGATAAAGATATATTTCCCACTTTACTTTTATTTTAGTGACATTAAGATATAAAGTTTTATTTGAGTCACTTTATAGAATTAAAGTGACTTTATTATTATAAATTTACATTATAACTTTAAAATTAACATTTAAATATTTAAATAATTCCTTAGTCACTTTAAAAATAAATAACTCCTAGAATAATTGTTCATTTAATGAGTCGTAAGAAGCAAGAGTTAACTCTGCCAGTTCCCCATGTGACCAAGTGCCAATTTAAAAGTAGTAACCCTGCAAAGTCACTTACTATAAATAGTAAGTACTCCAAACTGAGCTAAATAATCATCTGAAAAACCTGGAATTGGAAACCGAAACTGAACTAACGGGAAGCACTATCACCAACCAACTACCACCAGGACCCTTTTACTAGACATATTAGCCTACGAGGCCCAGGAATAGGCTAAATCCACGAAAATCAACAACGGGCTAAAAAGGTGACATTATAGTCCGCCCTCCTTGAAATTGCTTGTCCCCAAGCAATCTCCACTACAAAGAGACTCCACTCCTCGGAAGGCCCCTAAGATGAACTATGAAATGTCCCATTCATCTCTAACTGAAACCTGTAGCATCAGCAAAAACCCTACTGCGCAAGCTATTCCCGGACCCCAAACCTAGAATGAGGGTTTGCTGTGTCTGACATCCTTCAACTTCCGCTGCTCAAACCTAATCTCAACTTCACCATGTTGCAGATAGTGAAGTAACCCAATGGAATCTGTCCAATACATAGTGCCAAACCTATCGCCTGCTGGATCCCAGAAATACCGACCCTCACATCCATCTGACATGCGGAGATAAGAACATCTGGAAGCATCTGTTACACCATATCTTTCTCTATCCTCTGCCAAACCCCCATGGATGTGCTGACAAAACAAGCCATCATGCCTACTGATGCCATAATCACCCTGTAACCGTGTATCCGTATGAAATCTCTGTGACATAGAAGAAGCAACTCCTATCAGGTATTTATCAGCATCATGGATAACTGACTATCGTCCTTGCAAATAATCTCCTATAAACAACAAAGTCGGGTACTTGCAACCTCGAGTCCCATCTTTTGAAGATGGCAACTCCCCATCCCATAGTGGATGGTATAAGTCCTGAGCCAATCCACACTGACGAATCAACAAATCCTTTGTATGTGGACTAGAAGAGAAGTGATGAGCACTCCTCACCATGCACATCTCAGTAAATTCCTCTGCGGGCCCTGTCTGAAATCTCGATGCACTGGAAGGATCCCAAACGCCACAGTCAATGCTCATCTCAGACTGGGGTCAAGAGAGTAATCATCATCTAACTCGAGGAGCGGATTATCATATGACCAAGTAGCATTTGTCTCGAACAATGGATTGTAGATCATCTCACACGCCATCTCCTGATCCACCTCATGCTCTCCACCCAAATCCGCACTATAGTATGAGGTTGAGTCAACATCACTCACCTCATGATCAGCAGCATCATGTGTGCTATCATCAACGGACACATCAACATCTAAGGCACTGCTGCTATGTACCTCATAGGATGTCTCAAAAGATGTTGTAGAATCCAACCGTGTCAAAGCTTGAACAATTTTATCATCCTTCACCGCCAAATGATC
>CM021101.1:827829340-828000438 GCA_007115665.2 Sequoiadendron giganteum | reverse complement strand
GACTTTGATAATATGGCTCACAGGAATGATGAAGATCATCTTAATGACGAAGACAGGGGAGCCAAAGATGTACTGAGAGGGATGGTGGCAGGCCAAGAACAAGTGGCGAACATCCTCTAGCAGCTTAGTACCAATGTTCAGAACTTGACAGTTCAGAGAAGGCAGAAGCAGGATCAAGATCAGGAGGGAAGTATACATGGAGAACCTCACAGGAATACTGCTCCAGCACGAACCTTTGAGAGACCCACACTCCCATTCATCATGCATAGCCATGATGTTATCTGCAAAGTTTACTTCACCACCTTCTTCCACCTCCTCTTCTTCCTTAGCGTCATTTCTGACAAAATTTGGGCGTGTGGGTCTCTCAACGGTGCGTGTTGGAGCAATATTCTTGCAAGGTTCTCCATGTATACTTCCCTCCTGATCTTGATCCTGCTTCTGCCTTCTTTGAACTGTCAAGTTCTGAACATTGGTACTAAGCTGCTGGAGGATGTTCACCACCTGTTCTTGGCTTGCCACCATTCCTCTCAGTACATCTTTGGCTTCCCTGTCTTCGTCATTAAGATGACCTTCATCATTCCCGTGAGCCATATTATCAAAGTCTAATTCTTCCTCCTGTTTGTCAAATGAAAATGTTGGAAAAGGTTCAAAAGTACTTCTCTGAAATCTAGGACCCCTGCGTGAGTAGTACCTGTCAAAATTGTTCTGATGTGGCCGTATAGAATCTACTAACCCTCCAGACTGGCAGGGTCAGTGCTCTGATACCATTGTGATGAGCCCAACTGGCTCCCTCTCAAACCCCTGCTGTTTTGTTCAACTTTTTGTGTTCTTTAGTTTTTTAGAGAAAGTTTCTAGAGAGAAATAGAAGGGGCGGCAACATATAAAAGCTCATAAAACATGAATTTGAGATAATATTGATCAAGTGTAAATGTAGAGAGTATTAAATAACCATAACAATAAGATTACAAATGTTAGACATACCTGTAAGCCTCCAGATTATTTAATTAAGAAATTATCCAAGCTTGCTAGTCGGAAATGGTGAAAACTGACAAAATAGGACGCCTGGGCTACAGATCTGACTTCTCCCCAACAAAAACTGGATGAAAGCAGCCTTGAAGGGTGGACGCCAAGAAAGGAACACTATTAGATGCAAGAAAGAAGGTGTTTTAGCAAGAAACTTCACACGCCTAGCCTCCTGGTGACACGTTTCCCAAGGTTGAAAGGTACGGCCAAGCAAGAAACTATGGAATGAACACTGGAAACTACAAAGAAACCTAAAGGAGACGTCTCTGATGAAGAAGCCCTCTTCTTTATTTTAAATCGAATTAAACTGTACAGATAATCCTGTTTAAAGCACTGAAGAACTCCTGAAGTGAAGCTCCCATGGTTGCAATCATTCAACTGATCTTTCACAGTCTCACAATCACCAATCTGTGAAGAATTGTCGCTCTCTAGAGATAAATTCTTTGAAACCCTTGTCTCAGAGAAATCACACATCAGCCAAAACCAAAGAGAAAATGTCAAATAATCAATAATGAGTTTGAATTTTCCTTCGCTTCCTTATAAGGCCAAAAAGGCACGCATTTCCATAAGTGACGCCAATTTCACTTTAAAATACATTTAAATGTATTTTATATCTTTTCAATAGTCAATGATTAAATAAGATGGCGCCGCTTTTGATAAAGTGTTTTAATTTTCACTTAAATAAATTTAAGTGATACTTTATTATAAAATCAAGTTGACTTTATAATATTCCATCAAATAAAGTAAAACACTTTAATTCACTAGAAAATTAATATCTCGCTCATAACTCAACATATTGACATGCCGTCAGAAGCTGTCAATCACTGCACTGCCAAGGCCTGCTGTGAGCCAATCACTGAACTCAAAGGATGGAAACGACAAAACCCACCAAATAAGGCCATTGACCCTCTAACCCAATCTTGTTAGCCTACAAGGGTCCACGAGATAGGCTAACTCCACTGCTCCTGAGAACTGACTAGAGTGGGGACATCACAAAGAGAACAATTGGGAACAACATAAACATAGTGGTGTGCACTCAAGGCAGCCCTTGATTTTGAAGGAAAATGGAAGGAGCTCTCATGCTTAGGATAGAAGGCTTGATTTCGGGAGTTGGTAAGCAAGATAGATATCATTTTGATATTCCATATTTTCTTAATAATTATGGTATGGTGTTTTTGGAGTCAAGATACATACAAGTATGTCATCCTTGGATATGTGAAGGGGAACTTGAGAAGGATGAGACTCTACAAAATGAAGTTGAACATGACTTTCTGGTATGTTTGTTGCAGCCATTGCTTGTTTGTCATTAAAATTGGAAAAGTGTTCAAAGATGTTGTTGCAATTATTTTTGGGGTACATGATGAAGATCTCATTTATATTGTTAGTTTTGCACATCTCTTTATTTATCCTCATAAGATCAAGTTGTTCTTCAAAGAGGTGATCAAATTACATGATTTGTACAAGATTGTTATGGATAATAGAGAGAGTAGATTATTTATATATAACTCATTTTAAAAAACTAAGCATGTGTTAACAAAACAAAAAATTCAAAGCAAAACAAGAGAGTTCATTTGTAAGAAAATAAATGTAAGAAAAAAAAAAACCTCTTTTGCAAATATATTCCTCTATGATCTCCTTGGCAACAAATGGGCTCTTGCAAATGTGTAGGAATAACAAACCAACCTCTTTGGAACTTTCACTAATTATCTGTACAATGGCAAGCAAGAATGAAAGTTCAGCAAGGATGAATGATATTTTTGTTTTGCATTCATAATAAGGGAAATGACTTTGTTTTGTCTTCAAAATGTCTTGGAATCTGTGTTTCAGGTTTGGGGGGTGTTTTTGGGCATGTGATCAAAGTCAAAAGCCAAATTAAAAGATTTAAAAAAAAACATCAAAATTCATCAGCAAGGCGTGAAAAGTAGTGAAATTCATAGTGGGTTTGCTCAATTTCATCCCAAATGGACCCACATTGTTGGGATGGGACCTTGGATGGCCCCTAGTTCAGACTAGATCTAGACCCATATTTGGGCCGAACCAAACCCAAACCAGCAGGCCCTTGGATGGTCCCTAGTTCAGACTAGATCTAGACCCATATTTGGGCTGAACCAAACCCAAACCAGCAGGCCCTAGGGCCCAAATCAGTAACATTGTGAAAATGAAATAATTAGACCCACTTAAGATATTATATTTTTTAATTCTGGAAAGGGGACATGACAAATCAAGGTTCTCAATGGACAAAGGCCCTCTTTACTTGAAATGGGAGGAGGTTACTCTCAACTCAAAGTTGATTGCTTTAGGAATTTGAACCCCTCTTTTGGGTTCTATGCTAAGAGACATAGATGTTATAGATTTGTTTTGAAGGCTTTAAGCTCTCGTGTCCTTAGGTTGACTTGAGGTTCCATAAAAGTATTGGTGATTTCTTGTTTGGTTGAGAAGTTGGTACTCGTTTTTAGTTGTCTAATTGACTCTTGAAAGAGATCAAAGCCTTTTGGTTAAATTAGGTGCACCCCTATTCAAGGTTTTGATGCATTTTTTATTTTTTAGCATTCTATAAACACAAAAGGGGGTGAAGCCCTAGTCCCCATATATGAACAAAAAAAATAAAAATAAAATTCTATAATAATACAAAATTATAATGTATAATAATTATTTATTTCTGTATGTTAATAACAATAAATAATTTTTAATAAAAAATACATATATAATAATAATTAATATTTATTATTATGCAAATTTGTATATATTAATAATACATTATAATGTATAATCTTTTTTTTTAAATTATTAATTATATTATTTTTTATTATATTTTATGTGTGTTGTCATCCCCCATTGTCCCCAAATTTAGGTCCTTGGTCCCTTGTCCTTGAAACTTGTCCCTTGGTCCCCTTATTTTGAAACCTTGTGGAACTATGGTTTCAATGGTTTTAGGTTTTGGGACAAATTGTAGTATAGCATTTTAAACCTTATAAAGTTGTTCCCTTAAAAAAAGTGCAAAATAGGAAGATTAATGTTTTCTAAGAAAACAAGAAAGATAAGTTTAAACTTTAAACTACTTTATGATTTACACTTGTCTAAGATAGAACTATGTTCACTCTCTAAACAAATATACTAAGAGTTGGGTTTTACAGATGTGGAGAAACTTTGCCATGAAAATAAATGCTAAAATGACAAAGAAAGGTAGGGAGAGCATCCTTGGTTCAAAGTTTGATGTAGATGAAGAGTGTAGATGCTTAACAAGTTGGTTCTAGTTAGAAAGTTGCAGTATTGTGATACAAATTATACCATAGCGACTTGGTACTGAAAAAGTGAAGTGTGCAAAATCAGGGCAAACTAGTTAAGAAGCAGAAACTAGAGTTTTGTTGTGGCATCCTCTGTCATGGTGGAAACATGTGCTGTGGGATAGCAACCTTTACATGGGCAGACTTCAACTTTATGGAGATTGTGAGCGTTGGCCTGTAAGTAGTGGTTGTGCTTACAAATTTGGATTTGGATGTGCCTAAATGAAGAAATTGAGTCCAAACTTGAGTAGTTGGGACCAAAAAAATGTAGGTGACTACTTGGGAGCCTGCCTTAGTTAGGTCTGTATTTGGTCTTTTTCAACCTTACTTACAATCTTTGAAATAATGCGAGTGTCTGTGGTAGCTTAAGTGCTCTTTTCTAGACTAGAAAAGTAAATGAAAACTTTAGAGAATGCAAATCTAGAAGTTTCCTAAGAAGCTTTAGATGCCAAGGGGCTATATGTTTAGTTTTGGATTAGTTATTACGGTGGCAATAAAAGAAAAAGATTAATGGTAGAGGTTCACAAGAAACAGCAAAAGCAATATGGAAAATGGAGTGCTAATGAAAACAATGGAAGCAACAGAGGAAAGGTTTTAGAAATGATGGTAGGATAAGTCCAATGCCTACAAGAACACTCAAGAAGATAGGCTGCAATATCCAGATAATAACTTCAATTGATTGTTGCTTCTAAGATATTAGAAAAGTCTCAAGATTGAGAAGAAGTTTCTCAAATCAAGAGATGAAGATTGAGGGCTAGAGTTTCTAATTTAAAAAGCTTGCGTGAATGGGCTGTTCTAAAAGCACAAATGTTGCAAGGGTTAGCTTTTAATGATTTTAAAACAGTCCAAATCCAGCAGACACTACCATGATTGCTGTGATGAATATATCATTACTGCAATTACATTGGCATTTAGGATAGTGCTGGTTTTCAACAAGTTCAAAAGAATGCACTGTAATAAGCCCCCTTAATTATTTTTTGAAAATTAAACTTGTTAACTCCAAATCAAAAAATAATGCTAAGCAACTTCCTTCCACTTTCTGATCACCAAGTTCCTAATATGGGCAAGTTGAGAGCATACGGTGTAAGGATTACAATTGATACTAAAGCTGTTGAAAGTGACAACCACTTGTTCAGTGGGGTAAGGTGAGCACATCCACTTTGCCATGGGAAAGTTGATACAATAATGAAATGTAAAAACAAGCTCTACCACTTTTCAGTGGTGAGTGAGTGCCAAAAACCACTTGTTCAGTGGGGTAAGTACAATAACCACTTATGCAGCGGGATGAGCAAATGAAACCACTTATGCAGTGGGGTGAGTAGTAAGACCACTTATGCAGTGGGGTGAGTAGTAAAAACCAAAACAAGAGCAAGGTCATTGATGGTACTACCATCTAGTGTTACATTGTGAGCTCTCACAATATGATTCAAATCAAATACATATCTGCTGTATAAGTGCAAATGTGATATGAAGATGAAACAAGCACCCCAAATGAACCCCAACTTAGGAAAGAAATACCCAAGCAATGCAATACAATTATACCTCAAGAATGTAGCAAATTGAAGCCTGATATAAGTCTGAAACTGAGTTGCAGCAGGTCTGAACACTCTGAAACTAGTTGTTGCAGGCTTGGGCGACCAAGGTAGACACCCCCAATCACCTCCAACACAGAAAGTTCACCTGAGAATGATGTGATAAACATTTATCCAGCCTGAACGCCTCAAAACCAAGAGAAAACATCTCCAAAAGTGCAGTGATTTGATCCTGGAAGCTCACGCCCAGCCTGCAGGTACGGCTGGAGCAAGGTGGTACGGCCTCCAACTTTGGCAACTCTTCCTTTGTGATTTCAAACTGTAAAGTCAATCACAAATATGTTTGAGGGAGTCTGAAAATCATCATCCAAACAATGATATAGCAGCAATGAACATGTACGGCCTGCAAAGAATGGTTCAGGCTGCTGGAAAAGTATGGCTTGATAGGAATGGTATGGCCAGCACCATCACACTCACAAAAACAAACATCATCACAAAAATCTACAAACAATCTTCTCAAAATTTGCAAACCAACACACCATCAAAGCAATCTTAAAACGCATCAAAATACTCCACTGAAAAGCCAAAATTGAAAGCTTCAATCAACACCAATGGTGGTTCTTGGATGGAATCACACCAGTCTAGCTAGGGAATGTTTCTCAATTCTGAAACTAGAATAATCCCTAAGGGTTACCGTTCTCAAATACTTGGAGAATCTAGAGCCAAACTAACAACACTTTGTTATCAATCTTCAACATAGTCACAATGAGCTCCCAATGCCTCCTTATATAGCTTTTGGGAGGGAAAATCCTCAATTTAAAAATATAAAATAACTCACTTTTTCACCCAAATACCTTTTTAAAAATAATAATAATCATTTTCATGTGCAAAGCTCCCTTATTCCTCCTAGGCATCCAAATTGGAGAGAAAATTACCTCTCTGAAAAATTATTACACTTAAGTTATAAAAATAATAATAAAACATTATAAATTTAAATGAATAATTAAAATATTTCACCCCAAGTTACGAAAAATCCTGAAACACATTGGAATCCAATTCTGTTTGTGCCAAATGATACTGAGACACTAGGTGAATGATAGAAGCCAATTTGGTGACTTACTATAAATAGATGTGCTCTCCAAGAAATTTATTTATAGTACACCCCAAAAGTCCGAAAACACTACCAAGAGTGTCATTCAGATCAGTATTTCCCATTGAGCTCATTGCCATAAATAGAAAACTTGTAGCACCAAAACAGTGTCGTCCAAGAACTTTGGAGTCTCCTTGCCTTACCACTTAGCCTACGGGAACTCAAAAAATAGGCTAATGATCTTCGAACTGACTAGGCCTGAGAAGGGGACATTACAGACTTAAACAAAAATGGGAGATATTAAGCTACTTGTCATCTTGACATTTGGTAAAAGCTGAAGAATTGGCTTAAATGAATCCTAAACATCCGAAAGGCAAGGACAGCAAAATGAGTGCATTACATAGAGTAGAAATTGCGAAATATGCAATTTCCAACTCTACACAAACTTGCTTATGGCATGTTCATGGGCAGGTTTTGTCCATTTTGTGTTTTGAAGATTTTGGGATAATACCTTTTATACCATGCGCTTAGGTTTATTTAGGACACTTTTTTTGCATTTCTGATTTTAGGGTAAAATATCTACTGGCACATGTTTGGGCTAAAGTGACCATTTTGCTCTTTTTTTGGTCACTTTTATGAACAAAATGTCTGATGGCATGCACCCTAGGGCTTTCTGGACACTTCTTGATTTTTGAAATTTTGGACATCTGTTATGGTGCCTGCCCTAGGGCTTTTTGGCTTGTTTCTATGTTTCAAATGTTTAGGGGATCCCTGATTATGGAGCACACAGCAGGGTAAAGTGGCTATTTTCTGAGTTTGAAGTTTTTTGGCTCATTTAGGGTTAGAACACATGCCTGCTGGTTTTATCCCTTTTTGCTGAAAAATACCTCCCAATCCTAGTTGTTTTATACAAGCCTGCAAATTGAATTTGAAACCCTAGGGCGTGGGAAAATAAAATACTAAGAAACAGCACTGAAACCCTAGGGCGTGGGAAAATAAAATACTATAACAATCGTTTGTATAACAACTGTAGAAGTGTTGTATATTATAACAATCGTTTGGGCGCTTGGAAAAACCTGCAACAAACCCTAGTAATGGTGATTGAAGAATGTAAATTTTCTGTAGACGCTCACTACAAACCCTTCTTTGGTATGGAGTGCTCTTGAATGTTACAATCCTCTTTTGGCATTTTCAAAACTTGTTTATCTTCAGCAACAGTTTGTACTTCTGGTATCTGGTGCACTGTTTATGTTTGAAATACATTGGTCTATTTCCTGTTATGGAGCATGCTTAGACTTGGAATTGCCAGTTTTAAGGTTTCTGAATTTTTTGTTGAAACTCCCTCTTATGTGTTTTAATTTTTTTTAACATATCAGTTCTTTGGCACCTGCTTAGGTATGGGGGTGCTACTTTTGAAAATTTGCGACAATTTTGGCATTACCATATGGGGCATGCACCAGGTGTACTGAGATGCCCCTAACTTTTCTACCTTTTGAATGTCTTGATAATTTCCTGAACCTGGCACGTTTCAGGACACTAGATTGCCAACCTTGATGCTTTCTCTCTGACTTTGACAACCCCTTCATGGAGTGTTGGAAATATTGTCATTGATGTCAAGATAGAAGAAGGATATTAAGCATGACTGAAGACAACATAAGCATGGTTGAAGACAACATATGGGAAAACAGATTTCAAGCAGATCACAATGAATTCTATGAGAAGTTCTATGCATGAAAAGCTATTAAAGAAAGATTACATACAATTTATTCTTTGTCTTTAGTCATAAAGTTTTTCAAGAATAGAAGATCGCACAAATAAAGAAATAAGATTCATTTAAAAGAACATTTGTTATTAACAACAATAAGATTATTCTTATAAAGAATAGTTTGAAGAATTAAAGCAACAATTAACAAAGACTATCATTTCTTCAAAGAAATGATACGAGTCTGAAAAGACACAACTCTCTAGATAAAAATAATGCAAACAGAAGATGGCGCGATGCTTCTTGAAATAATGCGACTTCAGAAAATGGTGACAAACAATAATTATAAAAAAAATTGATTAGCAAGAGTGGTGCAGACTATTAAGAAGTAACACCTCTTCAAAAAGAGAATTGAATCTTATCAAGGCGTCTCTCACTAGAAGGCATGCTTCTAAAAAAAGGCGACTCTTCATTGATGGTCTTCAAAAGACGTATTCATTTCCAGATAAGATGTTTTTTAAAAAACATGTTCTTTCATGTGAGGACGTGTTCACTTCCAGATAAGACATCTTTTTATCAAAAAACGTGTTCTTTCACAAGGAGATATGCTCTTTCGATTTGCTCTTGAAAAGTCATGACTGAAGAGACGTGTCTTAGTTGATCTGCTCTTTGAAAATATATTCTTACACACAGATTTAATAAACAAAGCAGAAGAAATCAAAACAAAATTAAAATGATTAAGGCAGAAATAGAACTAATTCAGGTTAAGAGGAAGATTTGAAAAGGGTGCAAATAGAGGTATGTTCTTCCAGTAGAAGGTCGCAACTCTTGAGAAATATATATATATATATATATTTGATGTTCAAATCAAGGCTGGGAGTGGTTGTTGTGTAAGAGAGCATTCTAAGTTTGAAGTCCCATCTCCTTATGTGGGCTAAGTGTGAGATCATTCATCACCAAAGGCAGATTGGAGGATTGGGATAGTGCAGGTCAGATTGAAGGCATCATCTTGCAACCATCAAGTCAAGGTTGGTGCCTTGCATTAGGGGCTAGTGCTCCTTGTAGGTAGGTGCCTACTAAAGTTATAAAGGTTTGGATGTTCCTTGTAGGTTGTGTCCTACTAAATCATCTTATTATAAATCTGTAAGTTGGTGCCTACTTTGTAAAAATCATTTCAATAAAAGTTGTGTTAACTTGCATAAATAGGTTCATATCAAATAGTTGATGTATGTTTAAGTTTGAAGTTGATAAATAAGTAAGAAGGTAAAAGTTTGTTGATATACTGATTCACCCCCTCCCCCCCTGCTTCCCCCCCTCTCAGTATATCTTTGTGCTCTTCAATTGGTATCAGAGCAAGGTCCTTCTTGAAAGCTTAATCTCTTGAAGGAGATCCTTAAGAGCACATATGGCGAATCTAAGCAACACTGTGAAAGCACCCATCTTTGATGGGACTAATTATGCCTTTTGGAATATCAAGATGGAAGCATACTTGAATGCACTTGGGTTTGATATGTGGCAATCTGTTGTTGATGGGTATTTACCTCCAGCTACCCCTCCAACGGATCAAGCAGGGAAAAAGAGAAGTGAAAACAATGCAAAGGCTAAGCATGCTCTTCTTTGCAGCCTAACAGATTCTGAGTTTACAAAAGTCATGAGATGCAAATCAGCAAAAGAAATTTGGGACAAACTTCAAAATATTTATGAAAGAGATGCAAAAGTTAAAAAGGCAAAGTTGCAAATTCATAGAAGAAAGTTGGAGACTCTCAAAATGGAGGATGATGAAGATATTGCTTCATATTTCCTTCGTGTTGATGAAACAGTGAATATCATGAGGGGACTTGGTGAAGAGATCAAGGATGACTTCATTATTGACAAAGTTCTAAGATCTCTTTCTACAAAGTTTGAAGCCAAGGTTGCAGGATTGGAGGAATTAACAAACTTGGATCAGCTAACCAAAGATGAATTACATGGAATCCTTGCTGCCTATGAGATGAGGATTGAAGGAAGATCACCACAAAAGGAAGTCTCATTCAAAGCATCCAAAAAGGGCAAGAACAAGCATGAAGAAAAGGATGAAAAATCAAGTGATGAAGCGGAAGCTTACTTCATGGGTAAACTTAAGAAAGGAAAAGGAAAAGGAAAATACAAAAGAAAATTTCCTTTTAAGTGCTTCAATTGTGGAAAAGTTGGACATTATGCCTCAAAATGTCCTCAAAATGAAAACGGCTCTAGTGAAGAAGAAAAAGAAATCAGCAACAAGAAAAAAGGAAAGAAGAATTTCAATAATAACTCAAAGAAGAAGTTTCAAAAGCATAAGAAGAGTTTCTATTCAAAGAAAGATAGTAGCACCTCTGAAGAACAAAGTGAAGATTGCTCTAGCAATGGTGAAGAAGAAATATTATTCATGGCTGAATGTGAAGAACTAAATGCTGATGAAGTTTTTGATGAAGAAGAAAAGATTGATCAAGAATATAATGAAGAAGAGGAAGTGGATCTTGAAGAAGAACTGCACTATGCTTATAAGAAGAATGAAGATTTGAAGAAGAAAGCTACCAAGTACAAATTGAAGGTCAAAGTGATAACAAAAGACTTGGAGAATTCAAGCAAAACCATTGAAGATTTGAGAGCTCAAATCATGGAAGCTGAAAGAAATGAAGAAGAATTGAAAAACAAACTCGATACAAAGGAGATGAAATGTAACAAGCTGGAGCAAGAGATAGCAATGCTAAAATTGGAATTGGAGAAAAAAAAGGTTCAACACACAAAGATTGATGAAGAATCCAGCAAGTTGATTGAACTAATGAAAGCTCAAGATTCTCTTCAAAGCAAAATGGGAGGTAGTTTTGAAGAACAATCCAAGAAGGTCACTAACTCCAAAGAAGATTTCAAGACCTTCTCAAAGCAAGTTGAAGAAGAATGGATAGGTGCTGATCCTAAAAGAAAATCAAACACTAGGCAATCATATACATTCAATGGCTATTGTTTTCTATGTAACAAATTTGGCCACAAGGCCTTAAATTGTAAGAATAAAGTAAAAAGTATTCCTAGCTACCTTAGGAGAGATTATAATCCTTTCACACCGTTAATGGACTATAATAGTCTATGCTACAACTGTAATAACCTTGGGCACAGAGCACAAGCTTGTAGGACAGTTTTTAATGATTCTCCAAAACAAAACAAGAAAGAAGATAAGCCCATTAAAAGGAAAGAAATGCCTATCAAAGTGTGGAGGAAAAAGGATAAATCAATGTTCATTCAAACCGCCTTACATGCTGAAAGTAAGAAGGATAGATGGTACATTGATAGTGGGTGCTCAAAGCACATGACAGGTGACAAGAGCAAATTCATCTCTCTTGAACCTACTGATGAAGGAACAGTAAGATTTGGTGATAATACAAGAAAACAAATAAAAGGAAAAGGAACACTTAGTCTAGATAATGGGAGAACAAAAACAGAAAATGTTTTGTATGTTAAGGGCCTAAAAGAAAATCTTCTAAGTGTTGGTCAACTTTGTGATCAAGGACATAGTATCACATTTCTTTCTAATACATGTGATATCAAGAAAGATGGAAAGCTGGATGCTCAAGCTGAAAGGAAACATAATTTGTATATCTTAAACGAGATAAGTTGTGAAAGTTGCAACCTAGTACAAGAGGATGAAAGTTGGTTATGGCACAAGAGGCTAGGCCATCTCAACTTTGATAATATTGTCAAAGTTAGCAAATCAAACGCTGTGAGAGATATGCCAAGGATAACAAAACCTTCTAATATCATTTGTAGAGAGTGTCAACTTGGAAAGCAAACAAGGTCAAGCTTTAAGTCTAAGGAGCATTCTTCATCAAAGCCATTAGAACTCATACATACAGATCTTTGTGGGCCAACCAAATCCAAGAGCATGAATGGAGAAAAATATTTTATGTTACTGATTGATGACTTCTCAAGAATGACTTGGGTTGCATTTTTGAAAGAAAAATCTGAAGCTTTTGATAAATTCAAAGCTTTCAAAGAGCTCGTTGAAAATGAAGCAAACATCAAGATAAAATGTCTTAGATCAGATCGAGGAGGAGAATTCACATCAAAGGAATTTGAAATTTTTTGCATAGAGCATGGAATTAAAAGGCAATTTTCTGCAGCAAGAACCCCTTAACAAAATGGGGTTGTAGAAACAAAAAATAGGACGGTTCAAGAAATGGCAAGGGCAATGCTAAATGAAACCAAAATAGCAGATTCCTTTTGGAAGGAAGCAATTCATACAGCAGTTTACATCTTGAATCGTGCACAAATAAGAGTGAACAATGAGAAGACACCATATGAACTTTGGAAAGGTAGACCAGCAACTGTCAAGTACTTCAAAATTTTTGGAAGCACTTGCTACATTAGAAGAGATGAAGGAGATTTGGGCAAATTTGACACAAGAGCAGATGAGGGAATTTTTCTTGGCTACTCATCAAAAAGTAAAGCATATAAATGCTACAACAAAAGAACTCACAAAATTGTTGAAAGTGCTAATGTAAGAATTGATGAAGGAAAGCAATTCAAAGAAGTTGGACAAAGTGATCACCATGTTCAAACTATGAATGATGAAGACAAAGAGGATGAGGACTCTCAAGAGGAAGAAAAGGAGGAAGAGGCAAAGGAAGAAGAATCTTCACAAAAGACTCCCATGAAGACACCAAAGACACCTTCCAAGTTTGTTCAAAAGAACCATCTTGAAGATTTGATTCTTCAAGATAGATGTAGATCTACAAGGAAAATGGTGAATTACAATGAAGATGGTCATGCAACATTCCTATCTCAAGTAGAGCCCAAAACCTTTGAAGAAGCAAGCAAAGACAAACATTGGATTAGTGCAATGAATGAAGAATTGGATCAAATAGAGAAGAATGAAACTTGGGAACTTGTACCAAGGCCAAAAGATAAGAATGTAATTGGTACAAAATGGGTTTTTAGAAACAAATCAAATGAAAATGGTCAAGTCACAAGGAACAAAGCAAGGTTAGTGTGCAAGGGCTATGCACAAGTTGAAGGAGTAGATTTTGAAGAAACATTCGCACCAGTTGCAAGGATTGAAGCAATTAGAATGTTTTTATCCTATGCAAGTCACAAGAAGTTTAAGGTGTATCAAATGGACGTCAAATCTGCTTTTCTCAATGGAGATCTAGAGGAGGAAGTCTATGTTGAACAACCTGAAGGTTTCCTACTATCAAAAGACAAGGATTATGTGTGCAAATTGAAGAAAGCTCTCTATGGGCTCAAACAAGCCCCAAAAGCTTGGTATTCTAGACTTGATAAGTATCTCAAAGAGCAAGGTTTCAAAAGAGGAGATGTAGATAGCAATTTATACATCAAAGAAAAGGATGGACACTTATTGATTGTGGTGGTGTATGTAGATGACATCATTTTTGGTGGAGATAAGGACAAAATGTGCAAAGAATTCTCATCATGTATGCAAAAAGAGTTTGAGATGTCAATGTTGGGAGAATTATCCTTTTTCCTTGGGCTGCAAATTTCACAAACAAGCAAAGGTATTTTCATCTCCCAAGCCAAATATGTGAAAGAAATGTTAAAAAGGTTTAGGATAGAAGATTGCAATCCTGTTAGCACTCCTATGGCTACAGGTTGTAAGCTAAGCAAAGATGATGAATCCCAAGAAGTGAATCAAACACTTTATAGATCAATGATTGGAAGTTTGTTGTATTTAACTTCTACAAGACCAGACATAATGCAAGCTGTTGGAGTTGTGGCAAGATTTCAAGCAGCACTTAAAGAAACACATGTTCATGCAGTAAAACGTATATTCAAGTATTTGAAAGGCATAATGGAATATGGTCTATGGTACCCTAGTAGCAATGATTTCACTCTTGAAGCCTTCATAGATGCTGATTGGGTTGGCAATGTGGATGATAGAAAAAGTACAAGTGTAGGAGCTTTTTTTCTTGGAGGAAATCTAGTGTCTTGGATGAGCAAAAAACAAGAATCAGTATCTCTATCTATAGCAGAAGCTGAATCTATTGCAGCAGCAGCATGTTGCACTCAACTTTTGTGGATGAGGCAAACTTTAAGAGATATCAAGGTGGAGTATGATCATCCCTGCACTATCTATTGTGATAATACTAGTGCAAGCAATATCTCCAAGAATCCAGTAATGCACTCAAGAACCAAGCACATTCCTATTAAGTATCACTTTTTGAGAGAACAAGTAGGAGAAGGACAAGTGTGTTTAGAATACATAACTACAAAAGAGCAAACTGCTGATATATTTACTAAACCACTTCCAAGAGATGCATTTGAATATCTAAGGGACAAATTGAGAGTTGTCCTACAACCATCAAATTGATTGGTGGAAGTATACATTCAGGGGGAGCTATATCTGATACCTTGTAGCTTCATGGAACAAAATGTGAGACATTGTTGAAGACCCCTTGCCATTGATGTCAAAGGGGGAGAAATTGGAGATAGGGGGAGCATTTGAACATCTGAAAAATTAAAGCAACAATTAACAAAGACTATCATTTCTTTGAAGAAATGATACGAGTCTGAAAAGACACAACTCTCTAGATAAAAATAATGCAAACAGAAGATGGCGCGATGCTTCTTGAAATAATGCGACTTCAGAAAATGGTGACAAACAATAATTATAAAAAGAATTGATTAGCAAGAGTGGTGCAGACTATTAAGAAGTAACACCTCTTCAAAAAGAGAATCGAATCTTATCAAGGCGTCTCTCACTAGAAGGCATGCTTCTAAAAAAAGGCGACTCTTCATTGATGGTCTTCAAAAGACGTATTCATTTCCAGATAAGATGTTTTTTTAAAAAACATGTTCTTTCATGTGAGGACGTGTTCACTTCCAGATAAGACATCTTTTTATCAAAAGACGTGTTCTTTCACAAGGAGATATGCTCTTTTGATTTGCTCTTGAAAAGTTATGACTGAAGAGACGTGTCTTAGTTGATCTGCTCTTTGAAAATATATTCTTACACACAGATTTAATAAACAAAGCAGAAGAAATCAAAACAAAATCAAAATGATTAAGGCAGAAATAGAACTAATTCAGGTTAAGAGGAAGATTTGAAAAGGGTGCAAATAGAGGTATGTTCTTCCAGTAGAAGGTTGCAACTCTTGAGAAATATATATATATATATTTGATGTTCAAATCAAGGCTGGGAGTGGTTGTTGTGTAAGAGAGCCTTCTAAGTCTGAAGTCCCATCTCCTTGTGTGGGCTAAGTGTGAGATCACTCATCACCAAAGGCAGATTGGAGGATTGGGATAGTGCAGGTCAGATTGAAGGCATCATCTTGCAACCATCAAGTCAAGGTTGGTGCCTTGCATTAGGGGCTGGTGCTCCTTGTAGGTAGGTGCCTACTAAAGTTATAAAGGTTTGGATGTTCTTTGTAGGTTGTGTCCTACTAAATCATCTTATTATAAATCTGTAGGTTGGTGCCTACTTTGTAAAAATCATTTCAATAAAAGTTGTGTTAACTTGTGTAAATTGGTTCATATCAAATAGTTGATGTATGTTTAAGTTTGAAGTTGATAAATAAGTAAGAAGGTAAAAGTTTGTTGATATACTGATTCCCTCCCCCCCCCCCCTCTCAGTATATCTTTGTGCTCTTCATGGAGGTGCACTTCTCTACCCTGGATGACCACTTTCTGTTTTTTGTTAGACTTTTAACAGTTGCAGAGAATCCGTTCATCCATCATTCTTTGCTGACATGAAAATCTGTGATAACATCCTTTAATGGCTGGAAACTTCAGTGGTGTTTGAATGTGAGAAGACCCTGCTGTTACCTTTTATGATAACGACCAATCACCGAATAATGAAAATTGAACTGTTCAACACTGCAAAGATGCCAACGAAAAACAGTGGCAATCATCTTCCTTCATGACCTGTTAAAATCACGTTCACCCTTGCAACTGAAAAAGCTGCATGAAGAAAAACCAAACATTTTGAAATAAAGGGCTGCACCTATCTTTAATGTTTTTGAATTTTTTCACTCAGCCATGTGTGTTCCCTTGACAAAGCATTTGAACACTTTTAGACTTTGTTAACTACCAGACATTATATGAATATTTTTGTATGGGTATAACACCATTTTTCTTCCAAGCTGACATGTATGGAAAAAATTGCAGCATTGCTGTGGATCTGGGCCTAAACTGAAGTAACATTGAATTTTTCATACATTGTATGTCTGATGTTTCCATTCAGATCAGGCTGTCTCATTTAGCTGATAAACTTTGGCAGTTTTTGTTGCGTGGTTGCAGAAAACAGGACAACTGCCTGCTGATACACCCAGAGTCTTAAGTCAGGTCATTCCCTTGTAATGGTACCAATTCGACTTTGTTAAAAGAAAAAAATGAAACGACAATAAACATTTCATTTTGATTTTGTTTTAAGTGGAGTAGGCCTTTCTTCAAGAATGTAAGTTATTTGTATTGCAGATGATTGTTTTGTTTTTGATTTCTAATTAGCATAGAACTTTCATAGCCAACTCACCAACACAAACTTTATCTTGAAGAAAAACAAAATTTTTAATTTTGTACACTATGCTAAGGAAACAGTCCATCGTGCTTAGAAATGAGTTGTGTAATTGCTGTAACTAATGTAGATTGTTACAAAAATGAAATGAAACAAGAACACTTCAAAGACACTGAAAAACAAACCTCAATACTGTTAGTGTTTCTTAGATCAGATTATTTAATCAATTGAACAAAAGAAATGCAACACATAAGACAATGAACACAACAAGATACCCTGGGAAAACCCTCCTCTTGAGGGAGAAAAACCCAGCAAATATATCTCTTATATATTGAAGGAATAAGAGCAGAAATCTGCTTGAACTCAGGCCCAACACAATGCCGAATTTGATACAATGAATAATAGCATCTCTCCTAGATGCAAAGATACAAATGAATATGTTTCTCCTTGAAATCGGTCTGCTGCTACAAAATGATGATCTGCTGTTCAAGTATGAACTTCTTCTAGGAATGCGAATCCAAGTATGAGCTTCTTCTAGGAATGCGAATCCAAGTATGAGCTTCTCTATGACTGCGAATTCTGCTCTGCCAAAATAGCGAACTTCTTTGTGTATACGAATGTGTATTAACATAAAAAGGTAACCTTGTATATATACCTTCTTGGCGCCTCTTCATATAGGTCGGCCTTTTGATAAATATTTAATAACAAATAAGGTCGGCCAGAATAAGTACATGATGTAACTTAAATATAAGGTCGGCCCATGTACTTAATATGTGTCTAGTGAAGACCGACGCTGCATTAACATCAACACTCCCTCTCAGCTAGGGATGAACTTCCATCTGCACAAGACACATTATGTTAGAATGAAAACAAAATAAAATATCACCTCAACGTGATATTAACCATTATGGCTACTCCCATAGATGGTAAAAACTCATCACGGATTCTCTCACGTGATGTTGTCATGGAGTCACACACATGACATCCACCATAGCTTCTCCCAGAGGGTGGAAACAAGGGCTTTCACCTCAACTCTCTCTCATCAGAGAATTGCATTATCAAGGACTTACACCTCAACTCTCTCTCAGCAGAGAATTGTATTAACAAGGGCTTGCACCTCAACTCTCACTCAGCAGAGAGTTGCATTCTCAACAAGGATCACTGATTACTGAGACTCTTTCTCAGTCAAGGCTGCATTCTCCACCATACCAAGTTTCTCTCGGAAGTATACAAACTTCATCCTGGCGAGAGGCTTGGTGAGAATGTCTGCCGTTTGCTCTTCAGTGCTGATATACCTCAACTGTATAGCTTTCCTTTGCACCATATCTCTAATATAGTGGTACTTGATCTCAACATGTTTTGTTCTGTCATGAAACACAGGATTGACAGAAAGCTTCACACAGCTTTGATTATCACAGTGTATGATAGTAGGCTCCATTGATTGACCAAACAATCCTGCAAGGAGCTTACGAAGCCACACTGCCTCACGAGCTGCCACACAAGCTGCAATATACTCTGCTTCAGTTGTACTCAAGGCCACTGAAGACTGTTTCCTGCTACACCAGGAGATCATAGCAGTCCCCAAACTGAAGCAACAACCAGAAGTACTCTTCCGATCTGAGACACATCCTGCCCAATCAGAATCAGTAAAACCATGCAGCTCCAAATCCACATTTGAAGAATATCTCAACCCATATCCAATTGTGCCACATAAATATCTCAGGATATGTTTAGCTGCTACAAGATGTATTTGCTTTGGTTCACACATAAACTGGCTAAGTGCACTCACTGCATAGCAGATATCAGGTCTAGTGTTAACTAGATACATCAATGAACCAATCAACTGTCTATACATCGTAGAATCCACTGGTTCTGAACTAGCTGCAGCTTCTTTCAACTTATCTAAATTAGACTCCATGGGTGTAGACATAGGTTTGCAGTCAAGCATACCAAACCTTTTGAGAATGTCAACAGTATACTTGCCTTGACTTAGAATCATCTCATCTGGCTTTTGCCAAACTTCTAAGCCAAGAAAGTAATGCATAAGACCTAGATTCTTCATCTCAAACTCTGAAGCTAATTCCTTCTTGCATTTTAGTATTAGATGTTCTTCACCAGTAATGATCAAGTCATCAACATATAAAACTAAAATCAATGCTTCACCATTTACTACCTTGAAGTAGAGGTTAGAATCTGCATCATTCTTTGAGAAACCCAAACTTGAAAGGTACTGATCAATTCTTTCATACCAAGCACGAGGAGCTTGTTTAAGACCATACAAGGCCTTCTTCAACTTGCAGACATGAGATTCTTTCTCATGTACCTCAAATCCTTCTGGTTGCTCAATGTAAACCTCTTCTTCTATTATGCCATTCAGAAAAGCTGTCTTTACATCCATTTGGTGAATCTTCCATCCTCTAGATGCGGCAATAGCAATGATGGTTCTAACAGACGTGTAACGAGCCACAGGAGCAAAAGTTTCTTCATAGTCAACTCCCTCTTTTTGTGAGAACCCTCTAGCCACAAATCTAGCCTTGTGTTTCTCAATGCTCCCATCAGCTGCATGCTTGATCTTGAAGAGCCACTTAGAAGACACCACAGATTTGTCTTTGGGTCTAGGGACTATATCCCAAACATCGTTCTTAAGTATAGACTGATACTCCTCAATCATGGCATCTTTCCATACTTGTTGACTAGAAGCTTCTTCAACATTTGAAGGCTCTGACTCAATAATCTGACTCATCAAGGCAACATAGCTAGAGAACTTGTGAGGTCTCTTGCTTTCTCTGAAGGCTCCTCTTGGAGCTACAAACCTTTCTGCTTCCTGCATTGTCCTGCGAGCCCAAAGAGGTCTTTTCTTTCCAATCACAATGTCTAGAGGCCCATCAGTAGGATCCAAAGGCTCAGCTGGATCAATATCTTCTTTAGGTTCTGTATCCTCCTTCAGATTCTCTGGGATATGGTCAACTTCCATATCTTGAGGAGGTTCTTCTTCATCGACCTCCATCGGAGTGCCTTTGGACTTTCTATAAGCAACATCTTCCTCAAATGTGACGTCTCTACTAATCTCAATAGACTTCTGTCCTGGAATGTAGATCCTGTAAGCTTTTGATGTCTCACTGTAGCCTACAAGAATTCCTTTCTTCCCAGAAGGTTCTAGCTTTGTTCTCTTTTCCTTTGGGATATGAACATAGACTGGACAGCCAAAGATCTTCAAATGACTAACTTCAGGCTTCACGCCTGAGAATGCTTCTTCAGGAGTTTTATTCTCTAAGATCCTGTGGGGACTCCTGTTTTGAACATAGACGGCTGTTCTTGATGCTTCAGCCCAAAAAGAGATTTGTAAGTCTTGATCATGGATCATAGCTTTCATTGCTTCCACAATAGACCTATTCTTCCTTTCAGCAATACCATTTTGTTGTGGATTATAGGGAACACTGAACTCCCTCTTAATCCCTGCTTCAATACAAAAGTCTCGAAAAGTGCCAGAAGTGTATTCTCCACCATTATCAGATCTTAATACTTTGATCTTCTTCCCAGACAGATTTTCAATCTGCGCTTTGAATTCTCTGAATCTTACTAATACTTCTTCTGATTCTTTCGATCTCAAGAAATAAATCCAAGTCTTTCTAGAGTAATCATCAATGAAAATAATATAATACAAGAAACCACTAGATGATGCAATAGACATTGGACCACACAAATCAGAATGAATGAGATCAAGAATACATTTAGATCTACTTTCACTGGAATGGAACATACCTTTTGTGTTCTTGCCTAGGGCACATCCCTTGCATGTACCTTCATGTTCTTGATCGAATTTCGGAAGACCGGTGACCATCTTCTCCATGATAGGTAGAGCATGAAAGTGAATGTGAGCCAATCTTCGATGCCAAAGATCACACATGCTGGTACTGTTATGCACAAGTGCTTGAAGAGGACGAGTGCACAGCATGTAGAGACATTCATGTCTAACTCCAATCACTTGAGCAGATTTGAAGCTGGAGTTCTTTGCCCATATAAGAACTTTCCCTTTAGAGAAGGCAACTTGATAACCTTTGTCTTCTAATGCTGAAATTGAAACAAGGTTCCTCTTTATCCCTGGTACGAACAGTACATCATTCAATTCCAAAGAAATTCCAGAATCCAAGTGAAGAGTGGAATTTCCAAACCCTTTTACAGAATATCTAGCATCATCTCCAATAACAACTTGATCACTAGAGTTGCTTTCCATTAAGTTTGAAAGGTGACTTCTGAATCCGGTGATGTGTCTAGAAGCACCACTGTCAATCAACCAAGTGTAAGAGTCAGTAGAAACATTGCTAGACAAGGCTGAATAAAATAGATAATTACTGGAGTCCTTTTGTGGAGTGACTTCTTCAACATCTGCAGTGGCAACTTGAAGCTTAGGTCGTTGAGGGCACACCCTCGCAAAGTGACCATACTTATCACAACGAAAACATTGAATCTTGGACATGTCTCGTTTTCTTTTGAAGGTAGGAGCATCATCATTTCCATCTTCTCGATTCCTTTTGAAGAATCCTTTCTTAAGGCCTTTTCCTTTGTTTGATGAATGAGAGGTAAGAACTTGTAATTCTTCATTCTTTGAGCTTTGACCAATCCCCCTTGCTGTTAGTCTTGACTCTTCTTGAATGCAATCAATCCTCAATCGATCAAACTTAGGAAGTTCGGATCTTGCACTGATTCCTTGGATGAATGCCTCCCATGAAAGCGGAAGACCATTGAGAGCAAGCATAGTCAGTTCTTTATCATCAATCATGTGTCCAATAGTGGAGAGCTGATCTTTTATCTCTGAAATCCTCATGAAGTATGTAATAACAGATTCTCCTTTCTCCATTTTCACATGATGAAGTTGTTGCTTCAGAGCAAGGGCACGACTGGTGTTGTTGATTTCGTACATCTCTTCCAAGGTTGTAAACATCTCTCTTGCTGTATCCAACTTGAAGATAATTGGTACAATATGATCTTTGACGGAATCAACCAATGCTTTCTTTGCCCTAGTGTCTTTCTTCCTCCATTGCAGCTTCTCTTCTTCCCCCTCAGGTTCGGGAACTTTTGTTTTCACAAACTCAGCCAAATCATTCTCTTCCAAGGTTAGCATGAACCTGAATCTCCATGATATGTAGTTCGAGATCCCTTCGAGTCTATCCTCGATTTTCAGACCGTTCACCATCTTGAGAAATTTGGAAGATAGACTGAAAAAGAATAAGTGTTGCGAACTAAATCTGATCACGATCTTTTTCACACCCGCTCTGATACCATGTTAGTGTTTCTTAGATCAGATTATTTAATCAATTGAACAAAAGAAATGCAACACATAAGACAATGAACACAACAAGATACCCTGGGAAAACCCTCCTCTTGAGGGAGAAAAACCCAGCAAATATATCTCTTATATATTGAAGGAATAAGAGCAGAAATCTGCTTGAACTCAGGCCCAACACAATGCCGAATTTGATACAATGAATAATAGCATCTCTCCTAGATGCAAAGATACAAATGAATATGTTTCTCCTTGAAATCGGTCTGCTGCTACAAAATGATGATCTGCTGTTCAAGTATGAACTTCTTCTAGGAATGCGAATCCAAGTATGAGCTTCTTCTAGGAATGCGAATCCAAGTATGAGCTTCTTCTATGACTGCGAATTCTGCTCTGCCAAAATAGCGAACTTCTTTGTGTATACGAATGTGTATTAACATAAAAAGGTAACCTTGTATATATACCTTCTTGGCGCCTCTTCATATAGGTCGGCCTTTTGATAAATATTTAATAACAAATAAGGTCGGCCAGAATAAGTACATGATGTAACTTAAATATAAGGTCGGCCCATGTACTTAATATGTGTCTAGTGAAGACCGACGCTGCATTAACATCAACACAAGGAATTTTACCTTGGAGAAACTCTATATGAAAAACTACATAGGAGCAATGCCATGTCCCCTTCCTGGACATAGGAAATCAAAAGACCCTTAACTTATCTTTAATTTTTCTACAGGGTATTGGAATGTTGCAAAAGAAAAAAATATTTAATAATTTAATTTAAATTATTCAAAAAAGTGAATTTATGTTTATTTAAAAAGGGACGAATTAGATTCAAATTATTAAAAGCTAAAGTGTCTAAAGTATTTTAAGAAGACACTTTAATGATCGGAGGGAAAAGGTGAAAAGAAAAATAATTAACAGTATGAAGTTTCCACAGTCCATGATAATCATGTGCTAGTTATTTCTGGATTGAAACTGTGTAAAATTTTTTATATCAACGTTTCGGATCATACTCCATGATCCATCATCAGGATGATATGCAAGCATAAAGAGAGAAGAATGTGAGAATAAGTTTTCAGTTTTTCATAATAATTATTAGTATCATAATATTATCTTTTATTGTGATTTTAAATAATACTATATTTTTTCTTGATAATATTTAATATTTAATAGTTTCATTATTTATCTCTTGGTTCTTATTTTAGATTCGGTTCATTTTCTCATAATATTATCATAGTAGCATTTAATATCATTTGTTATATAGTTCTCTATTTTTGATTTGTCAGCTTTCTCAGCTAGCCTTGCATTAATTTCTACTCTTTAGCTTTGTGGTCTTAATTTACAATTTTCTTCCTTTGAAATATCTATAGGGAATAAGATTTTTATCCTTTTTTCTTGTTTGGTCAAATAGTAGCCTATTTTCCTCTAGCCCTCTCATCTCCTCACCTATTTAGCCTCAAGTCTCCTACCTTATTCTCACATTCTTCTCTCTTTCTGCTTGCATATCATCCCGATGATGGATCATGGAGTATGATCCAAAATGTTGATATAAATTTTTTTACACAGTTTGAATCCAGAAATAACTAGCACTTGAAGAAAATAATATTAAAATCCCTCAAAAGGCTACAAAAAAGGGGTTTGGGGTATGAGAAAGGCATCCATTTTGAAAACAAATTTCTTTTTCCAAGAGTGAACAATGTTTATCTTTTCTCTTTAGGATGGAAACCCTCGAGTTTCAGATTGAGGATGAAAACCCTTCAATTCTTGTACGGTGATTTCATATAGAGGTCATATTTGAGCCAAGCATTGCTGGTTGGATGTTTGCTTAATTTCTGCATATCACTTGATTGAATATTTTGTGAAGGGTTTATTGTTGAAGATGCTACAATTTACTACATAATTTGGTTGCTATTATGTGAGACTTCTATTGTTTATTGAGGGGCAAATCAAGCCATTCTAGAGGGGTGAGTAATGGTGAATAGTGAAACTCCTTGTTTCTCATTAGAACAGGGTTTATGGCTGCTCTAGAAGAGGATTAATCTGGGAATTTTCCAGCCAAATCTATTCCTCTATCCCTACTATCCCAGTCCAATAGTTTGGAACTATTTATGAGGGGCGATTGAGCAGTTTGTGTGGCCTACCAGCCAACTGTTTGTCATTTATTTTTGCAGTTCTCTTCCAATCAATGTTGTGCCAATCCTGCAGAGTTATTACATATTGTACCCCCTTGTATATCTGGCCATACTTGTTAATGCTAGTCACCTTTCTATAGGCCATACGATTTCAGTATCTGTAGTAGCCACCATTTTGGTTGGAATGTGGGTTTTCAGAAGTGATTTCTGTTCTACATTTTTATAATCTGTTGGGATCAGTTTCGAAGTCTATATCAACCCCTTCATCTTCATGCTTCACATTCAGAGTATTTTACATTTTATGTGTTTTACAGTTTGCTTTCCGATTGTTTGACAAAATTTATTTTTTAGATTATTGGACAATTGTTTGTTATAGTTCCTAGAACTTAAAATAGAAGAATATTCCATTGCTTATTGTTGGCGTTTCAATTAGCACCTCTGGAGTGCTTATTGGAAACGGACAGCTATTGCAAGTGTGTTAGTACATGCTCTTTGGATTATAAAGAGGAAGATCTCTTTTTGCTGATTTTCTATGTAAAAAAAGGCGTACTAAGGTTCCTATCTTTTTTACTCAGCGGCAGGACACAAGGGTGCATAAACACAATGCGTCGTAGCTAAGCTTTTTCTCTGGTTTCTGCAGATCTTAACTATGACTAACTAGCTTCTAGACTATCCTACCTCCTCAAGATAAACAGAGCATGAGGGTGTAGGAGTGAAATGGATGGGTTGGATTTACTTGAACCCTCCGTCTCAGTGGAATATGGCCGAGGCTTTGAACTCTCAGATATATACCAAGATAAGGCTCGATACAAGTAAACACTCTTTTACAGTAAATTGGATTTGAGACTTGCCAAGGAGGAGGAACCCTTGTCCGAGGTGTAGGTTTGGAAACAGCTCACTGGAAACAACAAGGTACAATGACCTGACTAATGGGATTCCTGAGGAGGTGACAACACCTGTCCAAAGTGTAGGCTGAAAGACAAATCATTAGATAACATCATACGATAATGATCAATGACAAAATATCCAAGGAGGCGACAACACCTGTCCAAGGAGGAGATTGAAACAATGCACTATTTAGAACAAGACTCTAAATAGACTCAAGTATTTAGATCAAGCAAGCATGCACCATTTGATTTATTTCTTCAAGCTTTCTCCAAAGAATTACAAAGGTCGGGACAGCAAAGGCACGAAATCATGCACAATTACGATCAACGAACGAACTCTCATCCAAGAGTGAACAGATATAAACAAGCTAACTCTGGCAACAATGGCGCAACAATTTTTCTTAGCAAATAAAGGTTGAACAAATAATGAGCCCAAGGCTCTTATTTATAGAAACTCAAAGGAGTAGGCAACCCTAAAATCTCCTTGAGTTTACAATCAGTTCTTGCCAATCAGCAAGATTTATTCCTATGTCTAAAAGTAGGTGAGCAAGCAGTTAATTAGAAATCTACTTCAGTTAACTGAAACTAAACAAAAGTCAAACTGGGAGTCTACCTCAGTTGACTGACACCTAACTAAAAGTGAACTATAATTACAAATGTGTCTCAAAATAGACATCCACCTTTAAAGGAGATCTGAGATCCACAAATCGTGGGAGTCAACTAGACATCCTAGATCAGTGGGATTTGACATGCATGATCTGTGCAGATCTGGAGTCAACTTGGAAAGGGGCATCAAGTTGACTTTAGTCTTATTTATTGCTATTTGGAGGGTAGGACGTCCTTCCTTGGTGCTTTACACCTCTTCACCATTGGTCAACAAAGTCTCTATCCAGTCATTGACCTCTTCGGCTTTCGGGCAATTAATGCTTCTCAAGATGACTGTGTGGTGTCTAAGCATTTCTTCACTTGTCAGAAGCTACTACTGATAGTTTATGCATTGGGCAGCTGCTTCATCCAACTGGATAGACATGGCTGCAATTTTGGCTAATTTGCAACCATTGGGATCTTCAAGGAGTGGACCACGGATGACGTCTTGAAACCGTGTCTGTACCGTTTCAAGCTCAACATATTCCCCTCCTTCTCGCTGATATTCTAACTCAGGGAAGGATATTACTAACGTTCTTGCGAAGTTGATAATATTAGCGACAAAGCGTCTATAGTCAATTAGCTCCACTGAATTGGCATCGTAGGCTCTCACCTTGTATGCCAATTGTTCTTTCAACTCAAAGAGATGGCGTTTGTTCTCAGTGGTTGTAACTGACTGTGTTTTGTAGATCAGCAACTGTCGCTTCCTCTCTCGACCTCTTTTGAGTTGCCTTCAAATCCGACTACTAGATTTCTGATCGAAGACCATATGCCTTGTCTCTCAGCTGATATGCTTCTGCTAATACACACCATCCTCTGACGACAAACTCATCCACTTGACGTCTCAAGTGTTTTCCGTATGTGATCAACTGATGATGGTTTCTTTCAGCTAGGAGATCCAATAGTCCTTGAGGCAAAGCCGAGGAGTTGGGAGTGTCATGCATCAAACTAGAAATGTACAATCTTAGTTGACAGTTTTCAGCCTTCAAGGCTGTTTTGTCTTGTCCATCCTTGGTCATTCTTTCCTTGACGCTCGCTGAGGCGATTCCGGGAAGGTCTGCCTCCACCTGTCAAGTGGTCTTTCCAAGGTTCACCTTTGAAAGCGTGAAATCCTCAACCCTCACATTGTGTATGTCTTTATCTTCAGGTGGGGTTGCAGTCTCTATGACAACCTCGTTCTCTGCATTCCTCTCTACATGTGTCTGCTTCTTCAACTTCTTTGCCGACATGTCTTGTGGGACATGGTGGAATTCAGAGAAGTCAAGTTGATAAGAAGGTCTCTCCCTTTTCCTTCCAAGCGAGCTTTCTAGCCAGATAGAATCTCAGCTAGCATCGCTGGGAGGAGGAACATAGGCCCCCTGAATACTGGAAGAACGAGACTGTGCCGTGGCAATGCCTCGTGGTGGTGAGTCCAAATCAATGGGACTTTGCGACCTCTGTGATGGTGGTGAAGTTGGTGGCTCTAGTTCTATTACAGGCACCGCTTCTGCTGCAACTTCTTCCACAATGGATTCCATCTCTGTAGCGATTATTTCAATCACTGGCTCTGGTATAGCTGCAACGTTCTCAACTGTTTCAGGTAAATTGGTGGCTGTCTCCACTTGTACCTCTTACTGGCTTGTACTAGCAATTCCTCTTCTTCCCCATGTGCTTCCTGACATTCGCATTCCTTCTGGAAGAATGCTCATCTTCATCTGTCTGGGTTTCTTCCTAGACGAGGAAGTTAGTGTAGACTGAATCGTTGGCGGCTCTGATCGGGGAAGTACTACCTTCCTTTTCCTTTTACTATCAAGGTAGAGTTGACTGTGTCAAACTACTCTACCAGTTCTTTCTTCGATAGACGTACTCTCTTTCGCGTACCAGTCTACTTTGCGGAGTGGTTGCGCATCTACTTGATCCGTGAAGAAGGAAGAAAGAATGACCTCTTCTTCGTCATCAGATAAACCCTCGATGTCCTCTAACATGAATTCTGCAATTTGCGAGAGCTTGAATCTGCTGTAGTTCTTTCTTTTCACTTCGAACTCATCTTCGCAATTGGCCCAAAAATCCTCCATGAAAGGTTCATGAGATGATCTTTGCTCGAGATGTGCCGCGAAGATTCCTCTGGGATCATATGATGACCTCCTGTCAATGAGGTATTTGAGATTAAATCTCACTATTTCCTGGCTTATCAACCTAGCATTGGCTGCAGTCTTGCATCTGTAGAGTCCCATCTGAAAAGGGAAGTTTGCAACAGACTTCTTCTTTTGGCAAAGGTAAGAGTGAACCTCAGCCAACTGACTCAGGAATTCCATGAACACTACCCTATCTGAGGGGTAGCACGACATCATGGCGGGGTGGCCATTGTAGCCGTACACGCGTATGTAGGTGAAAGTGGGGAATTGGATGAACCAATCCGCCCAGTCCACCATTGCTGCCTTAGCTGCTGGTGAAATACGAATGTGCATCTCATGGTCTAGCTCACGCACGGTGTGCATAGTAAAAAGGTCGTTTATCTTCTTGAAGTGCCTTTCCGCTAGAGTGAACTCAAGGCGAGGAAAGTATTCTTGGACCTTTTGCACACCCAAGGTTCCCACATTGTTTAGTGTTCCGAAATCGCCTTGGAAGGCTATCAGGTATACCAGGTAGGAACACATGTGGAAACGGTGCTCTTCTAGAAACCTGGTAAATTGTTGGTGGAGTGTGTCACTGATCAGAGAGGCCCAGTCGTAATGTTCTTTCCTGCTGATTATTTTGCCAATAATATAGAACATCCACGGCTGGAAGGATTTTTTCTCTTCTTGTTCAGTGATTGCTGAGTAGAGTGATTAACACTCCATACTCATCTTTGAATTCTCCTTGCCCAACCAATTTGGGCAAGCTGGTTCTCTTCGTTTTTAGCCAATGTTCAACCATTATAAGTGAACACTCATCCCTTGAAGCCTCGAATGCCTTTTCGCATTTTGTCACAGATACGACCTTCTCGGTATGGCATGGTGGAATTGCAAAACACGTCTCTATGTCCTTCGACTTTAAGCTGCATATCACCTTTCCATCCACTGACGGGATCTCTTTTGTAGTAGGGTTGTAATTCTTTGTGCAAGCAGTTAAAAGCTCAATGCTCTGTAAAGTGATAGGAATGGATGCAGCTTGGAATAAGCCGGACTCTTCAATGTTCTGCAATGTAATTTGGTTCATGCCTTCCAAGTCCTCAGAATTGACTTCTGGATTTTTCTGCCATATGTCTGTGTCAGTTGTTTTCAAATAATCATGGTACAAGACCGTAAGACGATCTTGTATTGTACCTGGGAGCACCGCATTCTGCAAGACTTAAAGATTGACTAGGCACTTGACCTTGTTCTGACACTTTTCCGAAACCCTTAAATATAGTGCGTGTTGAGAAGTATTTTTTCGGGAAAAATCTGGCATGTGGGTTTTGTTCGTGCTTGGAAGTTGAACAAACCTAGTTCCTTGGGATTTTTGATTTGGAGATTTTTTCAGAAAGATCCCTAAAAATAGGGGCAGCAATTTTGTTGATTCTGGGAAATCTGAGAAGATGGGTTTTGCTGAAAAAATTTGCTGATCATACCCAGTTGATCAGATCTGAGGTAATCTGTCGTTTCCTGTGACATGCAAATAAATATCGACAGAAATAGAGGAAGTAGACAGAAGGTGGATTGGAAGTTATAAACTACCACTTTGCTATAATTTGCTTCTGGAAACAATCCTCAGGGAAGAATGCTTTTACTGCCTTTGATCTTCAGAAATATTGAAGATCCGTCTAAAACCTTTGCCAGATCTTGAAAATGTGTTCTTGGGAGTTATTTGCTGTTTTATCCTTCAACCTGCAAAAGAATAATGAAGAATGGGACGCCTAGCAAGAATATATGGTGATTTGAGTTGAGAGCCACCAAGTATGGATGCCAACTCACGATTCAGGTCTAATTTGGAGTTCCAAAAGGTGATTTCCACTGATTGTGGAGTGTTTGGCCTCCTTTTGGCTCCAAATTTGCTAACTCAAGTCAACATTTTTGCTTTGACTTCTTTTAGGTGTCGATCCTTGGAGTTGATATTTTTTTGTTCATTTTGCAAGCTGAGGTGCCTCCGTTTGATCTTTGATTCTGGCTTTTCGGCTGATCTCTGGTAGTGGCTGGCAGTTCCGTTGTTGAGGTGGGATTGATTTGATGAAATATGTCAAGGAGAGATCAACTCAGAAAACTGAGTTTAGGCTTCCAGAAAGAAGGGCGCCTTTCCTTGAGAGGGGCGCTTTTGACAATGCCTTAGTCAATTTTCATTGACTGTTCTTCGTTTTGACCTTTTTAGACCCTCTTTGCTTTGATATGACGTTCTTGATGCTAGATGAATCAGATGACTCTACTTGATGATGCATCGGGTAGCCAGTTTGTTCTTGCTCAGGATGACTGACTTCTCAGTTGCTAACAGTGATTTCAGGTCCTTCAAACCCAAGGGCGCCCCTGGTGACTTTTTTGACTGATTTTATCTATGTTTGAATTGTCTGCATTTGATCTCCGCCATCAGATGACTGATTTGTCAGAAGTTCTTGCTGATGGCTTTACTGGAGAGACTGGTCGTAGCTGAGAAGATCATCCTGGGAGGCAGTAAAGATTCTGGCTGAATCTGGATGCCCTTTCTTCAAGAGGGGCGCTTTTGGTAATGCCTTAGCCAGTTTCTGGCTTGTCTTTCCAGTTCTTCAATTTTGGCTTTTTCTGCTTGACCTCAGCATGTGATTGTTTGGCGTGTCTTGTGAACTTCTTGTCAGATTGATCACGTAGTTGGGAGGAAGCTGGAAAGATGACATGTATAGAGCTACAACAGATTGATTCATCTGGTGCCTGCAACTGAGGGGCGCCCTTGGCTAGTAGGGGAGCTTTTACCATGAAGCTCTCATATTTGACATCTTCATTGTTGATGGATCTTCCATACTTTGCTGACGATTGGTCAGTGATCCTTGAATCAGATGATCTAGCTAATTGTTTTGTTGTCAGGCCAGCACGGAAGTGAAGAGGAGGACCGATTTGAAGATGCAAAGTGACTTGATTTGTCCTCTGAGATCCAAGGGTGCCTTTCTTCAAGAGGGGTGCCTTTTTCACCTTTAGACTGTGTTTTGCCTTGGCAGCAAAATGTGCACCTTCCAGAGTTAGCCAAATTTTGGCCTTTTTCGTTTTGAGAAAGTCCTTCACTATAACAACATCTTTTTGACCTTTTCCGCCATGGCTTCTTCTTTGGAGCTTTTGAGGTTTAGCTTTCAGCACTTGGTACTGGCCAATCTGCCATTAATGGCTGCGAAGCTCCTAACTTTGTTCCTGAAAAACGGGAATAGACTCACTAGAGTAAAACATGTCTTTTGATAATTCTGACTTGATCAGTGTGATCATGAAGGCAATTAACCCTATCAAAATTATTTTTAATCATTTCCGGGAAGGTCCTATTTTTAAGGGTTTCCTTAAAAATAGGGGCGTAAAACCCTAATTTTCATATTTTCAGAATTTTAACCATAGGTTCCTTGACAAAAACCCACAAAGACTTCATGTTTGTTTTGACCTAAAAGATACTTTCGATGGCATTTTTACATTGTTTAGCTCAATTTAAGCAGAATGCCAAAAATTTCATTTTGGGTGTAACACTTATCATTCATATTCTAAACATCTAGGCATTTTATTGCCAAATTACCTTTGGAATGTAAGTTTGGATGGAAATGCCGCAAAGACATGGTTAATTATTTAAATATTTTGTATTGAATACATTATAGAATTGTGTGGCTTGCCGCTAGTAAGTTTCTCAATCACTATATGCTCTCACCTTGCCCACAATGAGATCTTGGTGATCAAAAAGTGCAAGGGTTTGCATTTCATACTAACAATTGCAAAAAATCTCAAAAAAATTGTTGGGAAACATTACAAGCAAGGCCTTCTCTTCTCTTTCCAACATCTCCTTTGCAATTTTACAAGCTAACTATCTTCTAGATGCGTCCAAAGATACCAACATTGTATCAACCTAAGTTGCAGGGTACGACTATATACTCCCTCATACCCATCCGGGTTTGGTCCGGGTCCAAGTATGTGGCGGGTACCCCCGGATGTGCCCAGGGTTCCACCTAGGCGCTTTGGGTACCCTATGGGTCCTTCCATACCTGGGTGTCCCCAAGAAGACCCGTGGCCTTAGCAGCCCAAAAAGTGACAAACATAAACAAAATATTTTTTAAACAAAAAAAAAAAGACATAAAATGCCTTGGTCACTGTTGACGTGCTTTTTATGACAGCGCCAGCACAGAATAAAGTTGCCCAACGGTCACTCTATTCTCTCTTGATCAAAGTGTCCCACATGCTAAGATTGCTTGAAAGTTCATGTGTTCGACTCCAAGGTTCCTTTTATTGCGAATAGACTCAGTTGGTTGATGTGTTTTGCTGGTTATTTCAAGGGGACTTACGTAGTTGTTCGACTTTGTGAAGCAATTAGGACATGAATGATTTAGCAATATGGTTCTGGTATCTAGACTAACTCGAAAATGCAGAATTTAAAGGGGATAGGGATAGGGATTCTACAAATCTATTTCTAAAGGGTGGAGGACGAAGATCGACTTAAACAATCTTCAAACCAAACTTTGCTTTGTCTCCTTTCGAACAACTCCGACAAAGTTGGTGCAATCTTCAAAGGATGAGAAAAGTGTTCAAACTATGACGCAACATGTTCATACCGTCAATACGACGCATACAAACATATGAACCATAATCGAAGTTAAGTGCTGATACTCCAGTTGACCACGCAAGGCGAACTCACCGTCAGCCAGTCCGCTAGTGGTATGGACGAGAAGACTTGCTCAAATCACAACGCCACACTCCACAGCTAACAACTACTTGCATGAAATAGAAATCTACTTTACTCTATCTACCTTGAATTGGAAAGACAAAATGGCCTTGCTAGCTACTCATAACAAAGAAGAAATCACCAAGCAATGAAACTCTTTGTATTATGAAAAGTGTTCACAACAACCTTTTACAAAACTTTCAAAGGAAAGTTTTCTTCCCTCCTCAATCTAAAGCTAACTTCTAAGCTAAATGCTATATGCCTTCTACTCTCTAGCTCTGATTCAACTCTTGATCTAATCTCTAATAGATTACAAATGAGGGGGGATGCCCCTTTTATAATAAGTCCAATTCAGTGGACGGTTCAGATCAAATTACAATGAAGGGCTCAGATCGAGCCACCTATGCCCTGATTAGGGTTTCTGCCCTAAAAACCGCCACAAAGAGGAGTGGGCAATGAATGCACAGAATATTCTCCACTCCCCTGCAGGAATCATAATGAGCAATTAATGCCCACTACCACCATCAAGAAGATCCTCATCATGAGAGCGTTCCCACTGGCCTTCTCCCGGATAGCAAACTCGATCAACCGGGCCAATACTGCTTCAACCTCCTGTGTAGAGATCGGTGGAATATGGTTGAGCTGGAACTCCAAGACTGCTACCGTCTGTCCGTATCTGATGCAAGATTTTCTCCATGTCACCAAGGCGTCCTGGGTATGCTGAATTATACTAGAGAACGTGGAGACATTCTCAAAGTCATCCAGGACAAGTGACCTCGCAGCTGAGAAGAATGGAGGCAGTCTACTTTTCAAGCCATCAGCAGTTATCTCCTCTGGGACCAACTTTCTAGCAAATATGGCTTCTAATGTATTGAGGACTCCCCCCAAGATGTTGCCCATTGCTTTCCTCACTTTAGCTGAATCTGCCCTTTATTTGTCCTGTATAACATCTCCTCAGCAGTTGGAATCCCAAATGCCTCTCCGATGGCATCCGGTGTGAAGTTGGCGAGCAGTTTACCATCCGGAGAGACAATCGTCCTACGTTTTGGCTTGTAGTGATTGGCGCACTCCATAATTAGCTCCGGACACTGAATTGCTGGCGGAAAACTAGCAGCTGCGTAGATTCCACTCTTCATTATATTATGTGCCGTGACGGATGGTTGATGGCCCCCTAGCCCGAACATCCTCGATTTGAGTGCATTTAGATTAAATGAACCAAGGTTGGTATCATTTAATCCTGCCAACTTTGAAACTATTGCTGACTTTGGGAGAAATGGCTTAGCGAGCCTCTTAATCATTGCCTGCCGGGATGAGCCAGCCTTGCCTGCTTCAGTGTTTGCAGCTCTGCTTGTTCCTGCAACATCCTTTGCTCCGGCCATCTGCAAAATAAAATAGAATAGCAATAAGCTAGGCTGCAGATTTTTTAGTAAAATAAAACAATCCCCGAGATGGCTGCGAATACGGAGTTAGCTTTGAAAATAAAATTTCTCAGCATAAATTTCTAACTCCAAACCTCGTACTGTATAAAAATCTCTGAGTTTAGAGACAACTCTCAGCAACTGCACTTCTGACTGGTGAAGAAAAAAACGCAGCAAGCTAATAACTTTCAGCAATGTAGCTAATTTCTCCAGCACAAATTGTTCGAACCTTGACTTCACTCTGTCAACTTCGGCAGTTAGAGGAATAAAGAGTTGCCAGCAATATGAAATTTCAACTTCCTCAACTTCTCAACGTTTAAACTTCTTCAACACTTCGACCTTCAGTAGCTTGAAAATAAAGATCTCCAGAGAAAAGAAATCCTCCACAACTTTGCAAATCTGCAGCGACTTCAACAATCTGGAAATAAAATCTTAGCTCTTCAGTATACAACTTCGAACTTCGCAGCAACTCCACTCTCAATAGTGAGAAGAAATAAATTCTCCAGCAACTCCGGAAAATAACTTCAACCTTCAACTTCGAAGTTGCAGCAACACACTTTCAGCTTTTCGAAAGAAAGAGTCTCGGCAAATGAAAATTTCTCCAGCACTTCGTACTTTCAGCAACTCAACACTCCGAAATAAAATAAACTCTCACAGAATTTCTCTCCTCAACCACTTGGAAAATATTTCAATCTCTCAAGAACTTCTTCAGCAACTTCAACTTCGAAACAATGTGAGGAGAAATGAGAGAAGAGATTGTTTAAATAACTTTTCCCGGAGAATCCTGCTAAGTAGTGCTGGGGCTATTTTTAGCACCTTCATCAATTTTCCACTATCTTCGTTCGGAATCTTCTAATTCAAGCGCAGTAGTGGGCTAGTCGTCAGCCGGTCATTATGGCAGTTGCCATTAATAATGATTCCTTCTTCTTCAAATTTCGAATTTTCCTCTTAGTCTGCCAGTTAACTCTTGGCGATTTAAACAACTCGCGAGAAAAACAATCACTTGAATTCCATTTTAAAATCTCGCAGTGTTTAAATAAATTCAACTCGAAAAAATTCGTGGGAGTTGTAAATATATTTCCAACTTTTAAAATGTCTGTCATTTAAATCCTCGATTTCATAAAATTTGCCTTAGACATTTTAAATTCTCTCATTAAAATGTTCAACTCCGAGTGATTAAAAATTATTTGCGTGTTCGAAATAATTCATCCTCTGAGATTTAACTTCCGTCAGGAAAATAATCTAGGCAAAACGAATTTCCTCTGAAAATATTAAAATTTCCCTTAGGAAATTAATTTTCAAACTCTGTTAAATCATGGGTGCATTTTAAACGGGTTCATTTGATTTTCACTTGACCCATGGAAAATATTCATCGATATCAAATCTTCCCCTTGAAAAAAATTCGTCAACTTTCAACTGCCTTTGGAGAATTTTAAAACTCATCAAATCATCCTTCCATGCCAAGGGCGTATTTTTCCCTAGTGAAGTGTTATCTCACTTAGAAAAAATTTTCTAACATTTTCTCTACCATAGGCGTATATTTTTGATGAAATATTTATTTCATTTAAAAAAAATTCCTCACTTTACACCTCTGGCGCACTTGACCCCTTGGCATTTATTTTTTTGCGACTTAGAAATTTTCTCCAGTCATCTCACATCTTGGGCGTATTTCTCTCAGTGATGTTTTATTTTGCTAGCTTTTACCCTTGCCACGCCTTAGAAACATTTTCAATCAAGGGCGTATTTTACTCATGCAAGCTTTGATTTCTCACTTAGAAAATTCTCAAACACTTAGAATATCCTTTCAAGGTGAGGGCGCATTTGCTAGGTTCCACTTTTATTTCGTTGCCTTAGGAAATTTTCTCCAGCAACCTTGGGCGCATATGGGGTCTTGAACTTTCATTTTCTTGACTTAGAAATTTCTCCACGTGTTAGCCACTTTATCTTGCCTTGGGCGCATTTTGACCTCTCTACTTTCATTTTATGCCTTAGAAGAATTTCGGCCATCTCCTCTTCATCATGGGCGCAAATGCTAGGCCAAGCTTCCATTTTCTCTTGAGGGCGCATTTTGACCTCTCTACTTTCGTTTGTGTGCCTTAGAAGAATTTCGGCCATCTCCTCTTCATCATGGGCGCAAATGCTAGGCCAAGCTTCCATTTTCTCTTGAGGGCGCATTTTGACCTCTCTACTTTCGTTTGTGTGCCTTAGAATATTTCGGCCATCTCCTCTTCATCATGGGCGCAAATGCTAGGCCAAGCTTCCATTTTCTCTTGAGGGCGCATTTTGACCTCTCTACTTTCGTTTGTGTGCCTTAGAATATTTCATCAAGCTCACTTTACACCTTGGTGAGGGCGCATATACATGGGTCTACTTTCGTTTTTTTTGCCATGGGCGCATTTCAAGTGCCATGCCTTCACTTTACACCATGGGCGCATTTCAAGTGCCATGCTTTGATTTCCAATGCCTTAGAACAATCTGAAGGCACTTCCAAGGTGGGCGCATTTACATGGGTGTGCTTTCTCTTTCCACGCCTTAGAACTTTTTCAAGGCATCACTACCCTTGGGGTGAGGGCGCAAATCACTAGGTGAGCTTTTAATTTTGATGCCTTAGGCGTTTTTACCAAGCATCATTTTCTCCAAGGTGAGGGCGCATTCTCATGGGTGTGCTTTTGTTTTTGCCTTAGAAAATTTTGATGCTATCAATTTGTGAGGTGGGCGCATTTTGAAGGGGATACTTTCATTTTCCCACACTTAGAATATTTTCCATGCCTCTGCCTGCCTTTGTTTACGCATTCTATTTTTAGCAAGTTGTGCTATTTTTAGCAAGTCCCTTGATTTTCAACCTCTAAGGCTCCGTTTTGCCTGAAAATTTCATCATATGATCTTCTCTGCTTGGTGAACCCGTTTTGCCAGTCCTCTGCCCTGACCTGCTATTTATAGCCACCTGCTATTTATAGTAAGTTTGACTTTCTGACTTCAGTAGCTCCGTTTTGCCTGAAAGTTGCAACGCTTGATCTTGATAGCTTGAGGGTCACTCTGATGCCAACCTCGGGTGCAGACCTGCTATTTATAGCCGTGCCCTGACTTACTAAAAATAGTAAGTTCTCCGACTTTGCTCAAATTTTGCCAGCAGGTGCCTTGAAGTGTGCTGACATGGGTGGGGTACTTTGTCTTCGGCTATTTTTGGATTTTACCCCCTATAAAAGTGGAAACCCTAATTTGATTTGTATGTATCCCGAACGGTCTCCGTTTGACTTCGTTCCTTCTGCATGTCGTTCTGCTCGATGAACTGGAGTGTTGGGCGGCTGCCGGAGTGTACCTGCTAAAAATAGAAACTGCCTGAAAAGTGACTCATCCACTGCCGGATGGTTTTGCATGTCATTTTGCCCGCGGGATCTCAAAAAACCTAGAAAAACCCAGAAAACTGGTCTGTATGCATGCACTGGCTAAAAATAGTAAGTCCTCAAAACTCGATCTTCTCCGCTTGCAAGTCACACCGTTGTGAAGCTCTCGAAAAACCCATAAAGAAAAACCCGACATGCGTTGAAAAACACTGCATGCGAACCCTAAAAATAGCCTCCGAAGGCTGAACTCTGAAAGTGGTTGTCTCGGTTTGCATGTTACATCACTGCGAAGGTTTTGGAAAACCCAGAAGGATTCTCCAGACATGCATCTGAAAAGCTCATGTGGAAACCCTGAAAATGGCTCTTGAAGCCCGAACTGCCCAAAAATAGCAAGTCGTTTGATTTGGCTCAAAATTTACGTGTAGACAGCTTGATGTCACCCGGATGCAGTGGAACTGACAGAATTCCAAAATCCCAACAAAATAGTCCCAAATTGAATACTTACTAAGAATAGTAAGTTGCCGGAATACAGTGAAAATTTAGGGGGACTCTGCTGGAAGTCTTCTGACTGCTGCACTAAGCTTAGATTTCAATTTTATGACTCGGTTTGACCTTAAATAAGCCGGAAGGATGAAAACCCTAATTACACAGACTTAACCAAAATTTTAACCTGGGTCAAACGACAGGACATCCCCGGAAGGACCAGAGACCAGAGAGAGAGCGAACCAAAGCCAAAAGACCAGAATGGAGCAAAATTTAGGGGGTCCCCATCTTGATGGGGTGATGTGTGAAAAAGGTCACAACAGTCACCCTAAAAGAACTCATTTCACAAACACAAAAGGCCAAAAACATAATTTTTTGCCTCCAAGTTGCCATTGTTGGATTTTGAAGGTTGTGTCTTTTTTTTGAAGGTGAGAGCTACGAAGGACTTAAACCTACAACAACAAGGGAGAAATAGCTGCACAAAGAAGATCTAACCATCAAAGGTGAGTGAATCTTTCATTTTTTTCAAATTTTCAATAATTTTTTTAAAGATTTTTCAAGTTTTTTAAAAAAAATTTCAAGTTCTTTTTGGTAAGTTTTGATTTTTTTAAGAACTTTTATGCATAATAAGGGGTTATAATGCCAATTTTTTCTAAAAAAAATTAGTTGTTGTGTAGTTAATTTGTAATGTTCTTTTTTATTTTAGGTTCATACAGAATGATCAGTTGTTCTAATTCAATTGGCCCAGATAGAGAGAGTCAATTGAAATATGATGTATTGTCTCCTCTTTGGGGACATATGACAACGATTCAACAAATTACCGGTGGTGGGGGTTATGTTTGGCGTTGTAACCAATGTGGAACTTAGTATAAGAGCTCGTACTTTTGAGTGAAAGCTCATTTATGTGCTATTCCTTTACAAGGAATAAAAGTTTGCCCCAAGCCAAATAAAAAAGGGTTTCCGAAACACCAAATATTGGCTTATATTACAAAACAAGAGGAGGCTGACATGGCATGAAAGGCTATAGCACATCCTCTTCCCAAGAGAAGCTTGCAAAGGCCTTCTAGTGGCTTATCACAACCGGCTGGCCCACATCCTTTCATGCAAATGCCTCCATCTTGTGAAGTAGATAATGTTTTGGTTACATGAAAAAGAGTCCCATTGGAGAATGCCTTCAAAAATGAAGCAAGGGAGATTGTAGATCATAGCATTGCTTGTTGCATTTATGGCAGTGGGCTTTCTTTCAACCTTGTTAGATCACCTTATTGGCGGGAAATGGTGACAACCATTTCCAATACAACTTCTGATTATGTTAGTCCTGGGTATGAAAAGGTGCGAACCACCTTATTGGTGAAGGAGAAAGCTTAAGTAGAGGCATCATTGAGAGCAATCAAGGATACATTGCCCAAAACAGGTGTGTCCATTATTTTGATGGATGGAAAGATTGCAAAAATAGACCATTGATCAATGCTATAGCAGTGTCCCCTAAAGGAGCAATGTTTTTGAAGGCAGTTGATTGTGAGGGGTAAATAAAAGATGCACATTTTGTTGGTGTAACAATTAGCACCTCTGGAGTGCGAGTTGGTATGGACAACTATGCACAGTACGTGATGACTTCTCTTCAAATTAGGAGGGGAAGCTCCCTCTTTTGCTGATATGCGTTCTAAAAGTAAAGTATCTAAATCCCATCTTTTTTGACTCAGTTGGAAGAGGCACAAGGTTAAGAAAACCAAGGACGTTGTAGCTAAGGATTTTCTCTGGTTTCGCAAGTCTTAGCTACAACTAAAAACTAAAAGCTTTAATCAATAGTTGAAAAACTCGGCAGATCCAAATTTTTTAAAAACTCGGGACTCGGCAAAAACTAGGGGAAAAACTCGGCAATAACTCGGCAGATTTATCGAACATTTGAAAATACATAATTTTTTAAAATATTCTTAAAAAAGATGATTCTAGCTTTGATATGTTGATTTTCTACCATCCAAGTTTTATTTGTTTAGATTAAACACATTCATTAATATCTATAAGTATAAATTACTAACATTTAATATATTTAGATTTGATTTATAATTTTATATAATAATATTTTCAATTTTAAATCTACATTTAATATATTTAAATTTCATTTATATTTAGATGAAAAAAAAACTAAATTATATTGTTCAAAACGTAAAAGTGTTTAGGTTTGATTTATATAATAATATTTTCAATTTTAAATCTACATTTAATATTTATATTTAAATTAAAAAAAACTAATTTATAATTTTATATAGGTTTGAACTTGATTTATATTTAAATGAAAAACAAACTACATTATATTGTTCGAAACTTCTTAGTTCAAACTTCTAGATTTATTATTTTATAATTTTATTGGTCAAAAACTATAAATTAAATCGTTGCTTGGACGGGATCATTGCAAAATGGAAAAAAATTCTGAAAATCGCGGGCTGGGAATTGGTGATTGTCATTGAAGTTTTGAACTATGAAAAAATAAATAAAAAAACCTGTTAAAAATCGCGATTGAAAAATTGTTAATGGAATTCATTTGCAAAAAAAGCCTGTTAAAAATTCTTCCGCTTGGTCGCGTCAAGTCCTCGTGTGCCCTGATCATTTTGCATCTTCTTGTGCTCGCGTGTGTCATCTTCCTGCCTCCAAATCGCGTCGCTTAGGGTTTGGTATGAAATAAAAATTTAAATTTCTTTGTTCACCCAGTTATATACTAATTTACAGCGCGTTTTTGTCTCAAAATCTGTGCGTTTTGGCAGGTCAAACAGTAAAAAATGCCGCGATTTTTTCTCATAACGTGGCTGCTAGTAAACACACGATTTACTCGCCTCTTCTTCTAGCATGCGATTAGTTGCGATTTTTGTGATTTTCCTACGAGTTTTTCATCTATGCATTAAACTATCCAATCTCCTCAAGAAAACAGAGCATGAGGAAAAGGAGTAGGAATGTGATTACACAATAAAATTCAGGTACAGATTCACAACGTGAAGGCAAGGTGGCACAACTATTTGCTCAGCTGGGAAGAAATTTATTAGAAACAAACAAATACATGATAAACTGAGTACAACTTCACAACATGAGAGCAAGGTGGCTCAACTATTTGCTTGACTAAATAGGTTTATTGACACACACATCAAACGATAAGCTTTAAGCACAGATTTGCAACATGAGGGCAAGGTGGCTCAGCAATTTTCTCATCTGAATAGGCTTATTATTAACAAAATAAGGTAAGCAACTAGGACATTAAATTTCATAGACGAGACACATACAATAAACGATCAAACTAGCAACCCCATTTAACTAAGATTGGAATAAACACCATAGTAATAACATGAAGGCAAGGTGGCACAACTATTCATTAATACAGTAATCACTCATGAACAGATATAGAATAACAATATTACAGGCAAGGTAGTCTGAACATATATTGCTATTGCGTGCAAAAGTTATTTACAAATGAGCTGAAAGCTCTTGTTTATAGACATCAAAGGTATAGGCAACCCTAAAATCACCTTGAGTCAACAAGAGTCTTTCAAGCATGCAAGATCTTATTCTCTAAACCTAATTGAATGAAACTATACAGTTAACTGGAAAGCTACCATCAGTTAACTGATACAAACAAGACTAATTGGACATGTGCGATATGCACGTCCTTAGTGAAAGAGAGAGTTAACTAGTCCTAACTAAAAGTCCATCCTCCTGCGAAGATATCTCCAAGAATGAGATAGGCGTGCCTGATATCAACAATGAAAACTCAAGAAATGATGTTGAGTTAACTGCTGCTTCTGACTCATCCTCGTAAACAACTGCAGGATCCAACTGGGCATCTACTATGAGCCCTCTCTGTCTATCATCTCAACCAGGAATCTGTTGATTGTATCATCATCTGGCACTCTGACACTGTCCATGATGATGAACTTCCTGTCTAACTCCTTGTCTCCATCCTGGATCGCCTTTTGACTGTCTCTGATCTCTGCAGTTGCCTTCTTGAAATTGGCAGTCATCACTGAGAACTCCTCCAACTTGGACGCCTCAGGATCTCCACCTAGGTTATTGTAACGACCCAATCCTTTGGTAAAACAATTTTTTTCCAATTTACATCAAAAGAGTAAATAAATGTTATATCAAGTTATTGTAATATAATTTTTCTTTCCTTTATTGATAATATATGAACAAGATATCATAATAAAAATTGCAATAAAGATTCCATGTCATTACAATAACTTCACAAATACAAGTAACGATAAAACATACCTCAACTAACTTAACTCCAATGAGCTTTAGAACAAATAGTAGTAAGAAGGTCCAGGAATCTGCCTTTCAAATCTTGGTACTTCAGTAGTCTTCAAAGGAGGAGAAGCATCACTCGAGCGCTTTTCCGCCAACCACGGACTTATAATGCGGTCCCCCGCACATCTATCATTCAATAGATGGCCTTCCCTTCAATGAAGAGATTGGTAGAGTAACCGATACTGTTAACCAATTGAGCATAGTGGTGTGTCCTACATAACTAGAGCCTGTGCATCTGACAAACTCTCGCTCTAGCATGTAATACGGGATCATGGTGAACTGACAGTGTAATCATCGCCCAATCTAAGAGGATGTAGGCACAATACACTACTTTGATCAAAGTGTTTCATACAATATTTCTACTGAGGGTCAACTGTCACATACACTATTCAGGGTCGATTTGACTTAGGGCTATCTTACACTACGCGTAGGTCTTTGTCTTCTAATGGGTAATCCGTACCTCAGACATCCTATATCATATTGTACTACTAGAAATGAGCCAATATAATCAAATAATTCACATATCCCCTCCTATACTGGAAATCTTTATCCTAGGAGTAACTCAACTTACCTAAGTTAACCCAATGACTAAAGCTGAAGAATTAAGTTAACTGAATAACTAAAGCTGAAGAATTTACTCGACTCTTGCCCTCATCTCAATCCTAGTATATAGTAGCTAATGGAAATGATACTCTCCTCATATGGAGATCATACCATTAATGCAAATTACAACTAGAATGCAACCATTCACTTCCTATGTACCAACGGTAAATACAAACATAAACATCTTATGTCCCAACATAGCTAGTATAATTAAATACTTATGTTACACCTTATGTAATATAGTTGAGTTCCTCAATCATGTACTTTCTCCTATCATGGAGTACTTTAATCACATTATAATAGCAGCTCCATGGTTTCAATACCTTTTATCCATAAGCAAACAAGCTCAGCAAATAGGATTCGTGCAAACAACTTTCTCTTACTATGGAGACCATTTATTTAATGCAATCTCACAAGTATGCATCTTTCTCAACAAGTATATGCCTATTATACTATTACAGTGTGTATGCATCTTTTAACCTTTCATAACAAATAAATACTCTTCTCAGTAATTATGCATCTTCTATGACATATTCACTATATGCAAGCTATTGAACATTCTATTGAAAACATCCTTTTTCAACATACAACAGTAATTAACTTCATCTATCTAAACATAGATATTGAACATGCCTCCATAATAAATCAAAGACAAAATGTATAGAGAAATAGTTAACCATGCCTGGTTTAAGCTGTCCTCCTCCAATGATGAAATGGTTTGTACTTGCAGCACTTCCAGACTAACAAAACTCCTCTATTCTAACTATGTTTCCCTCACAGAAAATGCTCTCTCAATGATTACTACATAGCTGGACAGCTTCTTAATTATGACTCTGAATTATGGTGATTCACACTTCCAGCAGTATGAAAAGATGAAAACTCAGAATTGTGCGTAAATCACACTTCCAGAAATTGATAGCATACTCTTGCAAATACGCAAGCTCAATTTGGCAATGCGAGCAGCTTATGAATGCAGAAAGAATGACCTTGATGAATGAATAGTGTGAATGAGAATGCAAATATGTGAGAATGCTAAAAGGAATGCTAATCCGAATGAAAAATTGAATGCAAATCCCCATGCCATTTCACAGTAGTAAGAAGGCTTTATATAGAGCCTCAAAATGCAATGCATTCCTCACGGGAAGGCATGGCAATTGACAGGTATTCAATTGATTAATTCAGCTGATAAGTGGCGGCCAGAAAAACCCTTACTCATCGGTTTGAGAAGCTGATTCGACTATTGTATTGACAATAGATGAAGAAAGTTTCAAATCGATTCCATTCAAGGAGAAGAAATCGACACATTTTACTATGGCGCGATTCAACAGGAAGGGGATATTTTGAATGAAAAAGTCCTTCATAAATTTCTCAATATCTTCCCTAATTTTTGGCGTCCATTGACACACAAAAATCCGTGTTTGCATTTTACCTAAGCTGAGCACTTCTACAGGCGTGCGAGTTGCTCATCCGCCATTTTTCATATTCACGGGAAAACACAGTTTTTCCAAATATTTAAAATCTGACTTTATGAAGTCTAAAGTTCATGAATCGTAATATTTCCTTCATACTTTAGACAAGTTTATACTATTCAATTTATTTCATGATGGAAATAAGAAAAGGTCGATTTCCATATTACTTAGGAAATAGTTCGATTTTCCTAAATACGTGATGACAAATAATCAAATATTGATTTTTATTATTTTTAACTATTATATATATATATTAATATTATATATATCTATAAGTATTAAAGTAATAAATAATTATATAAATATATATATATATATTTTATTACCTTATGTAATACATATATATATATATTTTTAATGTTTATTATTTTTACTTTAATATATATATTTACATATAATATTAATACGTATATATATATATATATATATTTACATGTACACATATACGTATATCATAGTAACGAGACTCGGACTCGGCTAGGGTGACTTGACTCGGGACTCGGCGTCTGGACTCGGCGCAAACTCGGCACAGACTCGGAAAAATGAAAAAACCCTAGAAATTTAGAGATTTTTAAGGATTTAAAACTTGATCCCATACATAAGTATACATCGATCACATAAGTATAAAGTACACAAATTATAGCTGAGCTGCTAAAGGAAATAGCACACTTTATTGAATAAACCTTAAAGACACAATAACATCATTAAATATAAGCAAATTTGATCCCATACATAAGTATACATCGATCACATAAGTATAAAGTACACAAATTATAGCTGAGCTGCTAAAGGAAATAGCACACTTAGATATATGAAATTGTAGTCAGATGTATACAAAACACATGGAAAATTAAATCCATGACATCAAATGTTCCAAACAAATATGAAATATCAAAACAATAACTACAAGTCTATGGCTCAAAGGAGTTTGCATCCTTCTTACGAAGGCATCTAAGGTGGGTCCTAGATGATGTAGCAATTGCAGCCATAGTCTCTGCTTGTGACTCCATGCCACCCTCACCAACATTAGTTTTGGATGTGTTTGCTCATGCTTTAGCCTCCTCCTCTGCCATGGCTATAGCCCCAACCTCTCTATCTACCCAGTCAACCCAATCAAGGTCCTCATCACTAGCACAAGTATACATCGATCATATAAGTATAAACACAAATTGTAGCTGAGTTGCTCAAGCAAATAGCACACTTAGATATATAGTCAAAGACTCAAATGTATACAAAACTCATGGAATATGAAATCCATGACATTAAATGTTCCAAACAAATATGACATATCAAAAGATTCAAAACAATAACTAGAAGTCTATGGCTCAAAAGAGCCTGCATCTTTCCTATGAATGTGTCTAAGATAGGTTCTGGATGATGTAGTAGCCATAATCTCAAGTATCGGGGAAATTGCTCTAATGGGGTTGAGAGGTAGTGCCCTTTGTGGGGGTTTAGGTGGAGTGCCTCTAGTGGGGTCAAGGGTCAGTGCCCCTTGTGGGGGTCTAGGGGCAGTGCCTCCAATGGGGTCAAGGGGCAATGCCCCTTGTGGGGGTCTGGGGGCAACGCCCCTTGTGGGGTCGAGGGGCAGCGCCCCTTCTGGGGTCCCGGGGCAACGCCTTGGGCGCGCTCCCTGTCGAGATACAGGGCGGGGTCGAGGGGCAGCGCCCTCGCCACCAAGCCCAAATTAAGACCTCCAAAACCATACAAACCTCCATGGTGTACATCATTTTGCATTCACAATAAGTAAAAAAAATAAAAATTAATTAATACATCGATCATATAAGTATAAACACAAATTGTAGCTGAGTTGCTCAAGCAAATAGCACACTTAGATATATAGTCAAAGACTCAAATGTATACAAAACTCATGGAATATGAAATCCATGACATCAAATGTTCCAAACAAATATGACATATCAAAAGATTCAAAACAATAACTAGAAGTCTGACTCAAAAGAGGCTGCATCTTTCCTATGAATGTGTCTAAGATAGGTCTTGGATGATGTAGTAGCCATAATCTCAAGTATCGGGGAAATTGCTCTAATGGGGTTGAGAGGTAGTGCCCTTTGTGGGGGTTTAGATGCAGTGCCTCTAGTGGGGTCAAGGGTTAGCGCCCCTTGTGGGGGTTTGGGGGCAGTGCCCCCAATGGGGTCAAGGGGCAACACCCCTTGTGGGGGTCTGGGGGCAGCGCCCCTTGCGGGGGTCGAGGGGCAGCGTCCCTCGCGGGGTCCCGGGGCAACGACTTGGGCGCGCTCCCTATCGAGATACAGGGCGGGGTCGAGGGGTAGTGCCCCCGCCACCAAGCCCAAATTAAGACCTCCAAAACCATACAAACCTCCATGGTGTACATCATTTTGCATTCACAATAAGTAAAAAAAAAAAAATTAATTAATTTTAAATTTCATGTATTTTTTTGCACTTTTCAAACTTTGCCTATTGTCGAGTCGTGCTGACAAGACTCGGCAAGTCCAGCCAGGACTCGGCAGGACTTGGCCAGGGTAACTCGACTCGGGACTTGCCGAGTCCTGGTGAGTCTGGGCGAGTCTCGTTACTCTGACGTATATATATATATAACTCCTGCGAACATATCGTAAGCCAGTTGTTATTTCCGATATGTTAATATATGTATCTATACATATATACATATACGTGTATATGTAAATCAACAGGCAATAATAATATAATATTATTAATATCCATATGTAATAGGTGGTGTATATATATACACACATATATATATGTCCATATATATTTTGATATGCACGTATGTGTATGTATACCATGTTGATGCAACCGTGTGAGCATATCCATTTGCCAATCACACGCTTGTATCGATATGTATATATATATGGATACGTGCATATACTGTGTATATATTGTTGTACCCCAAATTAAAAATTTTTGCTACACTTAGGCATTTTGAAGAAATGAGTCCAAATATTGTTAAATCTATCAAAAAGGTCAAAATTGGGGTTTGTATGTCTTGCATGGGGGTCAAAACCTTGAAATTTTCAAAATCTAACAATGTGGGTCGACTAAGAGCGACCAAATCAACAATACCCAGATTTCAGTTTTTCAACCCTAAATTTTAGGAAAAATTCTATTTTTAGCAGTTTTCTAAAAATAGAAAACTTTTTCTGGGTTTTTCTAGGTTTCTTTCGAAATGGATACTTGCAATATTTTCTAAAAATGGAAAATTTCTAAAAATAGAAAGTTTGGCTTCTAGGGTTGAGACTGATTTTGATTGGCTTAAAATACTTCTTCATCAGGCTGGTGCAGTTAGAATCACAAAAAGATCAGTTTTGCCCTAGTGGGTCTATTCTACTTTTTTAGAAGCTTCTTCTGGAGAATCAAGGTTATCAATGGAGGTCAATCGGCTGCAAGGTGTCAAAATCAGATGTTCAAGCGTCAAACAAAAGCTGTCAACGATGAACGTGCACAAAAAATAGAGAAAGGAGAAAAGAAGCTGAAATTTTTGAAAAATGCAAAAATTTGTCTAACTTTGGTGAATCCAGGCGCCTCTAGTCAAGAAAGGCGTCCATACTCCCAGGCCTTAGAAATTTTGTATCCGACAGTCAAGTCCAATAGAAGCACGCCAAACGAGGAAAGAAATTTGAAAAGTTCAGAAAAGTTTCAGAGTCTGCTAAACTTAGGCGCCCTTGAAGAAGACGGGTGCCCATCTTTTTGAAGTATCAGATGATAAAATCAGAAATGCAGCTCCCAAGCAATGTTGTTCAGATTCATCCCAGCTCCGCAGAGAGTCCGACAGTACAGTCATGCAATCATGCAATCATCCGAAATCCGAGATTGAACAGAGGAGTTTCAAGCTGGAGACAAAATGCAACTCTGAAGGTAAAAAAAATAGATAAATTGGCAAAGTCTGATGAACATGGGCGCCCCTGGAGAAGAAGGGTGCCCAAGATTTTAAGAGGTTTAATGATGAAATTTGCAGAAGATGCCTCTAACGTAGCTCTGTCAGACTTGATTAAGTTGTCCAATGAAATCATCAGCACGTCCGTCAGAGCAGGCAGTCATCAGATGTCGCAGGCTGAACAGGAGGGAAAAGTGAATGAAACAACAAAAGTGGAAAGCAATAGTGAAAAACTCAAAATAAAAACTAACTCTGGAGAAAATGGGCGCCTCCAGTCAAGAAGGGCGCCTAGGGTTTAGAGGTGCCAAATGTCAGTTTTCGGAGATGAAGTGTCCAAGAGACCCCTATCAGAATCTTTTAAGCTATCCAGCGAACTTGACAGCCAGTCAATCTGACAAGTACAATGCCAGATATCATGAATTCATCTGAAGGTCAGAAGACAAGCATAAATTCGAAGATCATAAAAATGGTTAACATTGGAGAAAGTGGGCGCCTCTGGAGGAGAGAGGCACCTGACTTTTTGAAGGGTCAAATGAAGTTTTCATCAGAAGTCTCCTCCAAACAAACTTTGTCAGATTCGATCAGGCTCAATGATGAAACATTCAACACGTTCATTGGATCAATCTAGAGGCCGAAAATCACAATCAAACTAGGGTGGAAAATTGAGAAGTTGAAAATGATGAAAAAATGTTTTAAGTCTGAGTGAAATAGTTGCCTCAAGCCAAGAACTGCGCCCAACTTCCAATGCCTTAGTCAAATTTTTGAAAATTTCAAAAATTGAATATGAAAACAAAAGTCTAAGTTCATTGCACAAACTTGAATTAGGGTTTTGAAGAATTAGGGCAAAAGAAAGTTGCTTTCTCAAGGCAAAACTTATTTAAGGCACCTTAGTGTTTCATTATTCATTATTTTCTTGCAGGTGGTCTTCAAAGAGAAACAAAGCAGCAACTTCAAACCCTTAATTTCAAGATTCAAGAGTTTAACTTGCTGGTTTTTCAGTAAATTTTCAGATTAGCACTCAAGAAGGCTTGCTTTTCCATATTTTTTCATCCAGAACATCAAATCTTTGAAGAAGGAGGCCATTGTTTTCAATTTTCAGCGAGCTGGTTTATACTAGTTCAATCTTTTGGATAATTTTTGAAGAATTTTCTCAAGGTTGCAGCAGCTGCTTTTTATTTTGCATGTCAGAGAAAACTTCAAATTTTACAACTTCCAATCTTCTAGGTCTATCTTAAACGTTCTTCTGGACAAAACCCATATCACAACTTTTTCAGAGAAACTTCAAGTGGTTGCTTTTTCAGTGAAACTTCGAGGTTTTCAAAATCTAATCAACTGGGTTCATCTAGAATATGCTCATGAACAATACCCAGATGTTAGCTTTTTCTGCTTTTTTTTGGAGAAAATTAGGGTTTGCTGCTTTTTCAGTCTTCACTCCAAATTTTCAAAAACGGACGATTTGGGTTGGTTTGTAACAAAATTCTAATCTAAACCCATATCTCAGAAAAATTTCCAAAAAATTCATCCGTTTGACGAAGAAAAATCAGCAAGCTAAATTTAGAAAGTTGTGCAAAACTTGTCAAAACCTAGGCGAGTTTACAATCAATCTTCAAGTTTTTCAGCATGAAGTACTCTGCCATCGAATTCAGAGCCAAACAAGTGTTGTATCATAATTATCTGAACGAATGATGTTGGGAACTGTTTTTCAGTACCATCATGGACATAAAACGTCATCATCTCAGTTGAAGAGCGTGTAGAGGGAGTGGTATGAGCGAAAGGACAAGTGTCACAAAAATTTGTGCAAAACTCTTCTGTGGGAGAATCAAGAGAAGTGTCGGATGCACAAAGTTGCAGAGCTGCTAAGTTATCAATGAGTGAGTCATCTTTTGAGGCAGCGATGATTTTCAAGAATAGAACTCATAAAGAAGCTAAAGATGTCAAAGATTCTCTAAGTTTGATTGCAAAAAGGGAGAAGATCTTAGAAAAACGGAATATGGCTATAGATAGTATCAATGCTCCTGATAGAGAGGCAGTTTCTCGTTTTTTGGTGGATGTGATAGAGATTTAAAGCAATAATCTTCTAGAAGCTTTCTCCAAGCTTTCTTTCCATTCTTATCTCGCGCTTTCTTTCTATTCTTGTCTCAACTCTTATCCATTCTTTGAAGAAGAAGGAAAACAAATGTAATGAGTTGGCGTTTCCTATTTTACATGCTTTCTTAGGTGTTAGATGTTATCTTCTTTAGGTTTAGAAACAAAGCTTGCATGTTGGCAAGTCTTAGTTGTAAAAGTAAGGAGATTTTAGGGTTCCCTACTCCTCTGCTTGTGTATAAATAAGAGCAATGTTTGCTCATTTTAGTAAAACCGTGCTTTTGATAACAGAATTGCTGAGCCTATGCCTTCATGTTTGTTATCGATAAGTGTCAGTTCAGTTTGTGTTAAGGGAAAGTTTGCATGCCTCTTTTAGCTGCAAGTTCTTGTTCAGTACATGTGTCTTGTGTCAAGTGATAATTTGGTTTGATCGCATGTTGCGTGTATTTTGCCACAACTTGTTGTCCCGAAATTGTAACTTTGTGTCAGAAGTTTGAGTAAATAAAGTCCTGAGCGTGCTTTGCTGCCCCGATATAAAAAATCTTAGATTTCCGTTTATTGTTTTTTGCCAAGAAGTGTGAGGAAATAATGTCTTGAGTGTGCTTTGCTACCTTGATATAAAGTCTCATATTTCTGTTCATTGTGTAATGCTTTTATGATCTCTTTTTCAGTTTACATTGAAATTTAGTAGATGTATGTTGAAAAAAGTTTATTTATGTATCTTTGTCAGAAAATCAATCTCATTCATTTCTAACTCTCTTGCTCTGTATTTACTTGAGAGGCTAGAAACGTCAATAGCATAAGTTAAGTTGTAGTTGTTAAGTTTCATTTAAGGGAAAACCTCAGCTGCAACATCTAGAGTTCTATAACCTTGTGTTCTCGCAGCTGAACCAAAAAGATAGGCAAAATTAGTTTAGTTTACTTTCTTTATGCAACTCAACAAAAGAGGGAGCTTCCCCTCCTAATTTGACGAGCAGTTTACTGCAAATAGCTGTCTGTTTGCAAAATGCATTCTAGAGGTGCGATTTGAAACACCAACATATATATATATATAATATATGTATATATGTACCCTTCCTATTTACCTACATTCATATACAATTCCATTGTAATAAACTTAATACCATGAGACGGGTAACAAATGAACATCTCTCATAAAATGTACAGAAGAAGACACGACTCGTAATGTCAATCTATGACTATGGATGACTCATCTTACATAACTGACTCAGTTACTCACTCTACAATGGCGTGTGTGTATGCTCAGATAGTTCACATTACTGGTTAACCGACCAAGCTCCTCTCCCGAGTGATACTTCCCCTCCACTTGGAGGAATGGTACATTTACCTGCATCCACTGACATATGTCCACGGTAGTCAAATGTTCACAACATAAACAGTATACATAACATTTCACAAGTTAGAATATTAACAATTCTATAACTTAATATGCATTAATCCACCAAGAATGACATCAATAGCAATACATTAGAATGAGACAATCATTAAATGTAACAACACTCATATTGATAACAAGGTACACATATTTTATTCATCTCGAGAATTCACATCACATTCATTTTTACCACATCTAGTAATAGTAAATAGTAATCTCACCTTTTGGGATGTAACATACTCCCCCCCCGATCTATAGCCTTTCAACATATAGTTAAAGTCAAATAAAGTTTTAATTACAATTCTGAAAATACGTAAGATTTACAAAACATTCATCCTATGTAGTCCCCTTGTCCTTCCTAGACCTTCCTCCAGATGTCCTTACTATTGCATAGGGAAAACTTGTATGCCTCACACATACTTACTCTCCCAAAGAGTTTTATTGCACATGCACATCCAATATATAATAATAACCATAGTTGAAAAACTCACCAATCGCAAAAACTCGCCAAACCCGGAAAATACGATACGGAAAAAACTCGGCAAAAACTCGACAACTTAAAAAATTGCTTAAGCCTCATTAAAAACACATTTTTTTTTGCAAAATTCAATGATAAGATGCATCCAATGAGTTACTAAAATGAGTACATAGAAGAAACAAGCCGAGTCTAGTTATATTTGATTGATTTGAAAGAAAATTAGATACAAAATCGCATCATTTTCAAAAATCCATTGTCCTAAATATTCATCAATGATATGTTCTTGTTCATCTATAGGAATAAGATTTTTAGATGCATGTGACAATGGTAGTGAAAGATCAATATATTCTAAGTTGCATTCTTTATGTAGAGGGGGTATAAAAATATCACTTTTTGTCGGTGTGATTCCCCCACCAAGTTCTTCTTTTGTTTTTAAATTTGAAAGCGGGGGTCTGTGTAATGTCCCCTTCCTAGACAGTGCAGCTGGTTTAGAGGTTAGCCTATCATTTTGATCCTCGTAGGCTGACAGACATGTATAGAGGATCACTTGAGGCAGTATCCTACGTTCGGGAACCTTACTCCAACAATTGATTTAGGTTTGGGCCTTTGCAGACTCTCATAGAGTGTTTTTCAGATACTTACTATTTTTAGTAAGTTAGGCAGACAGGGGTTACTATTTCTGGCAGGGCACCTTTTTCAGTTGGTCAGCTCAGTTTCGACCTAGTTGGATGATTTGATGAGCAAACAGTGATTATCGGAGGATTTGATAATTACTTAAAAAGATTATTAATTTGACTTTATATTATAAAGTCACTTTAATGAAATATTAAAATGTTTATTAAAGGGCGAATTATAAAGTATTTAATACTTTATAATAAAGGTGAAATATTATAATTAAATAAGTATTCATTACTTATTTAAATGGGATGCCTTTTATTAAATAAAATGCCCAAGTCTAAAAGAGGCGAATTTATATCATTTAAATGGATTTAAAATGATTTATAAAAAGGGTCGAACTTTTGAGAAGAGGTATATATTTCCTCAAAGACAAATCGAATTGATTCATGATTATTATTTTTTTGTCTTATTTTCTCTCTGAGAACATTGGGGTTTGTGAAACAAGGGTTTCTGCAGACATTGATTTTGGAGAACGTTCCTTCTTCAGAATCTGGCATACTGAGGCTGTGAAATACCAGTTGAAGCTTGTCTATCAGGGTGACTTTATTCAGAAGTCATATTTGTGCTTATTGGAGAAGAATCATCAAGGGTTTGAAGAGCAGATTTTAATTTGTTGAAATAATCATCATTGCAGAAGAAAAATCAGAATTATTGATTTCCTGCTACAGTGACGTGAATAGTGCCCACGCTACAGTGACATGAATAGTACCCGCGCTACAGTGATTTATATTTGGCATCTTCTTGGTTGAGGAAAAGGTTGCATTTCATGTTATACTGATGTTCTTCAGTTGTGCGCATTGCTACAAATAATAATCAGGCGGCTGCAAGTAATAATCAGGTTCTTTAAATAATATCATCTGATTACTTCTATTTGTCTCCGAAATAATATTGTAGTTTGTTCAATAGTGATAATAAAATCATCTGCCATTGCTCTGGAAGTCATTTCATGCTTTACTATTTATTTATGAATTTATTTACATTTATTTCTCAAAATCGGAAATCCCTATTTGCTGCAAAAACCACAAAAAAATATAAAAAAAATCAGAAAACAAACAAAAACACAGTAGTTTTCAGTCAGTGATCGGGTTGAGAGACACTTGGTCTCTTACAGTAGTATCAGAGCACAGAAGTCTTGCCAGCCTATGCTTTTTCATTCAGAAGTTTGCTTTTTAGATGCTTTTTCATGAGTAGATACATTATATTTTACAGTAAGGGTAGAGGAACAGGCAGAGTTGAGGATTGGACAGGTCCACCTATTCTAGAAGGTGAGACAGTATCAGGGATTCTCGGTATACACAGGTCTAGCCCTTGTAGCAGTGAAAACAGTGTGACTACACTCATGGTAGATCAAGAGATTCCTAGAGATTCAGGGAAAGAGAAAGAAAATGCTGAGATGATTGAGGCAGAATACAGGAGTAGACATGACAATATGATGGACATGATGTCACAGCTGATAGGTACCATAAGACAGTATACTCCGCCTCACCAGCATTACATTCAGATAGGGCAGTTCAGTGGTTCAGGAGGCATAGACCAGCCACAGATGTCTACACGACCGCAGCTGTCACCGGTTGTTCACGAGCGTAGGCCTAGACAACCTACCTTTATCAGTAGAGAGGCACCACCGACTCCGGAAGCGGAGCAACAGGGTCACCATACAGAGTTTTAGCCATAGTATGGTACTTTAGTGGCAGACGTGACCAGATTGTTTGGAGAGTATTCTACTCTGACTCCTGAGATTAGACAGTGTTTGACATTTCATGAGTTTATGGATGTGCATAAGCCCAGAGGTGGAGGTAGATTTGAGCGCAAAGCTCATCAGTACCAGCAACCACCACAGGTGAACAAAGATCTTCAGCATGCAGTGAACAAGATTGTCTTGCCTTATTTTGATGGCTCGGATAAGAATTCAGCGAGGTCGTGGGTACAGAAGTTAGACAATTACCTATCTTTGAGACCTATGTAGGAGGACGAGGCCATTAAATTTGCCACACTACACCTTGATGGACTGGCGCATGATTGGTGGCATCACGACATGTACACACTGGGTCATCATCGGGTTAGTACTTACCAGGATTTCACGGACAGGCTCATTGAGCAATTTGATAAGAAGGATCCAGAACTTTACTTTAGAGAGCTAGCACAACTCAGACAGACAGGTAGTTTGGATGCTTACATTGGGGAGTTCCAGAAAACTGCAGTTATGGTGACAGGTATTTCGGAGAGGAGACTTGGCATTCTTTTCATCGAGGGGTTATATGAGCCGATGAGAGGTTGGGTCAAGACATTTGATCCTCCCACCCTTCAGGAGGCAATGAGAAAGGCACGTAGTATGGAGCATGCAGCACCTCGCAGTAGGTTCTCTTCGGGTTCCACGCCAAACTCAAGGCCGAATAGATCTTTTGATAGAGATAGACCCTTTGACAGGAAGAGACACCCACCTGACCCTAAAAGAAGCAATGCACCGCTGTTTGACAGAGATACATTGAATGATCTACGCAAGAAGAAGTTGTGTTTTTGGTGCAAAGCACCGTATGATGAAAAACATATATGCCTTCTTCGTCCTAAAGCCAAAAGTAACCAGATGGAGTGGTTTTATGACGGTGAAGAGCAATCTGATCTGTCGGACCAGCAAGCTGATTCAGAGCATTCAGATGATGAAAAGTCTGAAAATGATAGTGAACATGATGGTGGAAGGAAACTACAGGAGGCACACTTGACTAGTCTTCAAAGAGATGGCTCCTTTAGGCTACGTGGGCTCCTAGCTGGTCAGAAAGTTATAACACTGCTTGACACAGGTGCAACGCACAACTTTATAGATGCATGTTTGGTTGAGAAGCGTGGCATACAGACGTAAGAGTTTGAGGGTATTCGGGTTAAGGTAGCTGATGGGTACACCCTCAAATGTGATAGGAAAATAACAGATCTTCCGATGCGGCTAAACAACTATGAGTTCAAGACTGAATTCTACGTTGTTAATATGGGAGACACTGATGTGGTACTTGGGATGGCATGGCTTCACGAATTGGGTGAGTTCACACTCAATCTTCGAGATATGGAAATGAAGTTTAAAGTTAATGGGAAGCCACATGTGATTAAAGCTATTAGGGACAGCAACGTGAGAGTTGTTTCTCACAGACGGATGGAGAGGCTTATTCGTCATGATATGGTAGAGTGGGCTGCTGAGTGTATGTTAATGCCCGCACAACAGGAACAACAAAAGAATGAGTACCATCCCGACATTCAAGAGATAAGAATTAAACACTCTAAAGTGTTTAACGATATTCCACCAGGTAGACCTCCAGACAGAGGAACTGAACACATTATAGAGTTGGAGGAGGGCGCAAAGCCCATTATGATCACACCATACAGACATCCGAAACGCCTCAAGGATGAGATTGAGAAAATAATCAGTGAGTTGTTGGCTATGGGGCACATCAGACCTAGCAAATCACCTTTTGCTTCATCGATTGTATTGGTGAAGAAAAAGGATGGATCACTACGAATGTGTATTGACTACCGTCAGTTCAATAAGAGGACTATAAAAAATAGTTATCCTATTCCTCGCATTGATGAGTTGATCGATGAGTTGCATGGGGCTATCTTCTTCACGAAGATTGACTTGAGATCGGGGTACCATCAGATTCGGATGAGGGAGCAGGACATAGAGAAAACCGCGTTTAGATGCCATTGCGGTCATTTTGAGTTCTTGGTTATGCCTTTCGGTTTAACCAACGCCCCTGCCACTTTTTAGGCTACGATGAACAGAGTTTTCAGTTCTCAGCTGCGGAGATATGTATTGGTCTTCTTCGATGACATCCTGGTGTACAGTAGGTCATGGGAGGAGCATTTAGCTCACTTGGATACAGTACTGGGTATCTTGGCGGAGGAGTCCTTGTATGCCAAGGAGTCCAAGTGTGAGCTCGGCATGGCTGAGTTGTTGTATCTTGGGCACATCATCAGTGCCAAGGGAGTCAGTATGGACCTTGAAAAGGTTCGTGCTATAGTCGAGTGGCCAGTTCCAGAGAACCTTACCTAGCTCAGAGGATTTATTGGGTTGTGCTTTCTATAGGCGATTTGTTAGTGGGTTCTCGTGACACGCAGCACCCCTTACTGATTTGACAAAGAAAGGGGCTTTTGCTTGGTCACCACAAGCTCAGGAGTGCTTCAACAGGTTTAAAGTGATCATGACTTCATGTCCAGTGTTCGCACTACCAGACTTTACGAAGTCTTTTGACTTATTCTGTGATGCCTCGGGAGAGGGTATTGGTGCCGTGTTGATGCAGGAGAGACACCTGATTGCTTTCGAGAGCAGGAAGCTTAGAGGTCCCGAGAGATTTTATAGCATTTATGACAAGGAAATGCTAGCCATTATGCATGCTTTGGCTAAATTCAGGCAATACCTGGTAGGCAACAAATTCAGTGTGCGGACAAACCATAATAGCCTGAAACACTTCCTTGGACAGCGAGACCTAAATGAGAGACAGCAGAAATGGGTTAGCAAATTGCAATCATATGATTTTGATATCACCTTCATTAAGGGAAAACAGAATGTTGTAGCTGACGCATTATCCCGCAGACCGCAGTTGAATGCCATGGCATAGATTTCTGAGGATTGGAGGTACAAGATTATTGCTGAGTATGCTAAGAACCCATGGGCTTCTAGAATAGTTGATGGCATAAAGCAGGATAGTAGATATACCGTTGTGAATGACTTGATCATTTACAAGGGGTGGATTTTTTTGGTTCCTGATTCAGAGGTGAAGGATACAGTTCTGAAAGCCTTTTATGATCTTCCTATGACGGGCCATCCCGGTTATTTTAAAACATATAAACTGGTACGGGAGCGGTTCACTTGGAAAGGCCTAAAGACTGATGTGCTTCAGTATGTATGAGAGTGTTCTGTTTGCCAGCAGAACAAATAGGAACACACATATCCTGCCGGGTTGCTTCAGCCACTTCCGATACCAGACAGGAAGTGGGAATGTTTATCGATGGATTTTATCACGGGCTTGCCGAAGGCCCAAGGGAAGGATTGTATTTATGTGGTTGTTGATCGGCTGACAATATATGCCCATTTCTTTCCGATCACCACTACTTTCACAACATCGTAGACAGCAGAACTCTTCTTCAAAGAGGTTTTCCGATTACATGGGTTGCCTCGGACTATAGTCAGCGATAGGGACAGTCGATTCATAAGCGACTTTTGGCAGGAGTTGTTCAGACTCTGTGGAACCGAATTGACACCTAGTTCCAGCTACCATCTACAGAAAGATGGGCAGATGGAGATCGTCAATAAGTGGGTGGAAGGATATTTATGGAATTATATAGCTGGACAGCAGAAAGCTTGGGTGAGGTGGATATACCTTGGGGAGTATTGTTATAACTCCAACCATCACATGACTATATAGATGACACCTTTCATGGCATTATACGGGTATGAGGCGCCCAACCTTTTGGATTTGGTGTTGAGTGATAGCAGAGTGCCCAGCGCAGGGGATATGTTACAGGATCAGCAGGATATTTTGAGGTCTCTCAGGGACAATATTTAGCAGGCATATAATCAGCAGAAACAGAATGTTGATCAGAAAAGGGTTGAGCGTTCTTTTGCAGTGGGTGACATGGTGTATCTCATGTTATAGCCATACCGATAGTCCACTTTGCGGAAGAGTGGTGCAGAGAAATTGAAACCTCGTTACTATGGTCCATTTCGAGTCATTAGACGAGTGGGTGAGGTTGCATATGAGTTGGACTTACCAGCGGATAGTAGGGTTCACAACGTGTTTCACGTTTCACGCCTGAAGAAGGCATTGGGTCAGCCACCCCTTGACGATGGGGGGAAGTTGATACTAGTACCTGAGGCCATCCTTGAGGTTAGAGAGAGACATCTTCGGAGGCGGGTGATCAGGGAATATTTGATCAAGTGGAGAGATTTGCCAGTTGAGGATGCTACATGGGAGTTTGAGGAGATTTTACAGCATCCAGATCTGAGATTGCTTGAGGACAAGCAATTTCAAGGAGGGCGGACTGTAATGTCCCCTTCCTAGACAGTGCAGCTGGTTCAGAGGTTAGCCTATCATTCTGATCCTCGTAGGCTGACAGACATGTATAGAGGATCATGTTGACGTGTTTTTTATGACAACACTAACACAGAATAAAGTTGTCCAACAGTCACTCTATTCCCTCTTGATCAAAGTGTCCCACATGCTAAGATTGCTTGAAAGTTCATGTGTTCGACTCCAAGGTTCCTTTTATTGCGAATAGACTCAGTTGGTTGATGTGTTTTGCTGGATTATTCTGAGGGGACTTATGTAGTTGTTCGATTTTGTGAAGCAATTAGGACATGAAAGATTTGACAATATTGTTCTGGTATTTGGATTGACCCGGAAAATGCTGAATTTAAAGGGAATAAGGATAGGAAGTCTACAATCTACTTCTAAAGGGTGGAATGTGAAGATCAATTCGGACAATCTTCAAACCAAACTCCGCTTTGCCTCCCTTCGGACAACTTCCACAAAGTTGGTGCAATCTTCAAAGGATGAGAGAAATATTCAAACCATGACACAACATGTTCATACCATCACAACGATGCATATGGACATATGAGCCACAATCGAAGTTAAGCGCTATTACTCCAGTTGACCACGCAAGGCGAACCAGCCGTCAGCAAGTCCGCTAGTGGTATGAACGAGAGAAGACTTGCTCAAATTAAACACCACATTCCACATCTAACAACTACTTGCATGAAATGAACGTCTATTTTACTCTATCTACCTTGAATTGGAAAGATGAAATGGCCTCGCTAGCTACTCATAACAAAGAAGAAATCACCAAGCAATGAAACTCTTTGTATTATGAAAAGTGTCCACAACAACCGTTTACAAAACTTTCAAAGGAAAGTTTTCTTCCCTCCTCAATCTAAGCTAACTTCTAAGCTCTACTCTCTAACTTCTATCTCCAATACTCTCTAGTTCTGATCCGAAGTCTAATTCTAATGGATTACAAATGAGGGAGGATGCCCCTTTTATAATAGGTCCAATTCAGTGGACGGTTCAGATCTGATTACAATAAAGGGCTCAGATTGAGCCACCTATGCCCTAATTAGGGTTTTTGCCCTAAAAACCGCCACAGAGAGGAGTGGGCAATGAATGCACAGAATATTCTCCACTCCCCTGCAGGAATCATAATGAGCAATTAATGCCCACTATCTTCTTCTAGAAGATCTTCATCAAGCAGCACGTTCCCACTGTCTTGTTCTTGGACTGCAAACTCGATCAATCGGGCCAATACCGCCTCAACTTCCTGGGCAGAAATTGGCGGAATAAGGTTGAGCTGGAACTCCAAGACCGCTACTGTCTGATCGTACCGAGTGTAAAACTTCTTCCATGCCGCTAAGGCATCCTGGGTATGCTGAATAATATTAGAGAAAGTGGAGACATTCTCAAAGTCATTCAAGACAAGCGACTTCGCAGCTGAGAAGAATGGAGCCAGTTTGTTTTTCAAGCCATCAGTAGTTATTTCCTCTAGGGCCAACTTTTTAGCAAATATGGCTTCTAATGTATTAAGGACTCCCTCCAAGATGTTACCCATTGCTTTCCTCACTCTGGCTGAATCTGCCCTTGCTGCATCGTGAAATCCACGGCCTGTGACCACCGAGGAGTACCAACTGGTGAAATCATACCTGTCACCATCCTGAATCACACCTCCATCCACCAAAGTTTGCAGAGGTATATGCATCAAAGCCCCCAAACGAAGTACAGTCTTCGTCTGATAGATGCGGGTATCGCCCCAGGCCTGATCCACCATGTCAATCCGTGCCAAAATACTTGAGGCCTGCCGATAAGCATTGGCGAGGTCCTCCATGAATTTCCTTGTCTCAGTACGAACATGGCTAACCCACTTGTCCGCTTCCGTTTCCATCTTCTTTAAATCTTCTAAGCCAACAACTGACTCCCTCGGAAGCTTTGGTGAACGTTCTACTGTTGGGTTTGCTGGTTCACCTGGACGTGCTAGACTCTGCACATATCCTATCAAGGTTTTGTGCTCCTCCTTCAATTTCTTATACTTCCCCTCCGTGCGGAGCAACTGATCCTTCAATGCCTTATAGGAGTTATCGAACTCCTCAACAATTTGGGCTCCCGTAGGACGACCCAACTCTACGGTGGTGATCACATAATTTTCGGGCCTCTACTCGGCTCGATCATACTCCTCCCTCGGAACAGCCACCTGAAGCGTGCGAGAGCCTGACTCATCAGTCGAGATCTTTGAAAACTTCCTAGCCTTTTTCTTTTCTGGTGGCGCACTGATCCTCCTAAGGAACTCCTCCATCTCGGTGGCTGGATCCGTATCATCCTCGGGTTCTCTTCTCATTCTGTTTGAAAGCCAATCCGGCACCGTCCGCTGCGGATTGCAAATGACTAGGGGCTGCTCCTCCGTTGCCTCCACCTCGTGCACTTCTTCTCTTCTTGCACTGTTTTGCTCGGGCTCATCATCCTCCACGAGCTGTGTATCTCCGGACCCTTGGGTCCCCTGTTCTGTGTTTTCCTCTTCCTCCAATGTCATGTCCAACATCTGTTGGGAACGAGTGTCAGCCACTGTTTCCTCTTCTTCCTCTTGTCGGCCAGCCTTGGATGCACTGACGCTTATACTATCTGATTCTCGGATGTTGGGTTGATCCACCTCCTCAAGCTCCCACTCTTCACCCAATCCTGCCCTCTGATTAGCAAATAATGAAATCACACTCAAACTCGAAGACTGAGTCTGTGAGTGCATAGGTGATGCTTGTTCCATCCTCAACGGTATTGGCTGGGTTGGTACTTCTACTTGTGCTTCCAGTGTTTGAGCAACCTGTTTTCCCCTTCTCACCGATAGCGGCCTTGGGTCACCCATCAAACTATAAGTAAGGGCGATCGATCTGCTCTTAAGTCTGCATACATGTCTATCGACCCAAGCCCTTGTGAAAGTCAACACCGGAATAGAGAGCGTGTCCAAGTCCATGATTTCTGGCTCGGACCAATCAGGTGGTGGGACCGGAGTATCCCTAACTAAACCATAGTCGGGTTGCATAACGTTGACATCTTCTTCCACCTGGTCGGGAACTGGAATGATCTCACATTCCCTGATCAATTTGAGGGGAAGCCTGGATAACATCTTTTTCCTTATCTCAACCTCATCAATAGCATTTGCCCAAAAGTCTTCAATGTGGGCCTTGTGTCGGTACTCAACGTTCTGTATCATTCGGATGTTTCTGTACGGATGAAAATCCTGTCTGCCTGTGTGATACGATAGATGATAGAATTGCAGCTCATCCTCTGCCTCTCGAGCTGCCTGCAAGGAGGGACACACCTCAGTGGAATTTCCCATGGCAATAGGAAAGTCAAGTCCACCCTTCTTTTTCTTTTTTTTGAATCTTATCATAGGCGATCAACTGCCTAGATATTTCCAGCATTATAATGTGATTGGTGGGGTACCTCGGTAGCCGGTATGGATATGAAGTGAACCCCTGCAGCCTAATGTAAGTGAATTTCGGAAATTGGATAAGCCAATATCCGTATTCCTCAATCCATGCTTGTGCCTCTTTGGATACTCTTTGCTGCGTTCTCTGCTGAAGGGTCCTCGTGATGTGCATTGTGAATGCATCATTAGCCCGTTTGTAACTGGCAGGGTTAGTTAGATGCAACTGTGTGCAGGCCTCATGGATTTTGAACTGATCAGGTGCACAGCCTATTGGCTCCTTGTATGTAATCCCTCGATACTTGGTCATTCTTGCCAGCATATATATCACATACGAGCTCATGTAAAAGGTTTTCGTCCCCCTCAGGCTCCTGAACTGCTCATCTATGTTATCACTGATCATTCTTGCCCAGTCAACACATTCCTTTCCCTCCAATATGATCTCGATGAAGTAGAACATCCATGGCTCGAAGAAGTAGGCTTGTGCACTCCCATTTATTCGGCTCAGCATCATCATCATGTCGCAGTATTCCTGTTTGACATCTTCGGCAATTATCTGCTTTGGGAGTCTAGTGCGAGGTGGCTTTGGTTTTTGCATCCAAACTCTGTTGATGACCGCAGCAACCCTCTCGAAGGAGGTGGAGTACATTTTATCCGCCCTCTCCTTTGATCTATAGAGCATCTTTTCGGCAGTAGGAATCCCAAATGCCTCTCCGATGGCATCTGGCGTGAAGTTGGCAAGCAATTTGCCATCCGGCGAGACAATGGTTCTACGCTCCGGCTTGTAGTGGTTCGTACACTCCATAATTAGCTCCGGGCACTGAATTGCTGGTGGAAAACCAGCGGCTACATAGATACCACTCTTCATGATGTTATGTGCCGTGACTGATGGTTGATGGCCTCCCCGTCCGTACATCCTAGACTTGAGTGCATTTAGATTAAATGATCCGAGGTTGGTGTCACTCATTCCTGCCAATTTGGAGACAACTGCCGATTTTGGAAGAAATGACTTGGCGAGCCTTTTGATCACTACCTGCTAGGATGAGCTAGCCTTGGCCATTTCAGTGTTTGCAGCTCTGCTTGTTCTTGCAACATCCTTTGCTCCAGCCATCTGCAAGAATAAGATATAATAATAACAAGTTACTTTGCAGATTTTTAATAAAATAAAATAGCCTTCGAGACGGCTGCGGACGTGGAGTTAGCTTTTGGAAATAAAAATTCTCAGCACAAATTACTAACTCCAAACCTCGTACTGTATAAAAGCTCTGAGCTTATAAAGAAGCTTCCAGCAACTGCACTTCTGACTGGCGAAGAAAATCACAGCCATCTACTAACTTTCAGCAATGTGGCTACTTTCTCAGCACAACGTAAATTAAATCTTTTGCCTCAACTTCCGTCAACCTCAGCAACTTTCGACTTCTTCTCAACTTCAACAGCAACTAACTTTTAGCAGCTCGAATAAATAAAATCTTCAACAACTCTTTTGCAGCTCCAAAAAAACTTCCTCAGCACTCCGAGAATAAGATCTTCAGCACATAATAAATTTGTGCAACTCAACACTCTGGAGCAACTTCAACAAATAAATCTTCCAGCAACTCCGGAAAACAACTTCAACCTTCAACTTCGAAATTGCAGCAACACACTTTCAGCTTTCGAAAGAAAGAGTCTCAGCAGATAAAAATTTCTCGAGCACTTCGCACTTTCAGCAACTCAACACTTCGAAATAAAATAAACTCTCAAGGAATTTCTCTTCTCAACAACTTCGAAAATATTTCAATCTCCCAAGAACTTCTTCAGCAACTTCAAAAAATGTGAGGAGAAATGAGAGAAGAGACTGTTTAAATAATTCTTCTCGAAAAATCCTGCCAAGTAAGGCTGGGGCTATTTTTAGCACCCTCATCAATTCTCCACTCTCTTCGTTCGGAATCTTCTAATTCAAGCGTAGTGGTGGGCTAGTCGTCAGCCAGTCATTATGGCAGTTGCCATTAATAATGATTCCTTCCTTATAAAAATTCGAATTTTTCCTCTTGGTCTGCCAGTTAACTCTTGGTGATTTAAACAACTTGCGAGAAAAAATCACTTGATTTGGTTTAAAATCCCACTTTAAAATCTCGCAGTGTTTAAATAAATTTGATTTGAAAAATTCGTGGGAGTTGTAAATTTATTTCCAACTTTTTAAAATGTCTGTCATTTAAATCCTCAATTTCATAAAATTTGCCTTAGACATTTTAAATTTTCTCTTTAAAATATTCAACTCCGGGTGATTTAAAATCACTTGCCTGTTCGAAATAACTCATCCTCTGAGATTTAATTTCCGTTAGGAAAATAATCTAGGCAAAACGAAATTCCTCTGAAAATATTAAAATTTCCCTTAGGAAATTAATTTTGAAATTTCCCGACTCATGGGTGTATTTTAAACGGGTTCATTTAATTTTCACTTAGAAAATATTTCATCAAGTCGTCAACCCCGTTTAAATGTCCTTGGAAAATTTTCATATCGTCTGTCAAACTCTTCATGCCAAGGGTGTATTTCTATCTAGTGAAATATTTATTTCACTTAGGAAAAAAAAGAAAATCCTAACATTTCATTCCTGGCGCACTTGACCCTTTGTATTTTTTTTATTTTCCCACTCTTAGGAACAGATTGAAGTCACCTTTTTTTGTTTTTTTGGGCATTTTTCACTTATTCAATTTTAAATCTCCATGCCTTAGATATTCTTCACGTCACACACTTGATAGAAAATTTAAACCTTCACCTCCCTTAGGCGTATATTTCCCCTTGGCATTTTATTTTATTTTATTTAATTAAAAATCTCCATGCCTTTTTAAAAGAAAAAATCTCATCCTTTCATGGGCGCAGAAGAGAGGGTGAGCTTCCATTTGCAACGCCTTAGCATTTTTCTTCAATGTTTTCACTCACCTTTGGGCGCATTTCATAGGTTGCACTTTCATCTTCATGCCTTAGACGTTTTACCAATCATCACCTTCCTTTTACCTTGAGGGCGCAAATAGGCATGTCAACTTTCAATTTTATTTTGACTTAGGCACATTTCAGCTAGGCAAATTTCGATTTCATGAAGTGGGCGCATTTCATACCCTCAACTTCTATCTTCAACACTTAGAGGAATTTTCATCACCACTTACCTTGAGGGCGCATTTTGCCATGTCAACTTCCACTTTTGCCTTAGGCGTTTTTTAGCCTCCAATATCCTTGGGCGCATTTTCACTAGCATGCTTCCATTTTTGTTGCCTTAGGAAATTTTCAAGGCTTTCATTAATCTCTTAAGGTGAGGGTGCATTTGCTAGGGGTTGCTCTCATTTTCATGCCTTAGAAAAAATTCAAGGCTCTTCCTCAAGGTGGGCGCATTTAACACCTTCTACTTTCATTTTGTGACTTAGACAATTTTCAAAGTCCTCTATAACCTTGGGCGCAAATGAGGTAATGTGCTTTCATGTGAGGGCGCATTTCCATGTCCCTACTTCCACTTCATGCCTTAGGCGCTTTTAGACTTCCTTTCCCTTTCTTGGAGGTAGGCGCATTTGACATATGAAGCTTTCACTTTATCATGGGCGCATTTCACTAGGGGAACTTCCATCTTATGCCTTAGGCGTTTTTCTAATCACCAACTTCCTTGGGCGCATTTAGCATGGCGGGCTTCAAGATGAGGGCGCAAATGGGGGTGGCTACTTTCATTTCAATGCCTTAGGAAATTCTCAATGCCTTAGAAGATTTTTCAAGAGGTCTCCATGGTGGGCGCATTTTGAGGGTGGTACTTTCAAATTTCACGCCTTAGTAATTTTCAGAGTCTCCCCTTGAAGGTGGGCGCATTTTGACCCTTGTGCTTTTGTTTTATGCCTTGGGAAAATTTTCACACTTAGAATTTTGCTTGAGGGCGCATTTGAGAGGTGAGACTTCGTTTTTGCCTTAGAATATTTTCTAAGTCACTTCACAAGGTTGGGCGCATTTTCCATGGGCAACTTCCATTTGAACACTTAGAAACTTTTTCATACCTCTGCCTGCCTTCGTCTTCACCGTCTATTTTGGGCAAGTCAGGCTATTTTTAGAAAGTCCCTTGATTTTCGACCCTTATAGCTCCGTTTTGCCTGAAAATTTCACCATTTGATCTTCTTTGCCCTGTGAACCTGTCTTGCCAGTTATCTGCTCTGACCTGCTATTTATAGCCACCTGCTATTTATAGTAAGTCCTTGATTTTTCTTGACTTCCTCAATTCCGTTTTGCCTGAAAATTTCACCATCTGATCTTCTTCGCCTTGTGAACCTGTCTTGCTAGTTATCTGCCCTGACTTGCTATTTATAGCCACCTGCTATTTATAGTAAGTCCTTGATTTTTTTTTTTGACTTCAGTAGCTCTGTTTGACTTGAAACTTGCAACGCCTGATCCTGAGAACTTGAGTGTTGCTCTGATGCCAACCTTGGGTGCAGACCTGCTATTTATAGCCATGCCCTGACTTACTAAAAATAGTAAGTTCTCCGATTTCGCTCAAATTTTGCCAGTAGGTACCTTGAAGTGTGTTGATGTTGGTGAGGTGCTTCGTTTTGACAATTTCTGGATTTCACCCCCTATAAAAGTGGAAACCCTAATTTGACCTGCATGTATCCCGAACGGTCTTCGTTTGACTTCGTTCCTTCTGCATGTCGTTCTGCTTGTTGAACTGGAGTGTTAGGCCGCTGCCAGAGTGTACCTGCTAAAAATAGAAACTGCCAGAAAAGTGACTCATCCACTGCCGAATGATTTTGCATGTCATATTGCCTATGGGATCTCAAGAAACCCAGAAAAACCCAGAAAATTGGTCTGCATGCATGCATTGGCTAAAAATAGTAAGTCCTTGAAATTTGATCTTCTCCGCTTGCATGTCACACTGTTGCGAAGCTCTTGAAAAACCCAAAAGGTATCTCCAGACATGTGTTGAAAAACTTTGCATGCAAACCCTAAAACTAGCCTCCGAAGGCTGAACTCTGAAAGTGATCGTCTCGGTTTGCATGTTATATCGTTGCGAAGGTTTCGAGAAACTCAGAAGTAATCTCTGGACATGCAATGAAGAATCATACGTTTGACCCCTGAAAATGGCTCCTGAAGCCTGAATTGCTAAAAATAGCAAGTTGTTTGATCTGGCTCAAAATTTACGTGCAAGCAGCTTGATGTTACCTGAATGTGGTGGAACTGACAGAATTCCAAAAGTTCGACAAAATAGTCCCAAATTGAATACTTACTAAAAATAGCAAGTTGCCGGAATACAGTGAAAATTTAATGGGACCCTGCCGGAAGCTTTGTGATTGCTGTACCAAGCCTGGATTTCAATTTTATAACTCAGTTTGACCTTAAATAAGCCTGAAGGATGAAAACCCTAATTACACAAACTTAACCAATACTTCAACCTGGGTCAGACGACAGGACATCCTCGGAAGGACCAAAGATAGAGAGAGAGACGCACTAACCAAAGCCAAACGACCAGAATGGAGCAAAATTTAGGGGGTCCCCATCTGTATGGGGTGATGTGTGAAAAAGGTCACAACAGATCACTTGAGGCAGTATCCTACGTTCGGGAACCTTACTCCATCAATTGATTTAGGTTTGGGCCTTTGCAGACTCTCACAGAGTGTTTTTCAGATACTTCCTATTTTTAGTAAGTCAGGCAGACAGGGGTTACTATTTCTGGCAGGGCACCTTTTTTAGTTGGTCAGCTCAGTTTCGACCTAGTTGGATGATTTGATGAGCAAACAGTGATTATTGGAGGATTTGATAATTACTTAAAAAAGATTATTAATTTGACTTTATATTATAAAGTCATTTTAATGAAATATTAAAATGTTTATTAAAGGGCGAATTATAAAGTATTTAATACTTTATAATAAAGGTGAAATATTATAATTAAATAAGTATTCATTACTTATTTAAATGGGACGCCTTTTATTAAATAAAATGCCCAAGTCTAAAAGAGGCGAATTTATATCATTTAAATGGATTTTAAATGATTTATAAAAAGGGTCGAACTTTTGAGAAGAGGTATATATTTCCTCAAAGACAAATTGAATTGATTCATGATTATTATTTTTTTGTCTTATTTTCTCTCTGAGAACATTGGGGTTTGTGAAACAAGGGTTTCTGCAGACATTGATTTTGGAGAACGTTCCCTCTTCAGAATTTGGCATACTGAGGCTGTGAAATACTAGTTGAAGCTTGTCTATCAGGGTGACTTTATTCAGAAGTCATATTTGTGCTTATTGGAGAAGAATCATCAAGGGTTTGAAGAGCAGATTTTAATTTGTTGAAATAATCATCATTGCAGAAGAAAAATCAGAATTATTGATCTGCTGCTACAGTGACGTGAATAGTGCCCGTGCTACAATGACATGAATAGTACCCGCGCTATAGTGATTTATATTTGGCATCTTCTTGGTTGAGGAAAAGGTTGCATTTCATGTTATACTGATGTTCTTCAGTTGTGCGCATTGCTGCAAATAATAATCAGGCGGCTGCAAGTAATAATCAGGTTCTTTAAATAATATCATCTAATTACTTCTATTTGTCTCCGAAATAATATTGTAGTTTGTTCAATAGTGATAATAAAATCATCTGCCATTGCTCTGGAAGTCATTTCATGCTTTACTATTTATTTATGAATTTATTTACATTTATTTCTCAAAATCGCAAATCACTATTTGCTGCAAAAACCACAAAAAAATATCAAAAAAATCAGAAAACAAACAAAAACACAGTAGTTTTCAGTCAGTGATCGGGTTGAGAGACACCTGGTCTCTTACAGTCTGGGGGTGGCAGCCCCTAGTGGGGTCAAGGGGCAACACCCCTTGCCGGGGGGTTCTAGGGCAGTGCCTTAGGCATGCTCCCTGTCATGAGACATTGCGGGGTCGAGGGGCAGCGCCCCCGCTGCCAAGCACATTTTTCTTCTTTTGTGGCTTTCAAATTCTTCATTTTTGAAGCATTTTTCCTTGAAAAGTGAAGTGTTTAAACTGCTTTGAAAATGCAACATTTTTATTGTTTTTATGCTGTTTCTTAAAAATTGCTTCTTTCTATAAATTCATAAATGGTTTTTTCCTAAAATCTACCTACAAATTCTAACAATGCATCTATATGATTTAAACAACGCAAATTAGGACTAATGATCGGGCAAGGCTAGCAGTTACGCGAGCTTTCATCCTAACGCATTGGTCCTAACTTAAATCACTGTATTTTCCAGCCTTTAACACCTGTCCCTGTCAACGACGCGGGTTTTTCCAGAACACTCGCCGTACTTTCTGGAAAAACTCGCCAAAAGTACGACGAGTGTTTTCGGTGTACAACTGCCTGAAAAATTCGCCGTCCAAAAAAACTCGCGAGTTTTCTTTCACTCGCCGAGTTTTTGGTGAGTGTTGCATCTATGACTCTAACCAACATCCTCATCAAGGATTGGAGAAATTCTTCATCTGAATGCCCATCAATTCTTTGATACCAATCAAAAGCAACACCCTCATTCCTCTTTATTTCTTGATTATTCAATTCTTGAGAAGTGGAAGCATTATTATCAGCGGTGATTTCGCCATCATGGCACTCATTAACACCAACTTCAAATAAAGAAAAATCATTAGCTTGAAAGACATGCTGATGTAGATTTGAATTCTTCATTCTTTCGTTGGTGTCATCATAGAACTCATGCACATCTTCTTCAACTTGTGGATGCCCATCATTAGTTGCTGATCCACAAGGTGTAACATGCTGATTCCCACATACATTACCAGCTATATCATCCACCTCATGGCTGCAAACTATTCCTTCTTGTGGCAATCTCTCTTCCCAATTCAAAAGTTCACACTCTTGATGTCCCTTTCAATCACCATCTACATATTGAATCTCCTTGGCATTATGCAATGTTTTGTCATTATGGAGTTCATTTATTTCTTCATCTATTTGCTTGATCTCCATAATCTTTGTATTAGCTTCTTGTTATTCAAGTGTAGTTGCAATAGGTGATTGGTTCTCTGCTATGCATATAAAATGATGAGCTAAGGTAAGATCAAGGCAAAGCCTATTAACCTTGTTCTCCTTCTCTTGGTAGGCATCATAGGTCTCCTCTGCAAACTTAATGGCATTATCCCTATCTAAGAGCAAATGCAAATAATCTGTATTAATTGATTCCAATGCTTCTTTGATGGTTTGCATCTTTGAAAGTGTGTCCCCATCCTTAACTCCATTCTATCTCTCTTCAAACTGGAATTTCTAGTAGAGTTTTTCAATACAATTGTGGGTGCTATCAATTCTTGATAACACTTTAACCATTTTCTCTTCTGAAACCAATAAGTTATCCTTCAAAAATTGCAGCTCTTTAGGCCCTTGATCACAATTAGCAAAGAAGCTTTGCTTATCAAACAACAACTTTTCTGATTTATTTTCATTGACATGATTTTCAAAATCAGCCTCCTTGCCATCCTTTTCATCGCATAACTCCTAAATAGAGGGCTTGTCAGCAATATCTTCAAGCAATAGATCATCAAAAGATTCCATTACTTGCTCCCCTAAGCATTTCGGTATCAAAACACCTGGATCCCATGGTCTCATGAATTCCTGATTGTGATGATCAACAGGGAAGAACTCATCATACTTCTCTTGGATTGTTGACTCTTCGAATGAGTCACTCCTCTATTCCCTTAAACTGATGTCTTCATTTATAACTCTTTCCACGGGCATAGTTTGATAATCAAACCCAATACTATCCATGTCAGTATCATTGCTTGGAAAAAAGAATCATCAAAGCTGGCGGCTTTGAAAATATCATCATTCTCTACTTCAATGGACATTCCATGAATAGGTATGTTACTGAATTCATCATTAGTAGACCCATACATAACAAGGAAATCTTCTTGGTTACTTTGTCATGAACTCCTCATTAACTGCATTTTCTTCAAATAAATCATTCTGGAGGTCTACCATGCATTTCTCTTGAATAATGTGTTATCACATAATCTAGCAGCGCTCGATTCACGGATAACCCCCCTACGAAACTAGTTCGTTTCGTAGGACCGTGCGTTTCAAGCACGCAAAACGAGGCACAAAATTGTTTTACGAAGTCCCTAAACCTACCTAGTCCGGGTAGGTGACGATAGGCTCGAGTTTGAGCTTAAAGTCTGACTCCTTTTTCTCCCCAGGAGTTAGTCTCTTTTTCCCAGTTTTCGGTGCTTGGGCGGTGATTTTCACCGCTATTGCACCATTTCTATCAAACTGTTTTTGGTGCATCGGCGGTGAAAATCACCGCTACTGCACCTATCTTTGTTTTTAACTTTGGTGCTCGGGCGGTGATTTTCACCGCCGTTGCACCTTAAGTCATGTTTTGAGTTGGTGCTCGAGCGGTGAAAATCACCGCCCAAACACCTAACTCTGCGTTGTGTTAGTCCTTTCCGCCGCATTCAATGCGTGCGAAGTTAATTTTTAGGTTGTTTAAAATATCTTTTTGAAGCCCGAGTTATCTATTTTCTTGTTCCTAAAGCCTTCATCTCCTCACTTCGCATGCTCCCGTGCTATTTTGAGTGGCTTCCTTAGAGATCGAGCCTTGTTTCTTCTCAACGCGCGGTTTTTGTCTATCACCTCCGCCATTGTTGTCACAGGCATGTGCGCATCATGTTTTCGTTTCATTTCTTTGTTTGCATCGTTTAGGTTTTGAGATACTTTCGTTTTTTCGATTTGTTTTAGGCGTTCTTTACCTGTTGTATATGTCGCCCTTCGTTTTCATTCCTCCCTCCGTGTCTCCCTGTCATTTCTTCATAATCTCTCTCTCATTTTTCACAGTGAACTCCTTACCTTACGCGTTCGTCCTTCTCCTTTTGCTTTCGGTGCGCGGGTGAGATTTTTCGACACAGTCACCAAGCTTACAAGTGTTGGGCGGTGTTCTTTATTGCCATGACACCCATCTAGAAATCAATCCTAGGTGTCGAGGCGATGTTTTTCACCGCCATGACACCGAACTGTCTTGCAAGGTCGGTGCTCAAGTGGTGAAAAACACTGCCCCGACACCAACATCAAACAAACCTCAGATCTTTCCCAAGTATCAAACTTGGTGCTCGAGCAGTGTTTTTGACTGCCTCGACACCAAAATGAAATATCACTTTGGTGCTGAAGCGGTGATTTTCACCGCTCGAGCACCAAAAAACTGCATTTTTTGCTTAACACTTAAAATAGTGTTTCTTCTTCATTTTCGCTCTCGTGCTCATTTCCACTCCTCGTTTTTCGTGCCACTCGACCAAAACACAGTAACTCCATATCGCCTTCATCATCCCACGCTTTCCCATTTGACATTTTTTCTTGACAATCATTGCATCCTCCATTCTTGCAGTTTGTTCTAAGGTTCCGTCAAGGATCTTCGAATATAAGAATTACATTGGTCTCTGCTCTCCTAAATGTCAGTTGAAACGTCATCGCCATCTCCTAAAGATAGGGAGAAGATGAAGTATAAGTACCAAGGCGTTTTCCCTCCAACCGTGGTGTTGTCTAAGGTAGATGAAATCAAAGACACCGAAATCGGCCATCAAGATCTAGCTGATTTCGTGAGGAGGATTCAACAGAGGCCGTGGGATGAAAATTTGAAAGCCATTGTACATAGCAATCTTCATATGGTTTCGACTTTCCCAACTTCAGCCCATTCAACAGAGTTTGTACTTCAGGTAGCCGCACACTACATTGAGGAAGATAGAACGGTAAGGGATTCAGTAGGACAAGTAATAATGAGGCTTGATGGTGAGTTTTTTGACATAGTCTTCAAAGTGCCACAGATGGAACAATACACCTCTATCACAATACAAAGGGCTCAAGAAATATGAAGACTTTCGCGCCCAAAGCAAAGAACAATAGTCTTCTTTTCGTCTCCAGTGTGCGCCATTTGTGATGTCCCCTATTTTGCACATTGTAAATAGTTTTTGACACTTTAGGTGTCTTTTTGTAAAATGTAATTACACCAAAATATGAGGTGCAATTACGTAGAAATAAATTACACTCAGTTAGATTAGGGTTTCCTATTTTTACTCATCTGATTCCCTAATTTTGCTCTTCCCTCCTTTTTATAAATAAGAGGGATTTCTTTTGTAAGGGTTACCTTTTGAGATTTTGCAACGAAGTGCTGCTATTTTGAAAGAAGCATTGAGACTTGTTGGCGTTTGAATTAGCACCTCTGGAGTGCTTATTGGAAACGGACAGCTATTGCAAGTGTGTTAGTACATGCTCTTCGGATTATAGAGAGGAAGATCTCTCTTTGCTGATTTTCTACTGTAAAAGAGGGGTGTACTAAGATTCCTATCTTTTTTACTCAGCGGTAGGACACAAGGGTGCATAAACCAATGCGCCGTAGCTAAGCTTTTTCTCTGGTTTCTGCAGATCTTAACTACGACTAACTAAGCTTCTAGACTATCCTACCTCCTCAAGATAAACAGAGCATGAGGGCGTAGGAGCAAAATGGATTGGGTTGGATCACTTGAATCCTTTGTCTCAATGGAATATGGCCGAGGCTCTGAACCTTCGGATATATACCAAGATAGGGCTCGATACAAGCAAACACTCTCTTACGGTAAACTGGATCTGAGACTTGCCAAGGAGGAGGAACCCCTATTCGAGGTGTAGGCTTGGAAACAGCTTACTGGAAACAACATAGAACGATGGCCTCTCCAACAGGATTCCCAAGGAGGTGACGACACTTGTCCAAAGTGTAAGCTGCAAGATAGATTATTAAACAACATCAAACGATAATGATTGATGACAAAATATCCAAGAAGGCGACAACACCTGTCCAAGGAGGAGATTGAAACAACGCACTATTTAAAAACAAGACTTTGAATAACTCAAATAATTAGATCAAGCAAACTTGCACCATCTGATTTATTTCTTCAAGGCTCTTCAAAGAATTACAAAGGCCGGGACAGCAAAGGCACAAGATCATGCACAATTGCGATCAACCAACGAACTCTCATCCAAGAGTGAACAGATATAAACAAGCGAACTCTGGCAACAACGGCGCAGCAATTTTGCTAGCAAATAAAGGTTAAACAAATAAAGAACCTAAGGCTCTTATTTATAGAAACTCAAAGGAGTAGGCAACCCTAAAATCTCCTTGAGTTAACAAACAGTTCTTGCCAATCAACAAGATTTATTTCTGTCTAAAAGTAGGTGAGTAAACAGTTAACTGGAAATCTACTTCAATTAACTGAAACTAAACAAAAGTCAAACTGGAAGTCTACCTCAGTTGACTGACACCTAACTAAAGTGAACTTAAATTACAAATATGTCTCCAAAATAGACATCCACCTTTAAAGGAGATTTGAGATCCACAAATCGTGGGAGTCAATTAGACATCCTAGATCAGTGGGATCCGACATGCATGATCTGTGGAGATCTGGAGTCAACTTGGAAAGGGGCATCGAGTTGACTTCAGTCATGTTTATTGCTATTTTGGAGGGTAGGACGTCCTTCTTGAGATGTTTGACACCTCATCACCATTGGTCAACGGTGCTTTTGTTCATTCGTTGACTTCTTCATACGGAGACCGTCACATGCCTGTCAATTGTCAGCTTACCGGTTGTTAGGAACTTGATGTATGCATCTCCTTTATTCTGCTTCCCTTAGGAGGGTTACTCCTTTTCTTGTTGTCTATGTTTCCACTTTGACATGGAAGGTAGTGTAGTATTAACCGATGGCGGCTCTGTGTTGGGAATGACTACCTTCCGCATTCTTTTGCAGCTTTGACGTTTTCCTTGATCTTTCTCAATGGAAGAATGTCGTATGATGAAACTGCGGAGCTTGATGATGAAACCGCGAAGTTTGACCACGATCACTCCAGCCGTGAGAAATGCACATGAACTTGCTGCATGTGTAAAATTCCAACGGTTACAATCCTCTAAACTGGCCTTGGAAGGCGATCAGATATACGAGGTGAAACCATTATGGAACCTGTGGACTTGTTTCTATGCTTGTCAATCTGGCTAGATTGACCTCTGGGTGTGCCCGACGCAGATCGGTGCTAGTTGTTTTCAAAAAAAATCATGGAGTAAGACCAATTTGGTCTTGTATTCGTCTTGGGAGAGCTGCGTTCTGAAAACCTTGAAGATTGACTGTGCACACGATGCTGCTCGGACAACTTTTTCTGGAACTGCTAAAAATAGCCTTGCCGGGGGTAATTTTTTACGAAAAATTCTGAGACATGGGTTTTGTTGAGAATAATTCTCTAAACAAACCCAGATCGTCAGAAATTCGAAAAAACGTGTTTTTCTATGACATGCAAGAGCCCTTCGGTGGCAGAGGCAGCGAGGCACCAGAAAGTGATTTTTCTCGGAAAAATCCAACACATGGGTTTTGTTCGTGCTTCAGAGTTGAACAAACCCAGTTTGTTTGATTTTCAAAATTATGACTTTTTTCGAAAACCCTAAAAAATAGGGGCAACAGGGCTACTTTTTTCTGGAAAAATCCAACATGTGGGTTTTGTTGAAAAAGCTGTGCTGATCATACCCAGTTGGCCAGATCTGTGATTATTTGTTGTTTCTTGTGACATGCAAAGAAATATAGATAGAAATAGAGGAAGTAGACAGAAGATGGATTGGAAGTTATAAACTGCCACTTTGCAAGAATTATGCCTTTTGATGCAAACTATGATAAATAGTCCCTCTGTGCTACAGGTCTTCAAAAATATGAAGAACGGTGAACACCCCTCTGTCAGATCTTCAAAAATGTTGGAAAAGAAAAATATCCGTTCTTGAGCTCCTCAACCTGCAAAGAAATAATGAATAATGGATGCCTAGATGCTTTGATATGTCAATTTGGAGTTGCAAGCATCAATTGGGCATCCAACTCATGATTGAGCCTAATTTGGAGTTCAAAAAGGTGATTTCCACTGATTGTGGAGTGTTTGGCCTCTTTTTGCCTCCAAAATTTGTTAACTCAAGTCAGCATTTGCTTTTGACTCTCTTAGGCTTCCCTTTTGGAGTTTTGATCATTTTTGCAGGCTGAAGTGCCTCTGTTTGATCTTCGATCCTGGCTACTCAGTTGATCTTCGACAGTTGCTAACGGATCCGTTGTTGAGATGGGATCAGCTTGATGAGATACGCCTGTGAGAGATTAACTTAGAAAACTGAGTTTGAGCCTCCAAAATAAAGGGCGCCTTTCTTCAAGAGGGGTGCTTTTGGCTGTGCCTTAGTCAATTTTCATTGACTGTTCTTCGTTTTGGCCTTTTCAGACGCTCTGTGCTTTGATCTGACGTTCCCGTTGATGGATGAGTCAGATGACTCTGCTTGACGATGCATCGGGTAGCCAGCTCGATCTTGCTCAGGATGATTGACTTTTCAGTTGAAGCTGGCAGGTTTAGGTCTTTCAAACTAAAGGGCGCCCCTGGCCAGCAGGGGCGCTCTTAGCTTTTGATTGAATTTCTTCATGCTGTGAACTGCCAGTCTTTGACCTCCTCCATCAGTTGATTGATTTGTCGGAAGTTCTTGCTGATAGTCTCGCTGACGAGATAGGTCATAGCTGAGAAGGTCATCCTGGGAGGCAGTGAAGATTCTGGCTGAATCTGGATGCCTTCAAGAAAGGGCGCCTTTCCTTGAGAGGGGCGCTTTTAGCCATGCCTTAGCCATTTTCTGGCTTATCTTTCCAGTTCTTCAAATTTGGCTTTTTTTGCTTGATCTCATCTCGTGATCGTCTGGTGTGTTTTATGGACCTGTTGTCGGATTGATCACGTAGTTGGGAGGAAGCTGAAAAGATAACCTGTATAGAGTTGTTGCTTATGGATTCATCTGGTGCCTGCAACTGAGGGGCGCCCCTGGTCAGTAGGGGCGCTTTTACCTTGAAGCTCTCTGATTTGGCATTTCTGTCGTCAATGGATCCTCCATACTTCGCTGACGGTTGGTCAATGATCCCTGAATCAGATGATCTTGCTGATTGTTTCATTGTCGAGCCAGTATGAAAGTGAAGAGGATGACTGTTTTGACAATGCCAAATGATTTGATTTGCCCTCTGAGATCCAAGGGCGCCTTTCTTCAAGAGGGGCACCTTTTCACCTTGTAGACCGTGTTTTGCCTTGGTAGACAAAACGTCCATCTTCCAGACTTAGCCAAATTTTGGCCTTTTCCGTTTTGAGAATCTCCTTCGTTGAAACAGCATCTTTTCATCCTTTTTTGCCATAGCTTCTTGGTTGAAGCTTTTGAGGTTTAGCTTTCAGCACTTGGTACTGGCCAATTTGCCATTAATGGCTGCGGAGCTCCTAGCTTTTTTCCTGAAAAATAGAAATAGACCCACCAGAGTAAAACATAATTTTTGATAATTCTGACCTGATCAGTGTGATCCTGAAGGCAATTAATCCTATCAGAATTATTTTCAATCATTTCCGGAAGGTCCTATTTTTTAGGGTTTCCATAAAATAGGGGTGTAAAACCCTAATTTTCATTTTTTTAGAATTTTAACCATAGGTTCCTGGACAGAAACCCACAAAGATTTCATGTTTGTTTTGACCTAAAACATACTTTTGATGGCATTTTTACATTGTTTAGCTCAATTAAATCAGAATGCCGAAAATTTCATTTTGGGTACAACAATACTTTGTGTTCAATATTGTGAATTCAGATCTAATCAATAAAGAAGAAGATTGCATGCCAGACTTTGTGTTGGAATCAATCGTTTTGTGTGTTGATTATATCAGTGGTAATTATTGTATGAGATTGAAAGGGCTTCAAGTGTTTGATGTAAACTTTGTGTTATATTTGTCATTTGGATTTGTTTACGTTTGAAGATTTTGTTGAAGGATCTACAAGAGTTTGTGCTTGCAATCGTTCTTGCTATTCAAGGAATCGCTGTGTCTAAGAAGACTTTGTGCTTCTAATACAACAAACGATATCATCACCGGATTCAACATTGAAAAGGCTACGGAACGATTTTGTGCCTTCGTAGGCCTTCCCTTTTCTCTTTACCTTTGTTATTATAAATCACACCTGGTATTTCTAAGCTTTGCTTTGTCAAGATAGAAATATTGGTATTACTGCTATTGATTAAGTTTAGGATATTTAGATCTAAAGCTTTTCATAGTGAAGCATTGTAAACATCTTCTCTGAAAAAAGAGAGAAGTATGAATGTAACACACCCCCCCCATTTCATGAAGTACAGTGTACATTTTGTAAGTATTCTTTGAAGTTTACTATAGCTTCTAATTAGCAGTAAGAAGGGCGCCTCCCCTTTCCGAGAGGAGAGAGTAATCTCACATAGCTGTGGCTGAAATCTAGATGGTGTAATCTATCGAAAAGTTGATTACATTACTTTCACCCAACAGTTTTTTGGCGACTCCGCTGGGGAATGAACACGCAATCCAAGCCTCAAGCTTTTGATTGAAGTAAAATCATTTCCAGTTTCTTATTTTATTTTGTAAATTTTTCTCTATAAGTTTAAGTCTTTTTCAGATCTACATTCTGGCGGACCGAAGCTACACACAAAGTTTGAGAGCTCAAGGAGTTACAGATCCTCTGTTTGAAGAGTTACTGCAAAGTAACTTTCCTTTTACTCCTTTGTGAACGAGGTCACCGTTGCAGCGTGCTACGAGTTTTCCTCCCCGAAAAGACAAATCCGCTTTCCCACCTGTTTGGTCTGTCTACAGTAGGCGTCCGACTCAAGCGTTTATCGTACAACCAGTAATGGCCGCACCACCTGCTGGACCATGGGGAAATGCTTTGGTCCTCTATGTTTGGCCGCACCACTACATGATCTTCCGCATGTTTCGAGGAAACATCTCCCGAAATTCACCGGTGATGGCAAGCAACATCCTGATGAACACATTGCTGCCTTCTATATCATTTGTGGCGTTTTGGCCATCGAACATGAAGATGTCTTTGTAAGGCTCTTCATCGAATCCCTCCAGGGGGTTGCTGCCGAATGGTTTTATACACTCCCCAACGCTTCAATCACCAGTTGGGCTACTCTCCGAACAAAGTTCGAAGAAAGATTCAAGCCTGCTGAAGATGCGCATGCTTTGTTGGCACAATTGACAACCATGCGAAAGGAAGCTTATGAACCGATGAGAGAATTTATGGCCAAGTTCAACGAGTTAGTGACATGGATCCCACAAGATGCAAAACCTACGGATCACAACTTGAAGTGCTTCTTCATAAATACCCAGTTACCCAAGGTGAGTTTCTTCTTACGTAGGGAAACCCTGGCTAATGTTGAAGCAGCACAGCAATTAGCCACGAGTCTGGAAGATGATATGATCCTGGCTGGAGAGATTAGAATCAACAGCAACTCCAACACCAACAAAAGGATGCAAGCATCAGGGTCTTCAGCATCCAATGCCATCACTCCTAGCACCAGTTCCAATTTCACTGACCCTATGGTGCAACGGTTGGCGAATGAGCTCCTCGCTCTGAAGAAGCAAGTGGCTAACAATAACATGAATTACAAGGACGTCCCTAGAAGGACTTTCCCCAATTATGCTGGGAACAAGACTTGAAATCGTCTTTCGGCACCACCAGGTAGGCTCGCTCTTGAAGCTCCACCTACAAATGCTGCTGTAGGGTATTATGAAGCTGAACAAGAAGATTATGCTCAATCAGATTATCCTGAAGAACAAAATGTCGATGTCTTCCAAGAGGAAGAGACAGAATCGGCTGGCGACTCCAAGATTAGCTACTTGTAGATCACGGATGAAGAGGAATCAGATGACTTGGTGATAGATACTTATGCTGTCTTTACGCGGCACCATCAAAACCAACTTGACAAAGTTCAAGCTGTCGTCCCACCTGAAAAGGAAAAGCCGCCCGTCACGATTGCCAAGAGAGGATCTCCCCTTCCTTGGAAGCCTAAGAAAGCAGTAAATCCACAAGCCAATATGCCACGTTCCTCAACTCCCACTCCCGCTGTACCTAAAGCTAATTACTCGGTTCCAAAGACCAACGTGCCTTTCGTTAAACCGATTAGTGAAGTCACTACTTCTAGTTTACAAAATTCTTTCCAAGCCTTTGATATTATTGACCATGCAAAAAGAACCAAGGTTCAAATGTCTGAGGCAGAGTATCTCAAAGCTAATCCTGACCAATTTGACAGGCTTGTCCAATTCGTCAAGAATCAAGGAATTACCCCAACTCAGGATTCACCCCCTGAAATCCCGGTTGCTCCTAAACCCAAGGTACCTCAGAATAATTTGGTATCCAATCCCCCGACTGCCTCTGGGCGCATTGATCCGTTCTTTATCTCCTTACTAGTAAACGGTTTCAAACTGAGCAATTGTGTCATAGACTCTGGTGCATCCGACAACGTGATGCCCGCCAAAGTAGCCACTACCTTGGGTCTAGAAATGACCAAAACGTTTAGCCATTGCTTTTCTATGGAAAATAAACAAGTGCCTTTGATCGGTCAGATCAAAGACGCACGATATGCATTTTCCGCATATCTTGATAAAAAGATAAAAATGACAGTCTTAGTGGCCGATGTGCCAGCATCATATGGAATTCTCCTCGGGTGGAATTTCTGCAAGGATGTTGGTGGAGAATTAAGTATGGATATGTTCGAAGCCAGAATACCAGTGAAGGGCGTAATGCAAAAGCTTATTCTTGAGAAAGAAGCAAAATTCTCCATAACCCCATTAGATGACCCAAGAGCCCAGATCTTGTTTGAATCTTCAGGTATGGGGACTTATTATCTCCAAACTCAAGAGATTGGTGAATTTTCAACGACACATGAGTTGGAGAGTGTTGAATCTCTCTCTTTGATGAACGACTCATCACCAAATGATTCGTCAACATCAGACTCTGAAACTCAATCAGGAGACGAGTTTTCAAGTTTTGATACCGTTGGCCTTGGCGACCCAAACGACGTTTGGTTGTTAGAGTTCGATGGTAGCTGTTCTTCAACCAGTTTCGGAGCTGGAATAGTTTTCATTTCTCCTAACGGAAAGATCTTCCCTTTTTCTTTCAAGCTACAGTTTGATAATACCAACAACACTGCTGAATATGAAGCCTTGCTGTTGGGAATGCAAGTAGCGTGCAAGAAAGGTATCAAAAACCTCCATGCACAAGGTGATGCCGAGCTAATAGTATGTCAGGTATGAAACCTTTACCAAACAAAAAATGATAGGCTTAGACATTATCGCAATCTCGTTTGGGATTGCATTGAAGAATTTGATGCTTTTGATATCTCTGCGGTACCAAGGGAATACAATGGCCGGGCAGACTCTTTGGCAGTGTCAGCCACGCTTCTCATACCGCACAAAGATTTTCAAGGTTCTACCTACAATATCGAGTTGGTTTTCCGTCCAAGTGTCCCAAACAATTCAGAGAACTGGCAGATCTTCAACGACGATCATGAAATAGTTGCCTTCTTGGAAAAGGTTGAAAATTTTGATAAATTGTACTTCGAAGGAAGTGATTCTCCCCTGCAAGAATTTGTGTCCGGCATAGATATAGTTTCCGGCGAAGAATTCCCACAACTGAAGGGGAACAAAATCCCTAAGGGGTTGGTATCTCTAGAAAGGCTTTTTGACAAACATGACCGCTATGTCAAACAACAACTCGCCGACTCTGATTCGTCTAATGAGGTTGAGCAATACAATTTGGGAACTGAAGCAGATCCTAAGATGGTAAACATCGGTAAATGTTGCACTCCAGAAGAAAGGATCCAGTTCACTAGGCTGTTACAAGAATATATGGATGTTCTAGCGTATTCATATGAAGATCTCAAATCTTTCCGACCAAAGGAAGTGCAACATGATATCCTGTTGAAGGTTGGAACTTTACCTTTTAAGCAAAAGCAAAGGCAGTACAACCCAAAGATTTCTGGAACAATTCTTGCAGAGTTTCAAAAGATGCTGAACGCACAAATAATCTTCCCAATTCACCATTTGACATGGGTAGCAAATATCGTCCTTGTGCGTAAGAAGAATGGTGAGATCCGCATCTGTGTTGATTTTAGAAATCTCAACCGGTTGTCACTTAAAGACAATTACCCTCTCCTTGTCATGGACCAAGTCTTGCAGAATGTGACTGGATCCGAGATGCTCTCCATGCTGGACGGTTTCTCTGGTTACGATCAAATTGAAGTCACCGCAGATGATCAACATAAGACCGCTTTCACGACACCATGGGGTACCTTTGCATACCGCCAGATGCCTTTTGGTTTGATAAACGCCGGTGCTACTTTCCAACGTGCTATGGACCTGGCTTTCCGTGACGTGATGGGTAAGTTCATTGTGGTGTATCTTGATGACCTCACAGTATTTTCTAAAAAACGTCATGAGCACTGCTACCACCTGAGACAAATTTTGGAAAGATGCCGTCAGCATGGTATTTCTCTAAATCCTAAAAAGTCAGTTTTTGGGGTTACAGAGGGTAAACTCCTTGGTCATATAGTGTCTACCGAAGGAATTAAGATTGACCTGGAAAGAGTCAATAGCATCAGATCCCTCTCCCTGCCATCAAGTAAGAAGACTGTTCACTCATTCTTCGGTAAGGTAAATTTCCTACGAAGGTTCCTCCTAGACTTTGCGGAAATAACTCGTCATATTGTAGACATGATGAAAGGTAATACCACTTTCCACTGGACTGCGGAAGGGAAAGCTGCGTTTGACAATGTCAAGGAGGCAATCGCTCATGCTCCTGTATTAGTTTGTCCTGATTTCACCAAAGACTTCATAATGTACAGTTATGCTTTCGAGCATACACTTTCAGCTATATTGGTACAGGAAAACCATGAAGGTTTTGAATCACGCATTGCATTTATGAGCTGCCTCCTCAAAAACTATGAGTTGAAGTATTCTCAAATGGAAAAGCATGCCTTTGCCGTGGTCAAGGTTGTTAAGTATTTCCAGTTTTACATCTTCAATAGTCATGTCAAGGTCTTAGTTCCAGATACAACTGTTAAGTCAATTCTAACACAATAGGAATTCGGGACCAAAAGAGGCAACTGGGTTGCCAAGATTCAGGAGTATGATCTGAAGATCAAACCCACCAAATTGATACGGGGACGTGGCCTGTGTCAATTCATTGCTGAGAACAACCCCGACAAAGAAGTTTCAGAAGATGAAGAAGTTCCTGATGTTGAAGAAAATTCCAAAGACCTACCCCTTGTGCTGTTTGTCAGCACCATTGATGAGTGGTTTTCTAATATCGCTCATTTTCTTACATACGGTGAATGCCCCAGCAACTTGACATCAAAAGAAAAAAGGACTGTCAAGTTAAAATCAGCAAATTTTGTCTTATGGGACAATGGCTTGTACAAGCGTGCCATCGATGGTACCTTTCTACGGTGTGTGGACAAGGAACAACAAGAAAAATTGTTAAAATCATACCATGATTTGGCATGTGGAGGTCATTTCTCAGCGCCGGTTACTGCTCACAAAATCTTCAGAGCAAAATACTATTGGCCTACGCTTTTCCAAGATACGTACTCCTGGGTACGTAAGTGCGAGTTATGCCAACAGTTTGTTGGCTGACCCAGATTGGCAGCTTTACCATTGAAGCCAGTAGTAATCGAGGAACCTTTCCAACAATGGGGGATAGACTTCATAGGTGCGGTTAATCGATCTTCCAGTGCTGGACATGTCTATGTTCTGATTGCTACCGACTATTTTACCAAGTGGGTAGATGCAATCCCCACTAAGCGCGCAACTTCTGAAGTAGTGTGTGAATTCCTGAAAGAGAATATCATTTCGAGGTTTGGCGTGCCAAACAAGATCGTCACCGACAATGCTTTTGCCTTTTCTTCAAGCAAAATCACCGAATTTTGTTTTGAACATGGCATAACCTTGTCACATTCTTTTGACTATTATCCACAGGGTAATGGTCAAGCGGAATCGAGCAACAAAAATCTAGTGACTATCATCCTGAAGCTAGTAGAGGAAAATCAACGCCTTTGGCATAAGGCTTTGTATGATGCCTTGTGGGCAGACAGGATCACTCCCAAGTGGGCAATTGGCATGTCTCCTTTTCAACTCTTGTACGGATTAAATGCCGAATTACCCATAACTCTGGAATTTCCGACCCTCAAGCTGGCAAAGGCTATCGAAGACGAGACCTTTGAAAGTTCTGCAGACAAACGCTTAATGTACCTCTCTGAATTGGAGGAGAAGCGTGTCCAAGTTGCTGATCACATTTCCGAACACCAGCAACAAGTAAATAAACTGTTTGATAAGAAAGCTAAATCTAGGGATTTTCAAATTGGTGACCTCGTTCTCCTATGGGACAAACGGAGAGAGCCAAAGGTATGCACGGGAAGTTCGATTCACTGTGGACTGGACCCTTCCTGGTTCATCAACTTTGCGGTGAAAATAGTTTCTTATTAGCATACAAAGATGGAATGCCGTTCGCTCTTCCACACAGCGGACAACATCTCAAACACTTTGTGTGTTAAAAAATCGAACGTTCCAGAGGTATGTATTTTTATTCTTGGTCTTAGTATTTGAGTCTTTTTATTCTTTTGCTTTCTTGTCGTTGTCGCTTGACTCCAAGCCCAATGGATGGATAAAAGCACTTGAATTCTGGTTGTTCTTCTCTCTTCACTCATTTGAAAGAATGAAAGAAGAAAGATCTCCAGCAGGAGCCAGCTGTTATCACATAATCTAGCAGCGCTCGATTCACGGAAAACCCCCCTACGAAACTAGTCCGTTTCCTAGGACCGTGCGTTTCAAGCACACAAAATGAGGCACAAAATCGTTTTACGAAGTCCCTAAACCTACCTAGTCCAGGTAGGTGACGATAGGCTTGAGTTCGAGCTTAAAGTTTGATTCCTTTTTCTCCCCAGGAGTTAGTCTCTTTTTCCCAGTTTTCGGTGCTCGGGCGATGATTTTCACCGCCGTTGCACCATTTCTATCAAACTGTTTTTGGTGCATCGGCGGTGAAAATCACCGCTACTGCACCTATCTTTGTTTTTAACTTTGATGCTCGGGCGGTGATTTTCACCGCCGTTGCACCTTAAGTCATGTTTTGAGTTGGTGCTCGAGCGGTGAAAATCACCGCTCGAGCACTTAACTTTGTGTTGTGTTAGTCCTTTCCGCCGCATTCAATGCGCGCGAAGTTAGTTTTTAGGTTGTTTAAAATATCTTTTTGAAGCCCGAGTTATCTATTTTCTTGTTCCTAACGCCTTCATCTCCTCACTTCGTGTGCTCCCGTGCTATTTTGAGTGGCTTCCTTAGAGATTGAGCCTTGTTTCTTCTCAATGCACAGTTTTTGTCTATCACCTCCGCCATTGCTGTCACAGGTATGTGCGCATCATGTTTTCGTTTCATTTCTTTGTTTGCATCGTTTAGGTTTCGAGATACTTTCGTTTTTTCCATTTGTTTTAGGCGTTCTTTACCTGTTGTATATGTCACCCTTCGTTTTCATTCCTCCCTCCGTGTCTCCCTGTCATTTCTTCATAATCTCTCTCTCATTTTTCACAGTGAACTCCTTACCTTATGCGGTCGTCCTTCTCCTTTTGCTTTCGGTGCGTGGGTGAGATTTTTCGACACAGTCACCAAGCTTACAAGTGTCGGGCGGTGTTCTTTATCGCCATGACACCCATCTAGAAATCAATCCTAGGTGTCAGGGCGGTGTTTTTCACCGCCACGACACCGAACTGTCTTGCAAGGTCGGTGCTCGAGCGGTGAAAAACACCGCCCCGACACCAACATCAAACAAACCTCAGATCTTTCCCAAGTATCAAACTTGGTGCTCGAGCGGTGTTTTTCACCGCCTCGACACCAAAATGAAATATCACTTTGGTGCTTGAGCGGTGATTTTCACCGCTCGAGCACCAAAAAACTGCATTTTTTCCTTAACACTTAAAATAGTGTTTCTTCTTCATTTTCGCCCCCGTGCTCATTTCCACTCCTCGTTTTCCGTGCCACTCGGCCAAAACACAATAACTCCATATCGCCTTGATCATCTCACGCTTTCCCATGTGACATTTTTTCCTGACAATCATTGCATCCTCCATTCTTGCAGTTTGTTCTAAGTTTCGGTCAAGGATCTTCGAATATAAGAATTACATTGGTCTCTGCTCTCCTAAATGTTAGCTGAAACGTCATTTCCATCTCCTAAAGATAGGGAGAAGATGGAGTATAAGTACCAAGGCGTTTTCCCTCCAACCGCAGTGTTGTCTAAGGTAGATGAAATCAAAGACACCGAAATCGGCCATCAAGATCTAGCTGATTTCGTGAGGAGGATTCAACAGAGGCCGTGGGATGAAAATTTGAAAGCCATCGTACATAGCAATCTTCATATGGTTTCGACTTTCCCAACTTCAGCCCATTCAACAGAGTTTGTACTTCAGGTAGCCGCACACTACATTGAGGAAGACAGAACGGTAAGGGATTTAGCAGGACAAGTAATAATGAGGCTTGATGGTGAGTTTTTTGACATAGTCTTCAAAGTGCCACAGATCGAACAATACACCTCTATCACAATACGGAGGGCTTAAGAAATATGAAGACTTCTGCGCCCAAAGCAAAGAACAATAGTCTTCTTTTCGTCTCCAGTGTTCGCCATTTGTGGTGTCCCCTATTTTGCACATTGTAAATAGTTTTTGACACTTTAGGTGTCTTTTTGTAAAAAGTAATTACACCAAAATATGAGGTGCAATTACGTAGAAATAAATTACACTCAGTTAGATTAGGGTTTCCTATTTTTACTCATCTGATTCCCTAATTTTGCACTTCCCTGCTTCTTATAAATAAGAGGGATTTCTTTTGTAAGGGTTACCTTTTGAGATTTTGCAACGAAGTGCTGCTATTTTGAAACAAGCATTGAGACTTTGTGTTCAATATTGTGAATTTAGATCTAATCAATAAAGAAGAAGATTGCATGCCAGACTTTGTGTTGGAATCAATCGTTTTGTGTGTTGATTATATCAGTGGTAATTATTGTATGAGATTGAAAGGGCTTCAAGTGTTTGATGTAAACTTTGTGTTACATTTGTCATTTGGATTTGTTTACGTTTGAAGATTTTGTTGAAGGATCTACAAGACTTTGTGCTTGCAATCGTTCTTGCTGTTCAAGGAATCGCTGTGTCTAAGAAGACTTTGTGCTTCTAATACAACGAACGATATCATCACCAGATTCAACATTGAAAAGGCTATGGAATGACTTTGTGCCCTCGTAGGCCTTCCCTTTTCTCTTTACCTTTGTTATTATAAATCACACCTGGTATTTTGAAGCTTTGCTTTGTCAAGATAGAAATATTGGTATTACTGCTGTTGATTAAATTTAGGATATTTAGATCTAAAACTTTTCATAGTGAAGCATTGTAAACATCTTCTCTGAAAAAAGAGAGAAGTATGAATGTAACACACCCCCCCCATTTCATGAAGTACAGTGTACATTTTGTAAGTATTCTTTGAAGTTTACTATAGCTTCTAATTAGCAGTAAGAAGGGCGCCTCCCCTTTCCGAGAGGAGAGAGTAATCTCACATAGCTGTGGCTGAAATCTAGATGGTGTAATCTATCGAAAAGTTGATTACATTATTTTCACCCAACATAATGAAATCTTCTTTTTCATACAACAGCTTTGTAGGTTCATCTCTCTCCATTTCCACATGTTCTTTACCCTTAAACCGAAGTGAATCCATTTGATAGTCTTCATGCTCTTCTGAAGCTTTGGTTGCCTCTTAGCACTCTTCTGTTGAATACTTGGTCAAATGCATATTCGTAGATTCTTCCTGAGATTCTGCTATGAAATCCACAGGATGCCAAATTTCATTCTTTTCTTCAGTGAGATAATTCTCCACATTATTTTGAACTGTCTTCATCAAAAGGGGCTTCAATTTCTCCTCACATTGATTGAACAATTCATGTAACAACATATCAACAATAGGAGAAAGTTTTTCTTTTCATTCATATACTTCCAAAAAGAGTGATTGGACATTCGGTGGAATTTCATCTACCTCTTTAATAGTGAGAACAAGAATATTCTTTATTGCTGCCATGACACTTTCTTCTTGTTCAGTCCAAGTGGATATGAAAAGGTAATAGATCAAGTGATCAATCTGATTATGCATTTCCAAGTCAATCAACAAATTACTTGTCCTGGGATCTGAAAATGTCTTCAAGATAGCAGCTCTTCTGGGAAATTGATTGCTACAGGTTCCATCAAGATCTTGGAAACTTTCAACAATCTTCTTCATAATTTCATCTTCATAAGGCATCGGTGGTGCTACAATCCTCATAACTTCACTAAAGCATGAAGTAACCAACAAACATATTTCTTCCTCTGGATGCCCTATCCAATAGGGATGAATTAAAGCAGTTACTGCAGGAGATAATGCCTTATTCAATAATTTATTAGGAGATTGTTGGACTTGGCTCAAACGATATTCCAACTCGGACAATATACTCACTTCTTGACCTCTTGTCTGACATTCTTCATTGAGCCTTGCACCTGCAATGGAAAGTAACCTTGCCAAACTTCTTTCCTCTTCAAAAGCCATATTCACATCTGACTTCTCACAGTTCCGGGACCTCAAATAATGTAACATCTTCGGTACTTCTGAAATTCAAAACTGAATTCAGTTCTGACCTTTGGTGTAGAATATGATTTTTCTGTCACTCTTTTGACAACTGAGCTCCATTTTTCACAGGATGGCTGGAAAACAGGCTCTAATACCACTGAGGCCCAACCACTACACCAAAAGACTAGCTTGGTAGTGAGGGCGGCTACCCATGGTGTTAAGGGTGACAACTAGGAAGGAATCTTTCACCACCGAAGCCACCACCAGAGAATCTGGGGTCTTACGCAAACTCCCACGGACACGTGGCCCCTGCCGGGACGCACCCAACCACAGGGTACAGGGACATTACATGCTTACTTGCTTGAGCTACTTGCTTGTCTACTTAAGCTGCTTGCCTACTTGCTTGAGTTGATTGCTTGCGTGCTTAAGCTAGTTGCTTGCGTTCTTGAGTTGCCTGCTTGTCTACTTGAGCTAGTTGCATACTTGCTGGAGCTACTTGATTGCATGCCTGAGCTACTTGCTTGCATGGTTGAGCTACTTGCTTGTCTACTTGAGCTACTTTCCTATGTACTTAAGCTACTTGCCTATGTGCTTGAGTTGCTTGTTTGCCTGCTTGAGCTACTTGCTTGTGTGCTTGAGCTATTGGAGTTATCTCCTCTAGATGATGAAGGACAACTTATCTGAGAGCCAAAATTTATCCTAGACACCAAAGAAAGGAAATTGAGGAACAAGATCATTACCGAATCTCTAACCAAGTGGAAGGGACTTCTTGAAGAAGGTGCTACATAGGAAAGAGAAGAAACTATTAAGGCATTTAAAGATAAAACAAATTTAGGAAGGGCAAAACATAATGGCCCTTGACAAGAACAAGAAATGAACTTTGGATGTAAGATCTTAAGGATGGATACACCAAAATATAGGGTATCGATAAGGCCTAAGAAGTGAAAAGCTCGCTTCCAAGATTATAAGGCCTGATACACTTGAGAAATCAGGTATCCAGAAGGCCTGGAAAGGATGTTACAATCTTTTTTCAGGATTCTAAGGCTGGGTACACTTAAGAGCAAGGTATCCAGAAGGCCTGAAAGAGGTGTCACAATCTTTTCTAGGATTACAAGGTTGGATACACTTAGAAATAAGGTATCCAGAAGGCCTGGGTAGAGGTGTTACAACCTTTCCCTAGGATTCTAAGGCTGGGTACCCTTAAACAAGGTATCCAAAAGGCCTAGGAAGAGGTGTCACAACGTTTTCTTAGGATTCTAAGGCTGGATACCCTTAAACAAGGTATCTAGAAGGCCTAGGAAGAGGTGTTACAACCTTTTCCTAGGATTCTAAGGCTGGTTACTCTTAAACAAGGTATCTAGAAGGCCTAGGAAGAGGTGTTACAACTTTTTCCTAGGATTCTAAGGCTGGACACCCTTAAACAAGGTATCCAGAAGGCCTAGGAAGAGGTGTCACAACCTTTTCTTAGGATTCTAAGGCTGGACACCCTTAAACAAGGTATCCAAAAGGCCTAAAAGGAGGTGTTACAACCTTTCTTTAGGATTCAAGGCTGGATGCCCTTAAATAAGGCATCCAAAAGGCCTGGGAGGAGATGATACAATCTTTTCCCAAGATTTAAGGTTGGATACACTCCATAGGGAGGTATCCAGAAGGCCTGGAAAGAGATTAGATGTAACAAGATGTTAAAATCTTTTTCCAGGATGAAGACAACTATACCGACCAAGAACATCCAAAGATTAAGCAAGAGAAGAAGAACATTAAAGAAAGGATTACCAGTTGCTTGAGGACAAGCAAAGTCAAGCGAGGGAGACTTGTGATGTCTTCATCACAACGATAAGTGTATATTTAATATATTTATATTTTAATAGATATACACATTCAAGTAGAGTAATCATAGAATATTCTCATTTAAATTATATATATAAACGTGACTAACTTGGCTACCATTGGTGACAGATTAGAAGAAGAGAGCCTACAAAGATGGTTTTGCTTGAGGACAAGCAAATTTGGGAGGGGAGGACTGTCATGTCCCCAAAATCGTAACACCGAAATACGAAGCATTGGACAACTAAATCAATATAAAAAATATAAAAATAAAGAAATACAATTTAAAACATCGTTATAATTATAATTATCACCGATAACACTTATAATAGTCAAATATAAAAATAAATATGAAACACAAACATAAAATGATAGTATAATTATCGAATATAAAATTATAAATATTGAATGATCATCATTAATAGTTATAACTATTATATATAATATCATAAATATTAACATCTTATATATTATTATAATTGTAAAATAGTGAAATATACATATAAAACCAATATAAAATAAATACATTAAAATCTAAGTATAATAGTAAAATAACAATCATATAATATATTAATATAAAATATACATAAGATAATACCTATATAAAAAGCAACGATCCCATAATAAAAGGGAAGAATCTAGGAATAGCTGCGATTGTATATTCTTTAACAAGGCAGCGATTAGTTTAAACAGAAAAGTCGTACCCCTTGAGGCAGCCTTCCACGTAGATATGGGAGGATATAAATGAGTAAAATCATTGGTAAAAGGAGAGATAGGAAGAAAAAACAAAGACCCAGGATAAAATAAATCTGATGTATGTAAAGAGAGAAATCACATCTGCATTCAGAATAGCAGATTGAGAATGAAGAAATATACAGCAGAAATTGAAGGAAGATGGGAATCGAATAAATTGGGAATTCAATGGATATTTTCTGAGTATAAGGAAATAGAGAATAGCATGGGAAATAAGAGATAAAATATAGACTGCAGATCATCTAAAATTTATAAAGACGGGCAGATGGAAAGTAGATAAGTATTTTTATGAATATAAGGAGATAAGTATTTTATGAATTTAAATAATAAGTTAGATAAATATTTGTACATTTAAATAATGATGTTGATAAATACATCATGGATTTAAATAATAGTCTAATTAATAGTAATTCATACATGATGCTATTTATTTAATGTTATCTATTTTTTTTATTGATTGCATGAGGAATAATAAATCATGTGCATGCGACTAGTTATCTTATAACATTACTGATATGTTATGCTCCATTGACATTATTATATATATATAATATGATTATACAATAAAGATACTTGTACCAATTATTGAGCCTTATAAGTAATTGTGATTATTTGATAGAAAAATGAATAAATTTATGAATGTCTTTATCCTATGATTGATTAGGAAAAGGAGAAAAGGTATGCAATATGAACACTAGACCATCATAAAGGATATATTCAGAAAATCAGGGCAAGAATTATGGATACTCCATAAAGGGACATTACATATAGTTGCACAACTTGCCTCAGCTTCTATAGATGAGGCAACTGCTGCACTTGAAACACCTACTAGAAGTGGCAATCCAATTGATTGTGGTTCAAATGAAATTGAACCAAGTGTTGACTAGGACCTTGTTGCTTTTGATGAAGACGAATATGAAGACTACTAAATATTGATTGTAATTTGAATTTTCATTGTGTAACAACATTTTGAGACTTGAGTATTTACATTTTTGCAAATTTGAATATGATTATATGAGGTATTTAAATATTCTATTTATTGGCAATTATGTTTATGTCTTATGAGTATCATTGTTCTTATAATTAAATTTATAATTTTGAACATGTTTATATATATATATTCCCGTACCTGTAATCAAGGAAAAATAATTGCCGTATCGCCGTCCCCGTACCCGTATCTGAACCTGTACACGAACCGGCAACTTAGGTATCAAGAATATCCTTACAACTTTTAAGGCTTTTTGCAAATTCTTCTATTGCACATACTTGCTACAATTCCTTATAAAAAGCTTAACCAAGTAGCATTGAATGAATAGAATGACACCTCAAGGATGTACTCAACCAAACTCAGCAATAAAGGATTGAATCAAGAAGTCGTCCAAATGCCATAGAATAGTTGTCTGACTTGGGCAAAACTGCCATATACATCAGGGAAAAACTGACATTATACATCTGTAAATTCAATGGCGATGGCATAACCACTATGTTACATGAGGATGCATTGGTGAAGGGGGCAGGAATGTCTAGTCATACCTTAGACAGCGGGGGACATTTGTGACCTTCCTCAACCATCTTGGGGATGGCCGGGTCCCCTATGGACCAAAAACAAATCTGTTCGTATTCTAATTTTTTAAAAATTTTGTTTGTTATTTTTTCTTGTTCTTTTGTTATTTTTTGTACATGAACCTTGCCGTACTCACTGCAGTATTATCTGGCAGTGCCCAAGCTTCCGCCCACTTCGTTAAGTATTTTGTGGTGACGACTATGTATCTGCATCGATGTAGTTGGCTGACGTTTAATGGTCCGATGAAATCCAGTTGTGATGTCCCTTGCTCTGTCTTGCAAATTTCCCGTTTTTAAGCCTTGGACATTAATACAAACATTTGTCTTGTTGACTGTTGGTAATTGTTTCAGATTGTTTTTTCTCTTCCAATGTGATGAAACACAATGCCAACTGATTTCTAAAGCAACTACGAACGCAATGCAATTACTTTGGAGTTTCTTATGCAGATAAGATGACTGAAAGTACATGGCATAAACATCTACAACAATGGGTATTCTGACAAACAGTTTGTGAGCAAAACTCCATACACTTCATAATTGATTTTATAATACCCAAGCTATTACAACTGATGAACGACCTTGTGCAAAGCAATACGAAATGCAGCATAAGACTAATTCAGACCTGATTGACAGTGTTATGATATGCAAACCCCACTTTATGTTTATTGCTACTCAAGCAGTATACTTTCTTTGCCAGTGGATTACAATGAGATTAGAACATTCTAGCTCTATTCGATACCAAGCAATGACAGCTATGTAGATATTTGATTTGCATACTCCAAATACTATATTCAAGCTGCAATGACAATCATACAATGCAAAGATGATAGAGATGTTTGGTAATGCAGTCACAAATATATAATGAACCTGGTTATGCTCCTGGCAGCGGTTGAGACCAGCTTCCTTGTATCCACGACTTTCTTCAAGTTGTCTCCACCTGAGCGCTTATTTTCCAACATATAATCGAGCCTTGTTTGCTTTGTCTTATCTGATGTGAATATGCGTCTCTGCCTTCTGTGACGTCTCCTTTTATATTTCAGTCTCCCTAAGATAATTTTGAATGTGGTGTAACGGCCATTCAAAATTATCAAATAGCGACCCTCCTGGAATGGGCGACTTATACAAAGTGATGAAGCAATTTGAAATATCGATGAAGAATCTGATGATGGCAGCACAATGAACTCCTTCAGCTGATCGATGAAGAACCTGTTCTGAGCAGAGAACGATGTCAAAATCCAATGTTCCCTTTGCCTGGTGTTGGAGAATGCTGAATATTCGGTGAAGATAATGACGTGTTCTAAAGAACTCGATGCCTCCCAGGATAGCTATGATAGATGTTACCTTATCTGCCGCTGTGTATTTTGTCTTATGCCGCTTCTATCAGCCACACACTCTTCTCTATTTGTTTCCTGTCTTATTCGATCTGCTGGACTTGTGTCACAAGCACAACAAATCCAGATGAGAGCTCCGTTAATATCCTTAGATGAATTTACTGAAGTCCTCTCCCTTATATACAACAATCAAATAGAGTTTGTCTTTTATCGAGCCTTGTCTTTATCCATAAAGACATCTTACAGCAGCTTCCGAGATTGACCATTTAACCTCTCTCCTTATTTTGTCGGCTCTGCAATTGTCTTTATTTTATCGATTCTAGAGCTGCGTCCACATTATTCAGGAAACCACGATTTGACCTGAAGACCAAGATCCCCACATTGATTTATGAATTTATCTGCCTCTCGTCTTTTAGCGACAAACTCAAAACTCGTCTTTTTCTCCAGACTGAAGACGTCATAAGAAGCCAACGATCTTTATTGTCTCCTTCGATTTGTCTTATACTGCCTTAAAATAAATCGAACTCAACCCTTATTTTTGTCTTTTTTGGCAGCTCGATTTGTCTTATACTGCCTTCAAATAAATTGAACTCCAAATTCGTCCTTACCTATCAGAATTTTATTTGTCTTTGCAATTGAGAGTAATATAATCGATTACCTAGATGCAAAATCCAGACTGAAAATTTTCACCATTAAATCTGCAAATAATCTCTTCAAATTTGGCCAATGGCCATTAAATTTGACAATTAATCGAACCAGCAACAATACATCAGCTGTTGCTCTGATTGCGACAATAAACTAGCTGCCACAATCAATTTGAATCCCTCAATGAAGCACAAGAAGAAACCTTGGATGGATTTGTCAACTCCAGCCAGGGTTGATCTTTCACAATCGAACCTGGCACTCTAGAGTCTTCAAACCCTCGAGCGAATGCTAAGCATTTAGCTCCAACAACTTACCACACGGGTAATCAGAAGTGATAATCAAACTCAAACCTTCAAAATGCTTAGCCATGAGCTTCTTAAATAGATTTCTCATTCACTTTTCCAGAAGCTTCTAGAATATAATATAATTTTATTCTTTTAAGTGACTTTATGATATAATATTTATTTTGAATCACCTGTCACTTTATCATTAAATTAATTAAATAACAAGTCATTCCTTTTGATGTTATCCTTTATTGGAATAACTTAATAAATAATTAATTTAATGTACCTCTAATTCGGGGACATGACACTAGTCCCCACCGTTTGAACAATTCTTGTGGTTGAGATGGGAAGAGTGGCATGAAATCCCTCTTCAGCGGTTTGCTTACTCTTTGACATGTGTTGCAACCCACCTCCCACTCTTGAGCATCCGTGTGTATAGTCGGCCAGCATAGTCCCGCCAACAAGATCAGTGCTGCGGCGTTGGGTCGCATGTGTCCTTTTTCTAGTCCTTCATGCGCCTCCTTGAGTATGCCAGGGATCTTTTCCTCCATAACACATTGTCTTAATATGTGATCTGGCCCCATCTTGTAAAGTAGCCTGTTGATAAGTTGGAAGGTTTTGCTTTATAGTACGAGCTTCCTCCATTTGGTTGGTGGCATCTCCTTCGGAAGCGTCGACGTTGACAGGTACTCGCCAATCTTCTCGTACCACAGAGGGAGTGCTGCAATCTGGAACAAATGAGCGTCCGAAAAGTCTTCATTTACTCCACCCTCAACAAGTTCGCTAGACTAAATTTTTGACAACTGGTCAGCGATCACATGTTCTCCTGGACATACGATGATTGTAAACGCGAATTCTTGTAGTACTAGCAACCATCGACTTACTCTCCCTTGTATTATAGGTTTGTTCACTAAGTACATCAGGGCCTGGTGGTCCATGTAGAACGTGACTGGTGTTGCCAAAAGGTAGTGTCTAAAATTTTGCAACGTGTACACCATCCCGAGGGCTTCTCTTTCCATCGTATTGTAGTTCTTTTCTGCCTTTGATAACAGATGACTGGCGAAGAATATTGGATGATCCAGTCCTTGTACGCCTACTTGTGCCAATGTCCCCCCGATTGCATAATTTGAGGCATCATGTACGTGAAATTCTTTGTCCCAGTCATGGTATGCCAATATTGGTGAACTGATCAATCGTACCTTGAACTCATTGAATGCCTTCTCTTGCTCGTCCTCCCACACAAACGACTGTCCTTTCCTCATGAGTATGTCGAGTGGGTAGGCGATCTGTGCAAAATTCTTGATGAATCTCCGGTAATACCCCACGTGTTCGAGGAAGGATTTCACTCGGGTGACATTCTGTGGGGGCTCCATTTGTATGATGACCCTTATCTTGTCCGCGTTCGTCTTCAATCCGGCCTTACAAACAATGTGCCCCAACGACTTTCCTTGCAATACGATGAATTGACACTTCCTTGGATTCAGGGCTAGGTGGGTTGCCTTGCACCTCTCCATACATTCTCCGAGTGCTTTCAGATGCTTCTCTTTATCACTGTAGATTGACCAATCATCCAGAAATGCCTTGAAGTTGCCGACCGACATCTTGTCAAGAATATGCAAATTTTTTTGAAAGTGGTCAGCACGTTACACAACCCAAATGACATTAGGTTGTATGTTTACACTCCATCTTCCACCACGAACGTTGTCTTCAATTTATCTTCTTCGACAATGCTTATTTGGTTATATCTCAAGAACCCATCCATAAATGAGTACATTTCGTGTCTAGTTACCTCCTCTAGGATTGTGTTGGTGAAGGGGATTGGAAATGGGTCTTTGATTGTTACCGCGTTCAAACACCAGAAATGGGTCTTTGATTGTATTAAATGTGTGCATATATATTATATATATATACATATATATATATGTATTGAATGTATGGTTACATTATAGGGTTGAGATATATATGTAAATATATATATATATATATATGTATTAATGGATATATAAATAAATAAATAAATATATATATATATATACATGTTAAGTATTTCAGTATATATATATATATGTATATAATATATTATATATATATATATTAAACATATTATATATGTCTTTTGAGATCGACTATCTCTTATTCATTAAAGTCGATTCACAAGGCTATTTGATAGTCGATATGGACTATGGAATGAAGGTCGATGTTGACCATGTCTATGGAAGCCGATTTAAAAGCTTTTGACTGCCAGTGGAAACCGATTATCATAGTGAATGGCATGTGATATATGGCGTAGCATTGCATTAGATATTGCTGGTTGTAGAATGCTTGACATGGTCGACATGTTTAATGAGACCATGCTTGACTTTGTCTCACGTATTAAACTGTTTATGTCAATTCATTCATCTTTTGGAATGATTGAAAGCTGTTGTCATATAATGGAAGTTGATTGAGTTTTGATGGCACCAAATGTGAGGGAAATAGAATAGTAGATGGCACCACCTTTGAGTTTGAATTGATGTAGATGTCTTCTCCTTGAAACAATTCAAATTCTCCATGTGCATTTTGATTAAGTCTTTGAATTGCTGTCTTGGAAACTAGTCGATTTGTAGAAGGTTTTGTTGAGTCTGAGCTTAGTTGATCACCACCTTAATGCTGAGTTGCTTTGCATGAAGCTTGCTGTCTTTATACATGCCTAAATTGTAGGCTTTGTGGTTGCTTGGTTGCTCTATAAATAGCTGAACCATTTCATTGTGAGGAACACATTCTTTCAAGAGATAATACATCTTTTGAATTCCATATTTCTGTATAATTCCATCCATACTTTGCATTGTATTGAGAGAGAGAAAGGAGTGAGTTCATATAGTAGTGAGGAAGCTATAGTGTGAGAGAAGTAAGCTATCAACAAGTGAGATAGAGTTGTTTGTGAGAAGTTGATTATCAAGCTAATTGCTATCAGAGAGAGCTGCATTGTCGTCTTTAGTTTGGATAAGCGATAATAGGCATGGGAATCTCTTCTTCTTGTTATTTTACTTTTGAATGATATGTTTTGCATGCATGGATGAGATGTTTTTCTAATATATGCATTAGAAAGTTTAGATTACTTTGAAAAAGAAAGTGAAGTTATTATGCTGTTTTCATAATGTGTTTTTATGTACTCTATAGTAGGATATGGGTGTTTATCATAGGTATTACATACTAGGTATGATTGAACATGAAAGCACATATGGTGCATATAGCTAAGTTATTGATTTAACTAGGAAAGCTTATGTTTTACTCCTAGGAGAGATAATCCAGTATGGGAGGGAGGTTAAAGTACTTACAAGTAAGTAGGGTTATCCAAGTATATAGGTTATCTTTGGGATGATGGACTATCCATAGAAGGAAATACCTAACTTGTGTACTTACTAGCTAAGTAAGTTTACTTCAAGTAGATTAATATGGTTGTAGGTTATCTGGGATGATGGACTATCCATTGGAGGAAATACCTATGTGTAGCTTAAGATAGCCTTAAGTCAAATCGGCCCTGAGTAGTGTATGTCATAGATGACTTCATTCGAAGTACTGAATGAGAACTCTTTGGCCAAAATAGTGTGAAAGTTCGAGACTCCACTTTAGTTGTGTGACTGCCAAGACTACAATGTCAGTTCACCATGATCCAGTATTACATGCTAGACATAGATTGTAGGGTTACAAGTTCTAGTTGTGTAGGGCACAACACTATGCTCAGTTGGTTGTCATTATCGGTTACTCTACCAATCTTTTCGTCGAAGGGAAGGCCCATCTATCGAATGATAGATGTGCGGGGGGCCGCATTATGAGTCTGTGGTTGGTGGAAAAGTGCCTGAGTGATGCTTCTCCTCCACAACAGGTGACAAAAGAACCAAGATTTGAAAGGAAGGATCTTGGATCGTCTTACAACTATTTGTTCTAAAGCTCTTTGAGCTATGTATGTAATTGTATGCTTTCTTGCATTGATGTATTTGTGAAATGAAAAGGAATTCATGTTGTATATGTTTTGCATCTTGATTGGAAATTATCAATAAAGAAAATAATTTTTTTATTGCAATGGCATGTTACTTGTTTATTTATTCAAAGTGTAAAATTATAAATTTTTACTTAATAGAAGGGTTAGTGCGTTACAAACTGCTCAATCTCTACAGACTCTACAATATCCTTTTTGGCACATCTATAAAATTCTCAAAATTTTGATTTTGTACTTATTTCTTCCTAACTACTTTAGTGTAGCTAATTTTTTTTTCAAAAATTCAACTCACTAAAGTGGGGGCAAAATGTAGTGTCATAAAATTGCACCCTATGGCAATTTCACACTTGCACATTTAACTTACTACATTTATGGCACCCCATCGCATTAATGACAAAACTTTGTTAGAATTTCATGATTTTAACTCTATAAGGAACAACGATGGAGCATTAGTAGTCCGGTACCTCATTTCTTGCAAAGTTTTGAGTAGGACGCTTGCATGATGTGTAAACATTCGCACAATGCACTAGTGTCCTCAAACTTTTTGAGTTTTAAATGAGGGAATATCACATCCTTTTCCTATAACACATGCCATTGCAGTAGAATCGTGAGTGTAACAACTCTTCTCGCCTAGGCAACCTCACAAAACTCCTCTTTTCACTGATTCTTTCATTCATTCTCACTCTCTCTCGTTCGATCTTGCTCTCTTGCTCTATTCTCTTCTACATCTTTTCTCTCTTGCTCTCCATAGTGAAGCTCTATTGGAATCTCATCTCATCAACAGCCAAGGTTCTCTTGCAAGCAAGCATGTCTCGTCTATCAAGCCAAGAGGGAGCCACAAAGTGTTGGTAACGCTCTCTTGTCTACATTTACAATTATCTATTTGTCTCGCCTATTTTATTCATGATAGGGTCTCTCCTCCACAACGAGGTTTGTTTCTATTACATGTCTAATCTATTACATTTCATGTCATTTTGTCTCTCTTTATTTATCTGACTATCTGTTGTGACCTTTTCACACATCGCCCCATTGCAAATGGGGACCCTCTTGTTTTTTTTTGCTTTTTGCCTTGGCTGAAATATACCAAGCCAAATTTTTTGCTTTTTCAATTACAACAAGGATAGCAGCAGTACACAATCGTTAGGGTTAGCATTTAAAACCAAAGGATGCTGAAATAACTCGACGTCAAGCATGTGCTTTCCAAACCGAGACGGAGTGGAAGCTACCATATGACGGAGATGTTAAGGAATGCTCGTAGCTAGTAATCCACATTGTCCTATCCATTTGCTATCCATATTGTCTTGCACGTTTTATAGTGGCGTATGGGATCCTTTGAACAATTCCCCATGAACTTCGATAGCTTTTGCCTTCCGGATGTTGGCGGAATCACCATGCTTCTTCCTCGATACCCTCCTATACGCTAGACTTGACTGGATTGTTTCTCCCTTGATGTAGCAGCAGTACACAATCGTTAGGGTTAGCATTTAAAACCAAAGGATGCTGAAATAACTCGACGTCAAGCATGTGCTTTCCAAACCAAGACGGAGTGGAAGCTACCATATGACGGAGATGTTAAGGAATGCTCGTAGCTAGTAATCCACATTGTCCTATCCATTTGCTATCCATATTGTCTTGCACGTTTTACAGTGGCGTATGGGATCCTTTGAACAATTCCCCGTGAACTTCGATAGCTTCTGCCTTCCGGATGTTGGCGGAATCACCATGCTTCTTCCTCGATACCCTCCTATACGCTAGACTTGACTGGATTGTTTCTCCCTTGATGTTCCGGTGCCTCACTTGCACTCTTGGCCACATATGGGTCAGCAACACATCCCCTCTTAGCATCCTCCACACCTTGAGTCTCCTGGGGTTCGTACCAGTACTTCCTCTGCCCGAGGGTCTTTAGCTTGGATCCTCCAATCCTTGGTCCCTCGTCGTTCGATATGGATAACTCTCAAATGCAGCTTATACTATTTTCAAGTTCTTTTAAATGTTCATTTTCATCATTTTTTAGTTTTTCTCTGTCTGCTGCCGATGGTGTCTTGAAAGTTCCTTCGTCACCTTCCTCAGCAAGGTTTTGGTGTAACTTAGCAATAGATTGATTTATTTCATTAAGGTCTTCATCCGTTTTTTCAACAATTTTTTTTTAGTCTTCTTCGTCAGGTTTCTTGTTCCTTTAATCTGAGTGATTGTCGTACCCTTTCCTCCGGTGTTTCTTGCCCTCTTAGTACTCGGTTTTTGTCCTTATTGGGTTGTACGAGCATTAATTGTTGGTTGTACAATCATTGATTGCCGGGAGTACGCCTTTGACTAGTGTCATGTTCCTCTTCCTCCCGCTTGTTCCTTTGTTCGCATCGTTGTAGTATTTGCTGTCTTCGGCGTTCTTGGTCACTCTCCGCCTGTAGATCTTGCAATATGATGTAAATATCCTTAGCGTAGTCGGCCGTAGTTGGCCAATATATTATAATGCAATAAAACTATAGTCTTAGTGGGAATAATTGTTGGCATGTACATTCGGGTAATTAAGCCCCCATTAGTTGTAGCGGGTTGTTATGGAACGTCACGACGGTTGGTTGCTCAACCAACTGCCGAACGTTATATATACTCAGTTTTATAGTCGGGAAACTACTATTGTCATTATGATTATAAGTCCATGATTGGTAGTACAGGAATACTTTGTGATTGTACATGGTGATATTTACTGGAAATGAATACAAACGTCTCATGATTCTAGCATATTGTATTGTTCTGTTTTGTGTGTTACATATAGTTCCGTTTACTTCCTGTGTACGTAGTACATTGATATAAACACTCCGCGAGGTAAACATTTGGCGCCGTTGCCTAAGCGGACCAGGGAAGCACTTGTTACGATGGCAGCGTAATGGGCTGACCGGAGGAGGAACCCATAGTAACGAATGAAGAAAGAAAGGACAACTTAACACGGGATTTGACAAATCTCTGGAACATATCCCTACGAGATCACGTACGAAGGCAAGCCCGCAGGCGAGAAATCCCTAAGGCAGTAGTCTGGGATCGACTTGAAGTGAACGACGAGGTTGATCACCTTCTCCACTGCATGCCAAGATTGTTGGCCCGCCACTCTATCATCCTACAAGACCTTTGGGCGGAAGAGGAATAGGAACGCCGAAGGCAACAAATCTTGCAGTGGTACGAGGAACGAACCAAATAGGAGGAAGAGGAACGAGACACTAGCCGGAGACGTACCTCTGGCAACCAACAATGATCGCGTGAAAGACCTGTAACTGCCTGTACGGCTGAACAAGGACAAGAACCGAGTACCATTCAAGAACCGAGTACCATTCAGGCACGAAGCGGAGGAGGAAAGAATTCGGCGATCATTAAGAGTACAAGAGCAAGAAAACCGGCGGCTGAGATTTAGTAAAGCACATCAGAGCTCTGTGGAAGGGAGGGACGAGGAACCATTCGTCACACTGTACGTAGAAAAACATAAAAACCAAGAAAATGAGGAAGACTTGAGTGGTGAACTTGAGAACAGTATCCAACACTTTCGGGAGTTTCCATATTGGATGACGATGAAGGACGGAGGACAGGGAGATCTAAGCCCAAGACCCCTTGGCAGAGGGAGCACCGAAGCAGAGCCCAAGAAACCCAAGGTGTAGAGGACGGTGACGGGGGACGGAAGAGTGACTTGTATGTGGCCAAGAGTGCAAGTGACGCACCGGAACGTAATGGGGAAACCAGTCCAGTTGGGTTCAATACACAGGGAGGACAACGGGGCAGGATGGTGACTCCAAAACGGCAAAAGTTGCCGAAGTTTACGAGGAATGGGTCAGAGGATCCAGTACGACACTGCAAGACGTGCGAGACAATTTGGATAGCGAGTGGAGAAGATGACTAGGATAACTGGCTGAAAGCATTTCCGGCGACACTCCGAGACAGTGCCATTGATAGGTACTCGAAGTTGGACCAAACACATAAAGCTTCATGGAGGGTGTTGAAGCATGCATTTCAAGATGAATTCAAACTGTTGAGGGATGACAGTGAAATTGTGGCTGAGATTTACAACACCAAACAAGGGAAGAACGAAAGCGTACAAACTTACAACCGGAAATTAAAAGCCCTGCTGGGGAAACTAGAATCACAGCCAGCAGATGGTTTAAAGAAGAGATGGTTTATCGAAGGGCTGCTTCCCTCACTACGTAAGAACATGAAGGTAGTACCTCCATCCTCGTACACTGAAGCCTACAATCGTGCGATGGATATTGAAAGCAAGAACAAGACATCCTCTAGAGGGAAGAAGCATGATGATGAAGAAAGCGCGGGGGAGAGCGGGGGTGAATCAAAAATCGTACAAGCACTCCATCGCGTCATGTTAAGGATGATGAATGAACTAAAAGCAGACAAAGAAGGATCCAAAGAAGCAACCGAACTATGGTGTACGAAATGTAAAATAGAAGGCCATACAAAGGCAAATTGTCCGAAGAAGATGTTCTGTGACATCTGCCAAGTTATGGGACACTCCGTCAAAGAATGCCCATACAATTTGAAAACACAGAGTGCGCAAGTGTTCTTCACACAGGGGGAACAATCCACCCCTCCAACCACACCACTGAAGCATCAGAATAACAACGCATCCCCTGGCGGCTATCACAACAATCAGAGAAATACCACACCAAGAAGCAAAATCCAATATGACAGCAAAGGTCGACCCATGATCCAGTGCCGAAGATGTAGCGAATGGGGCCACTTTACCAGGGAATGCCAGAGCGGCCAAGGCGTTGGAGGGAAGTTGTGCAAGTGGTGCGGTCCGGGAGATCACAAAGACACTGACTGCCCGAAGCAGAAAGGTATCAACATACTGGAAGTAGCCGAAGAAGAAGTCCTGGCACTTACAAGGGCGCAAACGAAGAAGGCCAACTATCCGAACCCTCGTACGAAGAAAGAATGACTCCGAGAAGCCAAGGCGGAAGTAGAAGAAACAATGGCAAATGAATGAAGAACTACTAAAGCGGCGAGTACGCCGTTGCGGTCAGAGTTGGAAAAGAACATCGTACGGCAAGTACTTCACACAACTATACTAGTCAAGGTAATAGACCTTCTGCAAACCATGCCGCAACTAAGAGTAGCACTCACAAATATCATGACAGACAATACTCAAATGGGTTCGAGCGAAGACACCACAGAACCAACAGGAGCAACCACGGATCCAACGATACTCGCAATAAGTGGCGGGAGGAAACCGGCTGTCGTACAAATGGAAATCCTGGGGATGAAACTCTCTAATACCATCGTTGACGGAGGATCGAGAGTTAACGTACTACCTGAGGATGCATGGAAGAGCCTTGGGAAACCCACACTCTGGCCGCCGACATTCCAACTGGTGGGCGCCGATCAACATAATATCAAACCAATCGGTACGCTTATGGCACAAAAAGTGGTGATAGGTACGCAACAATTCCTATTGAATTTTGTCGTCATCTCACTAGAGAGAAAAGCGTACAATGCACTACTGGGACAGGGATGGTTAATCGCCGCCAAGGCGAACCATAACTGGAAGAAGAATACCCTCTCAATCGAGAGCCATGTGAAGAAGTATATTATCGATTTGAAGAATCAAGCGGTTAGTGAGGACTTGGCGTCTTTAGACTCTGACGAAGGATCGGATGGCGATGAAGAAAGGAGAACAATGGAGCAAAACGAGGAAGGGGTACTGGAAATAGGAAGTTGTTCGGAAGATGAAACTAGTTCACTGAACGGGTTATTTCACTAGTAGATGGAGGATTATGAAGTTTTTCACCAAGATTGCAACATGCTACAGATCAAGGAAGGAGAAGAAGGCGAAGATAAGGGCCTGGCCAGTGAGACATTCTTGCCAATGTATGGCGAATATAAGGAAGGTACGGCAGAATTAAACGAGACGCCAACCCATAAGCTTGAACAAGATAAACTCATCAAGTACGAGGAACCAATACTCAAAAAGGTGAATCTGGGGGAACAAGAGAAGCCTAGGGAGATTCTCGTCGGTGATGACTGGGACCTCGTACTAAAGGCGGCGACATTTAAAATATTCATGGAGTACAAGGACACCTTCGCCTGGACGTACAAGGATTTGAAAGGCGTACCATCGGAGCTGTGCGTGCATAGGATTTCGCTCGTACCAGGAGTCCAACCCGTACGAAAGAGACCCTATAGGATGAATAAGAACTATGCTGCGAAGGTACAAGAGGAGATCGAGAAGATGTTGGAGGCGGGCATCATTTTCAAAGTAAATATCAACGAGTGGGTATCATTGATTGTCATTTCCTTGAAGAAAGAATCAGAGAAAATAAGGATATGTGTCGACTTCCGTTGTTTGAACGCAGTAACGGTCAAGGACCCATTTCCAATCCCCTTCACGAACACCATCTTGGAGGAGGTCGCTGGGCATGAAATGTACTCATTCTTGGACGGGTTCTCCGGGTATAACCAAATTTGTATTGCCGAAGAAGACAAGTTGAAGACAACTTTTGTGGTTGAAGATGGAGTATACGCGTACCACCGGATGCCATTTGGGTTGTGTAACGCACCAGCCACGTTCCAAAGGATAATTTTGCACATATTTGACAAGATGTTGGTGGGCAACTTCAAGGCGTTCCTAGACGATTGGTCCATTTTCAGTGACAAGGAAAAACATCTCAAGGCTCTTGGAGAATGCATGGAAAGATGCCAAGCAACACGCCTAGCATTGAACCCAAAGAAATGCAGGTTCATGGTACCACAAGGAAAGTTACTGGAACATATTGTGTGCAAAGCCGGGTTAAAGACCGATCCTGATAAAATAAGGGTCATTGTGCACATGGAGGCTCCAGAAAACGTCACAGGTGTAAAGTCCTTTCTCGGCCATGTCAGGTTCTATCAGAGGTTCATCAAGAATTTTGCACAAGTATCGTACCCTCTCGACTTATTGACAAGAAAGGGGCAACCTTTCATATGGACAGAAGAACAAGAAAAAGCATTCAAGGAACTAAAGGACCGGCTAATCAACTCACCCATCCTGGCTTACCCAGACTGGGACAAGGAATTCCACGTACACGTGGATGCCTCAAACTTCGCCATAGGAGCAACACTTGCACAAGTCGGAGCACATAGACTGAACCACCCAGTATTCTTTGCCAGTCGGCTACTCTCGAAGGTAGAGAAGAACTATAGTACGATTGAGTGCGAAGCACTAGGGATGGTGTACTCCGTACAAAAATTCAGGCATTATTTGCTGGCTACACCATTCACCTTCTATGTGGACCATCAAGCCCTAATGTATCTGGTGAACAAGCCTATAATCCAAGGCAGAGTGAGTAGGTGGCTGCTATTACTTCAGGAGTTCACATTCACTATCATGGTGCGGCCGGGGAAGAGTCACGTGATCGCCGAGCAGTTGTCAAGAATACGGTCGGGCGAACTAGCAGGAGTGAACGAAGATTTTTCGTGATGCGCACTTGTTCTAGATTGCGGTACTCCCTTCATGGTATGAAAAGATCGAAGAATACTTGTCCACATCCACCTTTCCAAAGGAAATGGCACCGACCGAGAGGAGGAAGCTCATACTGAAAAGCAAGACCTTTCAACTAATCAATGGCTTGCTATACAAGATCAGGTCCGACCAGATCCTTTGAAGATGTCATAGAAGAAGAAATACCAGGGGTGCTGAAGCAAGCACACGAGGGCCTGGCCGCGGACATATGGGACCAGATGCCACGGCGAGAAAAATTCTTCTGGCAGGACTATGGTGGCCGACGATGCACACAGACGCACGAGAGTGGGTGCTAGGATGTGATACTTGCAAGAGAGTGGGAAAACCTTTGAAGCGGGATTTTATGCCACTTTATCCATCACAGCCTCAGGAGTTGTTTGAGCGATGGGGATTGGACTTTATCGGACCACTAAAAGTGAGTCACCTATACCGGTGCTGATACATTGTGGTGGCGATAGATTATTTCATGAAGTGGGCTGAAGCACGAGCATTGCCAGATAACACAGCCCAGAGCACAGCCATATTCATCTATAAACAGATAGTGATACGGTACGGGATCCCAATCAAAATTACGAGTGATCGAGGACACTTTGTGAATCATGTCATCTGACTGATGACAACGGAGTTCCGGATATTTCACAACCTATCTAGGCCATACTACCCATGAGCCAAAGGCCAAGCAGAGTCTACGAATAAGGTGCTAGTGGCAATCATTCACAAGTCATGTGGTGTAGAGGAAGCGGATTGGGAAGAGTGGCTACCAGCCGTCTTGTGGGCATACTGTACGACATATAAAGTAACAACAGGACACACACCTTTCCAGTTGATGTACGGCCAGGAAGCAGTTGTACCAATGGAATACATGGTACCCAGCCTAATTATAGCCGTAGAGAACCAGTTCGGAGATACAAAGAGTTTGAAGGAACGGCTATATGAACTCAACAAACTGGACGAGCGGAGAGTGATGGCACAATGGGTCACGAAGAATATGCAACGGAGAAGGAAGCATTGGCATGACAAACACCTCCGACGAATGAACTTCTGGCCAGGACAATTAGTTTTGAAGTATAACGGCCATAACGAGATCAAACCGGGGAAGTTCAAAGTACGGTGGTTAGGACCGTTTAAAATCAGAGAAGTATGCGACAATGGATCTATAAAACTGGAGAACTTGGATGGATAATTCCTGCCTAATGCAATCAACGGATCAAAGTTGAAAGTATAGGAGGAGAGAAAGGAGGCAAAACACACAATAGCCATCAATATGCTCGGCTACGCCACTAAGGATGATTGGCCTGTGTACATGGAGGCACCGAGGGAGCAAGAATGGGGCTTGGGAGGCCCCGGATATGTAGCAGAGGGAGTCTGGACGGAATCAAGCAGGAACCAAATAATGGAAGAGAGACTGCTGGAAAATAAAGTGGAAGGAATTGCAGTACCGCGGATAAACAAACATCTGACCGGTGTAGTGTTTGGGACACCGACACTCTGGAAACGAATGGGTGGACACTGGGGTTACGTCGGACCATACGAAGGCATACGGAAGGGGTATCTGGCAAAAGAAATGGATGAAGAGGCACAAAAGGAAAAGGAAGAACAAGCCGCAAGAGAACCCCAACTTGGAGATAATGATGAAGAAAAGGACGAATGGGACGATGAACAATGGGAGGCATACTTCGAAAAGACGGCCCCTTGTTTAAAAACAGTGGTCATGACAGGGGATAAATTCATATCACATGTAGACGGGTACACAGAAGAAATACTGAAACTAATGAGAAGAGAGAGAAGGAATGTGCCAAGGATAAGGAAAATATCAACAAAAAACGGACTTTGGAAAATAATACCCAATCCAACCGGACCTCCGACAGTAGAAGGCGAAGATGTTACGTGGTACCAACAGTACGGAGGAAGGTATGTCGACGGCGGATATAAAGGTACTGGTCCCGCTCCCTTGCTAGATAAATGGTTTTACGTAAAATACATAGGAACTTGATGTGAAGAATAATGTTATAAACGATTTACGCATACATGTAAATGGCATTATGCATCTGAATTAAAAATGAAGTCAGGGGACGAAACAGGGACAAAGAAGAAAAGAGAAGATGAAGAGGGAAAAAATAAATCAAAAAATTAAAAGAAAGTGGAAAAGGAGAGAAAATTAAACAAAAAGAAAATAAAAGGAAATTATTAAATAGTAGTAAAAAAATTGAAAAAGCAAACACAAAGCCGATTAAGGAAAAAGAAATAAGTTCGGCCAAGGGAAAGACCATATGACTTCTTAAAGCAATTGACATCGTACGACATTCACACAGGGGAATTGAGCAAGGGTTTCAAAAGGGCATACGACATCCACACAGGGGAATTGAGCAGAGTCTTCAAAACGTACGGCATGTACAAGGTCTTCAAGGCGTACGGTGCTTAGATCACCTTCACATTGTACGGCGTTGGGAGTACAAGTGCATCGTACGGTATCCCCAAAGTCTAGCAATCGTACGGCACCCACAGTCCATTTTCACCGTACGACCAAGAGAAGCCATAGGAATTTGCATTGTACGACTAGGAGAAGCCACAGGAGTTTACACCGTACAGCAGTTTGAGGGCTTTGGAGTTTGTATCGTACGGCAAAGGGAAGGCACAAAGGCTTACACTGTACGGTCGGCTGAAGGAACAAAAGTTGACATCATACGGTCCATAGCTTACACCGTATGGTTCTCCATTGCTTACATCGTACAGTCCACTATTGCTTACAGTGTACGATTCTCCATTGACATCGTATGGTTTCCCATTGGCATCGTATTGTCCTATATTCACATCGTACAGTCTATTCATTTTGCTGAGCCTCTTCAAACCGTACGGCCAAATAAACACACAAGGAGGTACAGTTGCGTCGTACGGCGGGGTTGTGCCACAAAAGAGGACATCGTACGGTCTGAAAGGTGTACAAGGGCATTTGTACGACCAGATAGTGGTGCAGACAAGTCTAGTGTACGGCCTGGCAGAGGGTGCATCGTACGGCCTGACAAGGAAACAAAGTACACCGTATGGGCAGGCAGAAGCATAGTGAAACACACTGTACGACTGCAATCACAGTTCAACTTGGCAAGGTATGGAATTAGTTGAATACTCAATTTTTGTTACAACAATTGCCGCAATTCGACTATTGCAGCAACGATCAGGAAGAGGGTAACGGTCGAGTAGAGGTTGATAAAACTCGGGGTGATTATCGAAACAATACCAAAATGGACAAGGGGAAGAAAACTATGCAACACAGGTCAAAAGTGGCATCGACAACAAGAAAGAAAAGAATGGACACAGACACGGACGCCATGACCTGGGAGAGCTTGATTGGTAATGAGTGCAAGCAATGGTGGAGGAATACAACCGACGATCATACACTGTAATGTCCCCATTTTTATCACTACATCTTCCAGTGACTGTTAGCCTATTCCTGGATGCTCGTAGGCTAGTCAGAGGCAGAATTAGGGTTTCTAGCTACTTGGAGGTTTCTTTTGAGGATTCAAGGGTTCGCATGTTGGAGTTTTGTATATTGGTTGTGGGATTCTTTCTGGGTTTTCAGAGAGCTTCGCAGTGGTATGGCATGCAACTGAATCAGAGAACTTTTTCGGATTTACTATTTTTAGTAAGTTACGACGGTTGCATGTTGGATCTTTGGAGATCGGATTCTGGATTCCTTCTGGGTTTTCAGAGAGCTTTGCGACGGTGTGACATGCAACTGAGTCAGAGAACTTTTCCGAACTTACTATTTTTAGTAAGTACGACGGCTGCTCGGATTGTGGTTAAAATGAGTTTGGAACTCTTGTTACCTTTTTCACACATCACCCCATTCAGATGGGGACCCCCTAATTTTTGCTCCATTCTGGTCGTTTGGCTTTGGTTCGTGCGTCTCTCTCTCTATCTCTGGTCCTTCTGGGGATGTCCTGTCGTTTGACCCAGGTTGAAGTATTGGTTAAGTCTGCGTAATTAGGGTTTTCATCCTTCAGGCTTATTTAAGGTCAAACTGAGTTATAAAATTGAAATCTGAGCTTAGTACAGCAGTCACAAGGCATCCAGCAGGGTCCCATTAAATTTTCACTGTATTCCGGCAACTTGCTATTTTTAGTAAGTATTCAATTTGGGACTATTTTGTCGAAATTTTGGAATTCTGTCAGTCCCACCACATTCAGGTAACATCAAGCTGCTTGCACGTAAATTTTGATCCAGATCAGACAATTTGCTATTTTTAGCAGTTCAGGCTTCAGGAGCCATTTTCAGGGGTCAAACATATGATTCTTCATTGCATGTCCAGAGATTACTTCTGGGTTTCTCGAAACCTTCGCAGTGATATAACATGCAAACTGAGACGACCACTTTCAGAGTTCAGCCTTCGGAGGCTATTTTTAGGGTTTGCATGCGGAGTTTTCTAACGCATGTCTGGATATTCCTTCTGGGTTTTTCAAGAGCTACGCAACAGTGTGACATGCAAGCGGAGAAGATCAAATTTTGAGGACTTACTATTTTTAGCCAGTGCATGCATGCAGACCAATTTCGAGGTTTTTCTGGGTTTCTTGAGACCCCACGGACAATATAACATGCAAAACCATCCGGCAGTGGATGAATCACTTTTCAGACAGTTTCTATTTTTAGCAGGTACACTCTGGCAACCGCCTAACACTCCAGTTCAGCAAGCAGAACGACATGCAGAAGGAACGAAGTCAAACGGAGACCGTTCGGGATACATGCAGGTCAAATTAGGGTTTCCACTTTTATAGGGGGTGAAATCCAGAAACAGTCAAAACGGAGTACCCCACCCATGTCAGCATACTTCAAGGCACTTGCTGGCAAAATTTGAGCAGAATCGGAGAACTTACTATTTTTAGTAAGTTAGGGCACGGCTATAAATAGCAGGTCTACACGCGAGGTTGGCATCAGAGCGACACTCAAATTATGAAGATGAAATGATGAAATTTTCGGGCAAAACGGAATTGAGGAAGTCGAGGAAATCAGGGGCTTACTATAAATAGTAGGTGGCTATAAGTAGCAGGCTGACATGTGGGACTGGCAAAACAGGTTCACAAGGCAAAGAGGGTCATATGGTGAAATTTTCATGCCAAACGGAGCCATGGAAGTCAGAAAAGCAAAGACTTACTAAAAATAGAATGTAAGATCAAGATCCGGCAGGGGCATGGAAATTTGTCTAAGTATGGAGAAATGGAAGTTGGACCCCCTAAATGCGCCCACCTTGAAGTAAAGGAAGCAAGTCAAAAACGTTTCTGAGTATTCAAATGGTAGTAGCCCATGGTAAATGCGCCCAACCTTGTGAAGTGACTTAAAAAATATTCTAAGACATGAAAAGAAACCCACCCCTCTCATTTGCGCCCTCAAATGGAAGTAGACACATACAAATGCGCCCATGTTGGGAGAGGCCTAGCAATACGCCTAAGGCATGGAAAATAAAATGTGAGCATGAGGTCTCAAATGCGCCCTCAAGTAAGAGCTAGCCCCATGATATGCGCCCTCAAGGTGATGAAGTTTCAAATTCTCTAAGGCATGGAAAATGTGAACTTGACCCTCTATATGCGCCCTCGATGGGATAATCAAGAAAAAAAAAAAAATTTCTAAGTGAGAAATCAAAGCTTGCATGAGTAAAACACGCCCAAGAGGCAATAAGATGCTAAGGCACGAGGAGTAGAAGTAGATCCCATCAAATGCACCCTTGTGCTAGGAGTAGTTGGGCCAAAATTTTTCTAAGTATAAAATGAAAGTGGACATGGCAATTTGCGCACTCAACTTCAAAGCTCATGTGTGAAATGCGCCCACCTCCAAGAAAAATCCAAGGCATTAAAATCAAAACCTTGACACCCAATATGCGCCCATGGTGAAAAATGAAAGCTTGCCTATGTATTTGCGCCCTCAAGTCAAAGTGGGCCATGTGAAATGCGCCCAAGTAAGGTGAAGAAAGGCTAGGGCGTGGAAAATGAAGGTTCCCTACCTCAAATGTGCCCTCAAGGAAGGTGATGATATGAAATTTTCTAAGTAGTGAAATGGAAGTAGGCCATGTCAAATGCGCCCAAGTTGAAGTGGGGATTTTTTTTAAACTTTTTTTTCTAAGTGTGGAAAATGAAGGTGGCTCATGCTAAATGCACCCTTGATTGAAAATGTTTCTAAGGCGTGGCAAGGGTAAAAGCTAGCAAATAAAACATCACTGAGTGAAATACGCCCAAGATGTGAAATGACTTGAGGAAATTTCTAAGTCACAATAAAATAAATGCCGAGGGGTCAAGTGCGCCAGAGGTGTAAAGTGAGAATTTTTTCTAAATGAAATAAGTATTTCATCAAAAATATATGCCTATGGTAGAGAAAATGTCAGAAATATTTTCTAAGTGAAATAACATTTCACTGGGGAAAAACACGCCCTTGGCATGAAAAGATGACTTGATGGATTTTAAAATTTTCCAGAGGCATTCAAATGAAGTGGACACAGTGGCGAAGTTTTATTTCCAAGGCAGAAGCAACTAAATATTTTCCATGGGTCAAGTGAAAAATCAAATGAACCCGTTCAAAAGGCACCCATGGGTCGGGAAATTTTAAATTTAATTTCCTAGGGGGAATTTTAATATTTTTCAGAAGAAATTCGTTTTGCCTAGATTATTTTCCTAACGGAAATTAAATCTCAGAGGATGAGTTATTTCGAACAGAAAAGTGATTTTAAATCACCCAGAGTTGAATATTTTAAAGAGAAAACTTAAAATGTCTAAGGCAAATTTTATGAAATTGAGGATTTAAATGACAAACATTTTAAAAGTTGGAAATGGATTTACAACTCCCACGAATTTTTTTCGAATCAAATTTATTTAAACACTGCGAAGATTTTAAAATGGAGTTTTCAATCAAGTCAAGTGATTTTTTCTCGCGAGTTGTTTAAATCACCAAGAGTTAACTGACAGACTAAGGGGAAAATTCAAAATTTGAAGAAGAAAGAATCTTCATTAATGGCAACTGCCATAATGACCGTCTGACGACTAGCCCACTACTGCGCCTGAATTAGAAGATGCCGAACGGAGAGAGTGGAGAATTGATGAAGGTACTAAAAATAGCCCCAGCACTACTCAGCAGGATTCTTCGCGAAGAGTTATTTAAACAACTTCATTTGTTTCATTTCTTCACACGTTTCGAAGCGCTTGGAATTGCTGCAGTGAAGAATTTTGTGAGAGATCAAAGTCTTTTTGGAAGTTGCTGAGAGTGAGGTTGGATTTTATTCTTCTAAGAGCGAAGTTGCTAAGGATTTTAATTCTTGAAGAGCTGAGAGGGTGTTGCTGCAAATTTCGAAATCATATACTGCAGTTGCTGGAGAGATATTTTCAAACTGCTGAAAGTTGGGGTTGTTGAAATCATTTTCGAAGTTGCACGAGAGTTCTTGGAGTTGCTGCAGATTTTATTTATTCGAGCTGCTGAAAGCTAGTTGCTGTTGGAGTTGAGAAGAAATTGCAGCAATCTCTCGTCATTTCTTCATTCTTCAAGTTGCTGAGGTTGAAAGTTGCTGAAGTTGACAGAAGTTGAGGCGAAGGATTTAATTTATCCTGTGCTGAGAAAATAGCCACATTGCTGAAAGTTGTTGGTTGGCTGTAATTTTCTTCGCCAGTCAGAGTGCAGTTGCTGGAAGCTTCTTTATAAGCTCAGAGTTTTTATACAGTTTGAGGTTTGGAGTTAGATAATTATGTTGAAGAATTTTATTTCCAAAAACTAACTCCACATCCGCAGCCGTCTCGGAGGCCATTTTATTTTATTAAAAATCTGCAAACTAACTTATTATTATTCTATCTTATTCTTGCAGATGGCTGGAGCAAAGGATGTTGTAGGAACAAGCAGAGCCACAGGCAGAGCTGCAAACACTGAAACGGCCAAGGCTAGCTCATCCCGGCAGGCAATGATCAAAAGGCTCGCCAAGTCATTTCTTCCAAAATCGGCAATTGTTTCAAAGTTGGCAGGATTAAGTGACACCAACCTCGGGTCGTTTAATCTGAATGCACTCAAATCTAGGATGTACGGCCTGGGAGGCCATCAACCATCAGTCACGGCACATAACATCATGAAGAGGGGTATCTACGCAGCCGCTGGTTTTCCTCCAGCAATTCAGTGCCCGAAGCTAATTATAGAGTGTGCGAACTACTACAAGCCGGAGCGTAGAACCATTGTCTCACCGGATGGCAAATTGCTTGCCAACTTCACACCAGATGCCATCGGAGAGGCATTTGGGATTCCTACTGCCGAAAAGATGCTGTACAGATCAAAGGAGAGGGCGGATAAAATGTACTCCACCTCCTTCGAGAGGGTTGCTGCGGTCATCAACAGAGTTTGGATGCAAAAGCCAAAGCCACCTCGCACTAGACTCCCAAAGCAGATAATTGCCGAAGATGTGAAACAGGAATACTGCGACTTGATGATGATGCTGAGCCGAATAAATGGGAGTGCACAAGCCTACTTCTTCGAGCCTTGGATGTTCTACTTCATCGAGATCATCTTGGAAGGAAAGGAGTGTGTTGACTGGGCAAGAATGATCAGTGATAACATAGATGAGCAGTTCAGGAGCCTGAGGGGGACGAAAACCTTTTACATGGGCTCGTATGTGATATATATGCTGGCAAGAATGACCAAGTACCGAGGGATTACATACAAGGAGCCAATAGGCTGTGCACCTGATCAGTTCAAAATCCATGAGGCCTGCACACAGTTGCATCTAGCTAATCCTGCCAGTTACAAACGGGCTAATGATGCATTCACAATGCACATTAGGAGGACCCTTCAGCAGAGAACGCAGCAAAGAATATCCAAAGAGGCACAAGCATTGATCGAGGAATACGGATATTGGCTCATCCAATTTTCGAAATTCACTTACATTAGGCTGCAGGGGTTCACTTCGTATCCATACCGGCTACTGAGGTACTCCACTGATCACATTATAATGCTGGAAATATCTAGGCAATTGATCGCCTATGATAAGATTCAGAAAAAGAAGAAGGGTGGACTGGACTTTCCTATTGCCATGGGGAATTCCACTGAGGTGTGTCCCTCCTTGCAGGCAGCTCGAGAGGCAGAAGATGAGCTACAATTCTATCATCTATCGTATCACACAGGTGTTGTACCCAGACCAAAATTTTTGCTTCATTAAGGCATTTTGCTTAAAATGGTCTAAACCTTGTAAAAGTGGGGTCAAAACTCAGTTTTTGGGAAAATAAAGTATGGGCTTTTAGTCAGTGTGATGCCAGGAAGATACTGGCAAAATTTGAAAATTTTGAAAATTAGGGTTTCTGAAGTCTATTTTTAGCCCGAAACCCTAAAAAATAAGAACTTGTCAGAATTAGCTGAAATTAATTTTGATTGGCTTATTTCACATCACGATCACAGTGGTGAAGTTAGTTTTAGTTAAAAGCCAGTTTAAGGCTGGTGGGTAGTTATAACTTTTTCAAGAGAAAAGTTAGGACCTCTAAGGTCATTAATGGCAGTTGGCCAGTACCAGGTGTTAATATCTAAGCCCGAAACTCAAAGAAGAACACTCTACGAGGAAAGATGTTGAAAATTATGCTTTTTGACGGAGGAGATTTTCAACAAGGTAAAAGTACTGAGAAATTGGCTAAGTCTGGATTGAAAATATTCTAAGTCTGGAGGTCAAAAGCGCCACTTTCAGCTAGGGGCGCCCATCATTATGGAAGCTGTATTCAACTTTTTGTGAGATTTTCTACCAAGATGATTTCTTCAGTTTCCTGATAGCTTCGCAATGAGCTAGCCAGCCAGTCCGACGGAGGAGTAAAACGCCTGAAAACGTAAATTCAGTACAGAACGAGGGAAATACAAAGTAGATGACTTTGAAGAGAAAAAGCGCCCCTGGAGGCCAGGGGCGCCCATCTTTTGGAAGATTCAAATGAAGTCTTTTGATCAAGTGACACCCAGGAAGTTTGTTTTTATTTTTGGTCCAGCTCCGCGACGCATCTGTCAGCAGGTGAATCTGAGTTGCCGAGTTGCCGCCATCAGTGGTCAAACTTGAGGTTCCAGACTTGATCAGAAACTATTCAGAAAGGACAAAAGCGCCCCTGGAGGCCAGGGGCGCCCAAGGTTTTAAGACCTTTAATGAAATCTGTTCGATGATTTCAGATGTTCGTCTCGTTCGTGTCAGCTTCAGCTTTCCGTTCCCTGTCTCAGCCGGTTCAGAAGATGTCTTGGCAATCCGCAGTCGGAAGTTGAGTAATTTTTGCCAGTTGCAGCAATGGATGACATTGGTTGGGAAAAGCGCCCCTGGAGGCCAGGGGCGCCCATGATTTAGGAAGGTTAAATGATGTTTTTATACAAAGTGTTCATCAGGAGCCTTTGCTCAGAATTCAGTCTGCTCCGCAGTGAGCCAGTCGGCGTGTTCTGAAGTTTTGTCAAATACCGGGAAACGTCAAGTGAAATATGGTCAAGTTATCAGTGAAAATGATGAAAATGCCTGAAAATATTCTAACACTGAGGTCAAAAGCGCCCCTGGAGGCCAGGGGCGCCCATCTTTTTGAAGCCTCAGATGGTTGAATTTTGAATTGCCACCTCAAGGAATCTTCTTGTCAGATTTGGTCCTGCTCTTCATCGAGATTGTCAGCCAGTTGATCCGACGTGACAGTCAACCAGAATCAGTGATCGAACATGAGCTTCGTTTGAGGTTTTAGATTCTAAATTTTCAAAAAATGTCTAAGTAAGGAAGGACGCCTAAAGTCAAAGGTTGACTTTTTTGAAATTCAAAAGTAGAAGTGCGCATGAAGAGAGTTTTCAATTTACCAAATTTAGATCTTCAGTTAAACTCTTTGCATGTCGACTTCTATTTTACCTATTTTTAGTCATAACTGGCAAAAACTAGTTTGCATGCATTAGTTAACTGAGTCTTTCAAGGTGGCGCCCTAATTTGGGGTTGTTCTACATCCAGTTAACTGAGTTTGAAGCCAAATATAGGCCATGCGTGAGTTTTGAAGCACCAGTTGTACTTCAAGCGCCATTTCTAATGCTTGACATGCATTTCACACGCCTTAGAAGATATTTTGCTATATATTTTGCTAATGGCGTCCATTATTCTTTATCAGAGTTGACAAGAAACATCTTTCTTGAACATAAAATTGATCTGCAGGTGCTACAGTTGTCAGATTTCAGTATTCTTCGTAGCTACAAATTCAGATGGTTCAAGGGAAGATTATTTTAGACTTGGTTTCTATTTTGCATGCAGGTGTTATCAATTCTACTTCAAGCATAGGCGAATTTTTTACAGAAGAAGAGAGAAAACAAAATAAAATAAAATAATAAAACTTCTATTCTTTTGTCTTACTTTCTTCTATTCTCGTCTTAGGTTTTCTTCGCATGTCAAAGAAAACGGTAGATTTTTTAGAAAAACATCATCTGGGTTCGAGTATTTTAGCATCAACAACAATACCCATGTCTTAGATTATTTTGTGAAAATTGCCCCGCTGCCTCTTTTCTAGAAGCACTGTGTTTTTTTTGCAGAATTCTCTTTGCATGTGGGCCTAAATCACGTTTTTTCGCAAATCTGACATTCTGGGTTGTTTTAGGATCCATCTTTACACAAAACCCATGTTCCAGATTTTCGCGGGAAAAAATTGCCCCCAGTGCCCCTAACTGCCAGTTCAAATCTCAATCGAAAACCTTTTGCATGCAAGCCTAAATCCCATTTTTTCGAAATTCTGACATTTTAGGTTGCATTAGAATTTGATTCTGCACAAAACCCATATCTTAGAATTTGTCCGAAAAAATTCACTTCCCCTTGCTATTTTTAGCCTATCCCCGAGCTTTTTCAGTTATTCCAAAGTTGTCCAAACATACCCGAATTTACAGTCAAAAGTCTAGTTTTTCAGAATGCAGTATAATCCCATAGATTATAAGGCCAAACAGGTCTTTCTTCATAACTTTTTGAAAACTACCGATACCGACTTAAGTCATGTTTTTCCCATCGTCAATCTGAACTCATTGGAGGGTATCAGCAGTACTACAATCAAAAATCTTGAACGTTCAGGGATATTTGCAGCGGTGTCCATTCCTATCTCAGTCTTTGATCTTGAGTTCGTACTTGCTTGTGTCAAGCATTATGACTCATCTACCAGACAAATCAGATCGACAGATGGAAGGATTATTTGTAGCCTTAAGCCGAGGGATATAGAAAAATGTTTTTCTATTCCTCCACGTTTAGATCATTTCGCTGTATCCATTTCAGATTGTGACAGAATATGGGAGGAGGACAAGGATAGATCACAGAAGAAAGTAGCTCAACGGTTGTTGAAAATTCAGAAAACCAACATGCCAAGGAAGATTGCACGTGGAGATTTCAAGGATGAGATTGCAATTTTGATAACTTTCCTTAACCGGTTAGCAGGTTCTGAAGATGCAAGCGTTTTCCGAACATGGATGTTCTACCTCATCTCACGAGTTATTGATAAAAAAGAAACATTTGACTGGGCCATGTTTATCAGCGAGTGTCTTCACCAGCAGATTACAGAGTTCCTAAAGATTCATGAATTCCATATGGTAACTTTTCTGGTTTACTTAGTTGCATTTCAAGGCAGCTTTAAATTATTAAAGACCGATGGAGTTCTGGGTGTTCAGCGAGTGTACGAATACTACCCTCAGTTGGAGTTTTCGAAAGCTGAACAGGACTTTACAGCAGTGAATGATCACTTTCTTATGAGAACAGTCAGAAATTTAGATAACGAGATGCATGTGAGGATTTCTACGGAGGCACAATCAGCAATGGAGAGTTGGGCAGATTGGTTTATCCAATTTCCTACTTTCACATATATTCGTGTATATGGATATACAGGAGAGCCTCTGATGCTACCGAGGTACCCATCGGATAAGGTTCTTTTCATGGAGTTCATGAGACAGGCACATGAGGTTCACACTTTTCTTCGCAATCGACATAAGCCAGCTTTCACCTTTCCGTTTGAGTTAGGTATCTACAAATGCAAAACAGCTGCTGATTGCAAGTTAATGGCACACGAGTTAGAGAAACTTCAGCTTGGGTGTTTTCCTCAGAAGCGTGCCTATGATCCATTGGGTCATTATTCAGCAAGGTTGGAGCGAAATGTTTCACATTCGGCAGCGCTTGAGGACTTTTGGGTCAATTGTGAGGATGAATTTGAGGTGCGCCGTCGTCATTATTGTAGGCTTACTGTTCCACAAATTGCTGATTTCTTGTTAGAGGATGTGGAAGGTTTGTCTGATGATGATGGCGAGATACTACTTCATTCATTCATTAGAGACCAAGTTGCTCGCCAGCCACTTCGCCAACCTGATTGGTATGTTCCATTGAACACTTCAGTGAAAGACTTATCCAGGTCTGTTATCAAAACCACCATGTACTTCCTTGAGAGCAAGCGGAAGCGAAGGGTGATCCCAGTTACAGAGCCGCCAGCAGTGGTAGCTTCTTCTTTACCTTCTACTTCGAGAGCTAAACCTCGAGTCAAGGTTACTATGAGGCCGCCTGAAGGGGTTAAGATGGGAATTAATTCAAAAGGAAAAAGCATCACCAAAAGGAAACAGGTTGAGAAGGAGCCAACACTTCCAGTTGTAGAGACAGTACCTCAAGAGCCAACACTTCCACTTGCAGAGACAGTACTTCCAGAGCTAGTTATTCAGACTGAGGCCAGTTTGTCATCTCCAGGTTCACCTTTTTCGGCGCACTCATTTCCCATAGATATTGATTTGGAGCCTGAGATTTCGATACATGAGACCTGCGTACCAGTGGATTTGCCAGCAGCTAATACAGTAGAAACGACTCCACCTTGAGAGGACAGTATTCCTTATTCATCTTGGCTTGAGAAGTCATTGGAGAGGGAGAGGCGTATGCCTTCATATAATCTTGATTTATCTGAGTTTGGTGAGCCCTATCATAACAGGTTGAATAAGAGGGCCAGAAAGCAGATAAATATTGAGAAGAATCTTGAGGCAGAGATCGTCATAGAGGTTGCTACTCCTCCAAAAGACAAATACTTGGATGAAGTTGATGTTGGTGATTTTACCTTCATCAAAACTAATCTGGGTAAGAATACTCGACACACTGACGTGAATCTATTCAGAGTCGTCGCGAGTAATCTAGAGGAGCGCGTCATGAAAGATGGTGAGGATAAGCAGTTCTCAAGGCTGAAATCAGACAACTTCGCAGGTACATCTCGGGATTGCTTCATGGCAATGAGGGGCAAGCACCTTTACTTCCACAACTTCGAGAAACCGCCGCAGAGCAGCAAAAGATTCAACACTTGGTTAATCGAGGAAAGCTACTGGATACCTGGATTGAAGACTTTATCATTGCTGGTCGACACCTCCTCATAGAGCTATATCAGTTGAGGGTTGACGCACATAGTCTTCGCCAGAGAATTCAGGAGCTCGAGATTTGCATAGCCGAGCGTAAGCCGAAGGACCTGATTTTGATATCACAGCTTGCAGGAATCTATGACGCCATTGAAGCAGATGGAGATCAGAAGAAGGTCTTCACTTGGAGAGAATTATATCTTTGCAGGGTGGAGACATATGACAGGATTTCTGCTAAGATGAGCATGATTCAGGAAAAGGTTGTTGCAGCTCTTCGTTTCATCAGCGAGTACATCACTCAGATCCCATGTCATTATCGGCATGAGGATGGTACCTACGCCGAGTTAGAGGCAGTTCAAGCTGAGTTCGAAGAATTAGTTCGTGATAACTTATGTGGAGGACTAGAGGCGTCCAAGATGGAGGAGTTTACAATGTTGACTATCAGTTTCAAAAAGGTGATCACAGAGGTTAGAGATAGTCAGAGGGAGATCCGAGATGGAGACAAAGAGTTGGACAAGCAGTTAATCATCGTGGACAGCGTCAAAGTGCTAGATGATGATACTATTGATAAATTCCTGGAGGAGATGATAAACTTGGAGTAGATGTTCAGTTAGACCATGCAGTTGCTTACAATGATGAGTCATCAGAAGTAGTTAACTCGAGGCTTCTTTCCGAGTTAACTTGCTGTTATACATTGCATGCATGTCTTTCTTGGAAACATCTACATATACTTGGAGATTAGATTAGATTTTTCAGTTGACTGATGATAGCATTCCAGTTGACTTGCTTTCAATAAGGACGTGCATGTTGCACCTTGTCCATTTAGATTAGATGTTTCAGTTAACTGATGATAGTTTCCCAGTTAACTGTATAGTTTCATTCAATTAGGGTTTAGGAATAAGATCTTGCATGCATTGCAAGACTTTAGTTGACTCAAGGTGATTTTAGGGTTGCCTACACCTTGAAGTCTATAAATAAGAGCTTTAAGCTCATTTGTAATTTAACTTTTGCTTGATAGCATACATGCTGCGCCTACCTTGCCTGTAGTATTGCTATTATTGTATCTATTCAAAGAGTAATTGCTGTTATAATAAATTGTTGCGCCTACCTTGCCTTCATGTTATTGTTATGGTGTTTATTTGATCTTAGTTAAATGGGGTTGCTGGTTTGATCGTTATTGCATGCGTGTTGCGTCTATACAATCTACTGTCCCAGTTGCTTACCTTTTGTTTTGTTGATTATAAGACTATTCAGAAGAGCAAATAGTTGCGCCTACCTTGCCTTCATGTTGCGAAACTGTACTCAAAGCTTATCGTATGATGTGTGTTATAGTAGACTCATTTAGCCAAGCAAATAGTTGCGCCTACCTTGCCTTCATGTTGTGAAGCTGTACCAGGTTTACCGTTCATTTGTTTGTTTTAATAAACTTCTTCCCGGATTAGCAAATAGTTGCGCCTTCCTTGCCTTCATGTTATGAGCCCGCACCTGGAGTTTATCGTACAATACATTCCTGCTCCATTTCCTCATGCTCTGTTTCTTGAGGAAATTGGATAGATATTAAAGAAGTTAGCTTAGTTGTAGTTACATGATCTGCGAAACCAGAAAATACTTAGCTGCAACGTTCTAGGTTTTCTTAACCTTGTGCCTCTACCAGCTGAGAACAAAAAGATAGGACATTAGTTTAGTTTTCTATTTCATGCATTCCAGCACAACGAGGGAGCTTCCCCTCCTAATTTGAAGAGCACTCATTACGTAGTGTGCATAGCTGTCCGTACAAACTCACACTCCAGAGGTGTTAGTTCTTATGCCAACAACAGGCAGACAGGATTTCAATCCGTACAGAAACATCCGAATGATACAGAACGTCGAGTACCGACCCAAGGCCCACATTGTGGACTTTTGGGCAAATGCTGTTGATGAGGTTGAGATAAGGAAAAGGATGTTTTCCAGGCTTCCCCTCAAATTGATCAGGGAATGTGAGATCATCCCAGTTTCCGACCAGGTGGAAGAGGATGTCAACGTTATGCAACCCGACTATGGTTCAGTCAGGGATACTTCGGTCCCACCACCTGATTGGTCCGAGCCAGAAATCATGGACTTGGACACGCTCTCTATTCCAGTATTGACTTTCACAAGGGCTTGGGTCGATAGACACGTATGCAGACTTAAGAGCAGATCAATCGCCCTTACTTATAGGTTGATGGGTGACCCAAGGCCGCTATCGGTGAGAAGGGGAAAACAGGTTGCTCAAACACCGGAAGCACAAGTAGAAGTACCAACCCAACCGATACCGTTGAGGATGGAACGAGCATCGCCTATGCACTCACAAACTCAGTCTTCGAGTTTGAGAGTGATTTCATTGTTTGCTGATCAAAGGGCAGGATTGGGTGAAGAGCGGGAGCTTGAGGAGGTGGATCAACCCCACATCCGAGAATCAGATAGTATAAGCGTCAGTGCATCCGGGGCTGGCCGACAAGAGGAAGAAGAGGAAACACTGGCTGACACTCGTTTCCAACAGATGTTGGACATGACATTGCAGGAAGAGTAAAACACAGAACAGGGGACCTAAGGGTCAGGAGATACGCAGCTCGTGGAAGATGATGAGCCCGAGCAGAACAGTGCAAGAAGAGAAGAAGTGCACGAGGTGGAGGCAACGGAGGAACAGCCCCTTGTCATTTGCAATCCGCAGCAAACGGTGTCGGATTGGCTTTCGGACAGAATGAGAAGAGAACCCAAGGATGATACGGATCCAGCCATTGAGATGGAGGAGTTCCTTAGGAGGATCAGTGCGCCACCAGAAAAGAAGAGGGCCAGGAAGTTTTGAAAGATCTCGACTGATGAGTCAGGCTCTCGCACGCTTCAGGTGGCTGTTCCGAGAGAGGATTGTGATCGAACTGAGGAGAGGCCTGAAAATTATGTGATCACCACCGTAGAGTTGGGTCGTCCTACGGGAGCCCAAATTGTTGAGGAGTTCGATAACTCCTATCAGGCATTGAAGGATCAGTTGCTCCGCACGGAAGGGAAGTATAAGAAATTGAAGAAGGAGCACAAAACCTTGATAGGATATGTGCAGAGTCTAGCACGTCCAGGTGAACCAGCAAACCCAACAGTAGAACGCCCACCAGAGCTTCCGAGGGAGTCAGTTGTTGGCTTAGAGGATTTAAAGAAGATGGAAACGGAAGCGGACAAGTGGGTTAGCCATGTTCGTACTGAGACAAGGAAATTCATGGAGGACCTCGCCAATGCTTATCGGCAGGCCTCAAGTATTTTGGCACGGATTGACATGGTGGATCAGGCCTGGGGCGATACCCGCATCTATCAGACAAAGACTGTACTTCGTTTGGGGGCTTTGATGCATATACCTCTACAAACTTTGGTGGATGGAGGTGTGATTCAGGATGGTGACAGGTATGATTTCACCAGTTGGTACTCCTCGGTGGTCACAGGCCATGGATTTCACGATGCAGCAAGGGCAGATTCAGCCAAAGTGAGGAAAGCAATGGGTAACATCTTGGAGGGGGTCCTTAATACATTAGAAGCCATATTTGCTAGAAAGTTGGCCCCAGAGGAAATAACTGCTGATGGCTTGAAAGACAAACTGGCTCCATTCTTCTCAGCTGCGAGGTCGCTTGTCCTGGATGACTTTGAGAATGTCTCCACTTTCTCCAGTATAATCCAGAATACCCAAGACGCCTTGGTGGCATGGAAGAAGTCTTACACTCGGCACGGTCAGACGGTAGCGGTCTTGGAGTTCCAGCTCAACCATATTCCACCGATTTTTGCCCAGGAGGTTGAAGCGGTATTGGCCCGATTGATCGAGTTTGCAGTCCGAGAGCAGGACAGTGGGAACGCACTCCTTGATGAGGATCTTCTAGAAGAAGATAGTGGGGATTAATTGCTCATTATGGTTCCTGCAGGGGAGTGGAGAATATTCTGTGCATTTATTGCCCCACTCCCCTCAGTGGCGGTTTTTAGGGCGAAAACCCTAATTAGGGCATAGGTTGGTCGATCTGAGCCCTTTATTGTAATTGAATCCGAACCGTCCATTGAAATGGGCTAACTATAAAAGGGGCATCCCCCCCTCATTTGTAATCTATTAGAATTAGACATTAGATCAAGAATTGAATCAGAGCGAGAGTAGAAGGCATATAGCATTTAACTTAGAAGTTAGCTTAGATTGAGGAGGAAAGGAAGTTTTCCTATTGAGGACTTTGTAAGAAGTTGTTGTGAACACTCTCATAATATAAAGATTTGTCATTGTTTGGTGGTTCTATCTTCTATTGCGAGTAGCTAGCAAGGCTTGTTCGTCTTTCCAATTCAAGTAGATAGAGTAGAGTAGACTTTGTTTTATGCAAGTAGTTGTTAATTGTGGAGTGTGGCGTTGCGATTTGAGCACATCTTCTTTCATCCATACAACTAGCGGGCTTACTGATGGTAAGTGCGCCTTGCGTGGTCAACTGGAGTATTGGCACTTAACTTCACTTGTGGCTCATATGTCCGTATGCATCGTAGTGATGGTATGAACATGTTGTGTCATAATTTGAACACCTTTCTCATCCTTTGAAGATTGCACCAAGTTTGTCGGAGTTGTCCGAAAGGAGACGAAGCAAAGTCTGGTTTGAAGAGTGTTTAAGTCGATCCTCGTCCTCCACCCTTTAGAAGTAGATTCGTAGAATTCCTACCCCTTATCCCTTTTTAATTCAGTATTTCCCGGTTAATTTAGGAGTCAGAGCAATACTGTCAAATCATTCATATCCTAATTGCTTCACAAAATCGAACAACTATGTAAGTCCCCTTGAATACCCAGCATATTCACATTAGCCAACTGAGTCTATTCGCGTTAAAGGAACCTTGGAGTTGAACGCATGAACTTTCACGCAATCTTAGCATGCGAAATACTTTGATCAAGAGAGAATAGAATGACCGTTGGGCATTTTTATTCTGTGTTGATGTCGTCATAAAAAACACGTCAACAGGAACAACTTACTATTTTTAGCAGTATGCTATTTTTAGTAAGTTTTATTTTTAGCAGTGCTATTTTTAGAAGGGTTTTTGTAGTTCACTCCAGTGGTTATATCTGGCTATTTCGGGCAGGGCAGTATAGTCAGTTGGTCTCCAGCATTTGAGGTGATTATTTCGGCGAGTTTGATATTTGATGAAAATATTATTTTAAGTGAAATATTTTTACTAAGGTTTGGTGGACGCCCAAATGGAGAGATAAGCTGGTTTATTAAAAAGAGCAAATTTTATAAGGTTTCTCACTTAAGTATTTTGGACGCCATACTTGGAGAAATATTTGAAAAACATTTCACTTTATTAATTGGGGCGCCTAACATTCCTTTTATTGGCATTTAAAATAAAGTTTTATCCTCCTTATGTTTGGACGCCAAGTTATGGGGAATGAAGTTTGAAATGAAAGGCAAATGTCAAAGCGAATTTGAATGTGAATCTCATGGGGGCGACCTAATTGGAGGGAAAAGGAATTTGAATTCAAGGTTGGAGATAGTTATAAATAAGAGGCTTTGTTCTCTCTTTCAGCATCTTGAGTTTATTGCAAAGTTATGTTGCCAGAATGGTGACTGAGTGCTTCGGGGAAGGCATACCCCCTAGCTTGGCTTGACTTCTTGCTTGAAAGATAGCAACTAGTTAAGATAGGATTGTTTTTGGTCTTTGAACTGAGTTTGATGCATGTAGGAGTTGAGTTATTTTGCATTTTATCAGATTTGCAGAGTTGCTGGAGTTGTTCAGCTCATTGTAGTTTTTATTCATATCTTGCAGAATAAAAATAGCATCGTTCTGGGTATTGTTTCTATCTATTTCCTTGCAAGGGGCGACCCTTCATGTTAATTCTCAGATTTTATTAGCAAGTATTGAATTTTTAAAGGTAAAATCGCCCTTTCTAGAGGGGCGCACTTTGCTGGGAGTGTCTTGGATTCCGTGCAAATAAATGAAGGCTGTTTGAGTGGGTTGTTAATTTCTAGTCTTGGTCACCATTATTATTAGAGTACTATGCATTTTACCTCATGTCTTTTGGTTGGGTTTTGAGCAAGTTATGAGCAATTTAGTGAGGTTACTGTTACTAAAATTTCTACACATGCTGAAATTTAGTCCTAAACAGTAACATTGCACAAAAGTTCTTACGATTTGCATATTTCTTGTATTTTTGTACTCAGCTTGTACTTTTTGCAAGTCTTGTTTCATTCTGAACAGAAGTGAAAGAATAAAATATTCGTTGTATAAATCATCATTGATATGTGCAACATTTATTTACAACTGGTTAAACGAAATGAACAGACAAAAAAGCAAAAGTCTCTCACACAAAGACTGTGAGAGTGATCTTGACTTTCCTATGCAAATAAGGAAACATGCAAGGTTACAAACAAGTGCATAGAACATAAGATAGAAGGGAACCAGCCATTGCCTGGGGGTATATGGCTGGCGTAGGTCTGTTTCTGCTGGTATGAGTCTGCATCCCCGGTGTCTCCTAATCTCCAGATGTCTCCTTGTCTTGAAAAGTGAAAATAAAACAATGGTTAGATCTAGGGGATCTAAGCAATGACTGATTTACTCCTAAATATGCCTATGCATCAATCATGATCCTTATTTGAACAGGAAAATAAACATCAAAACCAGAAAGAGGATCATATGCGTTGCTTCAGGAGACAATTTTATTGCTAATTGTTTGCGTCACGTGCAGAAATAGGAAACATAATGTTGCTGATTCTCAGATATTAATATGAGTGGGGTAAAATGTGGCTCCCACAAGGGTTGAGCCCAACTCATCAAATGTTGTAGGCAATATGAACAACATGAAAATCTATATTGTGTTTTGCGGATTTTTGCAAAATTCATGACATATGAATGCAAGTGTGAATAATGTTAGTGCTGCAGGTTAATTTCATTTTCAGAAATGCATTGTTTTTTAGCTTTCATGGAAGGCAGTTATGTAATTTTTCATGCAACAGGAGGATAATTGCATGTTCATCTTGAGATAGCACAACAAATGCATTAGGAACAGAGCAGAACAATTGGTAGCAATGAAAGTTACAACACAGAGAGTTAAAGAGAAATGAAATCCAAACCTGGGCGTGGCTTTTAGTGCCCAAGTTTTTTTTCAAAAAAAAAATGGAGCTTAAAACAAATTTTTTACTAAAATGCATTTTTTTTTGTCATGAATCTCTAGAGAACTTTCAGAAATCTCATGGAGAAGTCAAAAATTCGCCTAGATTGTCTCATTAATGGCCACAGCAGTAAGTTCAAACAAAAGAAAATCAAAGTGGAGCAAGAGGTATATCAGAATAATCCTGATGCCACGACTGGGATGCTCTCAGAAAGCTTTAGATTCAAAGTTAAAAGCCAAATTCGAAGAAAAGTAATGCTGACCATGTTCTTGCAAGAAAATCTTCAGTAAAACCTCCACAATGTCAACAATACAGAGTTTTTCAAAGCTTCAAAGCTCTGTAATGGCGTCCATGGCGTCCAACATAGAAAAAACGAAGACATAGAAAGATAGCAGAAATACTAATGGCCGCGCCTGGTAAAAGCTTCAAGAGTTTTTTAAAAAATGTAAGAAATCTCTAGATTTGCAAAGAATCATACTTACCAGTTTCTGAAGCTTCAGAAAATTATCAGGAACGACATCCATACGAATTTCATCTTCAGAGATCAGAGGTTTCAAGCTCTAAGTGGCGTGGCTAGGGTTCCTGATGGCGGCACCCAGCACAACTTCATACTTGATAGATGCAAATGAATGATAGTTAATACCCTAATGGTTCGATGGAAGGAAAAGAGGCATTTTTGCCTTAAGTTTTGAGAGAACCTTTTTTCATTTTGCTGGGGTCGTGGCATTTCATTATGCCTTTGATTTTATTTCAAAGTCTTTCATTAAATCAAGACTTAGGATTTTGTCTTTCATTGTTTTTTAGACTTAGTCTTTATTTTTTTTTAGACTTAGTCTTTATTAAAATGACATAACAAATCATTTTAGTAAGATATGAAAATGCAATTAAAAAAAAATGTAAGACAAATCCATATATTTTGCATTTATTCTCAAAAATGTAAATCTTTATTTGGAATGATGTTTATAAATCATTTGAAATTAAAGATATTTTAAAAATGCAAAAGTGAATGGTCTTGATATAATAATGGTCAAAAGGAGTCAAATCCAGCAATAAGTGGAGATAATGGAGCCTTTAGTGGAGCATCAAATCATGGAGATGTGGTAAACTGTTTGTGCCAAGTGGAGAGACTTTGTCATAGAGGTTATGAGTTGTTGGATTAAGGGAGAGTTTTTGGGAGTTTCTTTGAGTCTTTTTAGAGACATCTTGGAATTGGTTTGAGATATCATCATATGTATTCATGAGGGGAGGAGTTTCGGATAGATGGGACACCTTTTTGGAGTCTTTTGAGTCCCGTTTTTGAGGATTTTTTGTTCCTATCCGAGTCTTGGAGACCTTTTCTTGATTTTGAATGGGTTGTTGATAGGTTTGAGGTCCTTCTTTTTAGGCCTTTTACCGAATCCGACCCCCTTATTCAAAATTCAGTTCCTCTTTTCTTGGGTTTTGGTGGGAGATTGAGCTTACTTATTCTCTTCCTCATTTCCTTTTTGGGGATGCAAAAATTTTGGAGTGGAGGAGACTTTGTACTTTCTAGAGAACATTGTGCTATTTTGTTCCAAGTCTTGTATCAGATTTTGGAGGATGCATTTTAAAACCTTTGAGAGCTTTTATACAACATTTTCGATCTATTTCTGGTGTCACATTTGTATGCAGATTGGTGATTTTCTTTTCTTTTCTGTGTTTCTTATCTGAAACCTTTTAAGTTTGTCTCATTTTGGCATCTTTGTGGCTAAGATTTCTCTTCACAGGTCAGGGGTTGAATTAGTTTCTAAATATATTTACTGTGATTAATGTCCTTCAAATATTATTCTGATTACAAATCTTCCTTTTGAAATATTTATGTGTTGATGGTTTTATCAGATATTGTATCATTATATGAATAGCTGTGGGTTCAATCTGTGTTAAGGGAAATGTTTCCTCCTTTTAGCTTTTTGGTGTATCACCTTTTAATGATTATTGAGTTCTTTTTTAAGTTATGTTAAAATCTTTCCCTTTTCCCTCCATTTAGTTGCAGTATAAAGATCTTTAGGTGTTATATCACATAAGAACCGGCCTAGAATCCGGAGGTTCAATCAGGTCATAGGATACCCACAATCTCTGATTGATCCCATGTCCTCCAAAAATCCCAAGTGTTTAGGTACTGAGGAGAGGGTGCATTTTTGGAGTTAACAGTTACATGTTGCTGGTCTGCACAATTTTAGTCATTGCCACAGTCATATCAGATTATGAGAAGTCACCCTTTGAGTGGGCTTGAGTCTAGGGAGTCTAGGTTGAGTTTGGGGGAGTTTATTTACACTATTGCAGCTTTGTATGATTTCTAATCATGTCTCCTTGATAGGCTCTCCTTCGCATTGTAAGTTGAACAGTAGTACTGTCAGCAATTCTTCTCATATTTGGCTCATTGTAATCCCCACGATTGTGGAAGAGATTGGCCTCAATTCAGTCTATAGCTTCAGGTTCCCCTTCTTGCATCACCCATTGAACAAGTGGAAGAGGTCGGCTTGCCGCCTATTACTTTACTGTATTGCATTATTTCTCATATTGCTGGGCGGCTGAGCCGTCAACTTACTCCCGCTGAATAAGTGGTCGAGTTGCATCTTTGAATTCAGTAATGTACTTTCTATTCGAGTCCTCCTGTTGAATAAGTGGTAGAGTGATTGCAACTTCTTTCTATTACTTTCCAGCAGTTTCAATTATGCTAATGATCCCCTTTCGAGTATGCTCTCAACCTTGCCCGCATTGGGATCTGGGTTGATAAGAGGAAAGGGTTCCCTTTCAGTTGGATTGAGATTTCATAATGTTAACGAGTGATTTGCATTGTGGAAAAATTGAAAAAATTGGTCTGGTATATTCCATACACTGAAGGCTGCATTGAGACAAGCTCAGGTGGACAAGGTAGTGTTGGTGCCGCACTTCAATTCTCGTGATTTTGAGCGCTGGCTAAAGGCCATCATAGAGAATTACTGCCGACATACACACAGGTCCATCATAGATTACAGCGGTTTCTCGGTTACAGTTTCCTTTTGGGCATAGGATTTTGAGAGAGTATTTGGCATTCCAGCCACAGGGGCAGGAGTCAACAAACCTGAGAAAATGAGCTAAAAACACAAAGAAATACCTATCCAACAGGTTTGCAGGAATGATTTGATAGCGGAAGAAAAAGACACCATATGGAACGTTGGCAATCGAGGGCTTCGCAAGAACTACTTGGCGAATGTAGAATGGAAGTGTTTGCTAGATCTAGTAAAATGCCGATTGATAGCAATCAGTCGAGCATCCGATACTGCCCTGTGGATGGTGGATTACATGGTGGGAATCAGCGTGGGCAAAGTATATAATTGGGGGTGGTTGCTCTCAAAACGGATGAGGGAGTTTTTTGCACAACCGCACAAGGCATTCTATATGACACAACACACGATTGCCTTGCTCCTGGACACCATCCATACGTAGGTTCCAGAGGGTAGGTGGGGCCGATTGCAGCCACTCAAAGATCTAGATCCAGGATTACCAACAACATTCTATTGGACGACATTGGAGCTCAAGCAGGTTGGTGAGGGCTCTATGATAGGGAAAAAAAGGAAAGGTCGAGAAGCATCCACATAAGAAGAAACATCGGCACAAAGTGGGGAGGAAGGAGAACACATTGAGGTGTCTTCCTTGTTGACGTGCTTTTTATGACAGCGCCAACACAGAATAAAGTTGCCCAACGGTCACTCTATTCTCTCTTGATCAAAGTGTCCCACATGCTAAGATTGCTTGAAAGTTCATGTGTTCGACTCCAAGGTTCCTTTTATCGCGAATAGACTCAGTTGGTTGATGTGTTTTGCTGGTTATTTCAAGGGGACTTACGTAGTTGTTCGACTTTGTGAAGCAATTAAGACATGAATGATTTGGCGATATGGTTCTGGTATCTAGACTGACTCAGAAAATGCAGAATTTAAAGGGGATAGGGATAGAGATTCTACAGATCTACTTCTAAAAGGGTGGAGGACGAAGATCGACTTAAACAATCTTCAAACCAAACTTCGCTTTGTCTTCTTTCGAACAACTCCGACAAAGTTGGTGCAATCTTCAAAGGATGAGGAAATGTTCAAACTATGACACAACACGTTCATACCGTCAACACGACGCATACAAACACGTGAACCATAATCGAAGTTAAGTGCTGATACTCCAGTTGACCACGCAAGGCGAACTTACCATCAGCAAGTCCGCTAGTGGTATGGACGAGAAGACTTGCTCAAATCACAACGCCACACTCCACAGCTAACAACTACTTGCATGAAATAAAATCTATTTTACTCTATCTACCTTGAATTGGAAAGACGAAATGGCCTTGCTAGCTACTCATAACAAAGAAGAAATCACCAAGCAATGAAACTCTTTGTATTATGAAAAGTGTTCACAACAACCTTTTACAAAACTTTCAAAGGAAAGTTTTCTTCCCTCCTCAATCTAAAGCTAACTTCTAAGCTAAATGCCTTCTACTCTCTAGCTCTGATTCAACTCCTATTCAGATCTCTATCTCTAATTCTAATAATTTACAAATGAGGGGGGATGCCCTTTTTATAATAAGTCCAATTCAGTGGACGGTTCATATCAAATTACAATGAAGGGCTCAGATCGAGCCACCTATGCCCTGATTAGGGTTTCTGCCCTAAAAACCGCCACAGAGAGGAGTGGGCAATGAATGCACAGAATATTCTCCACTCCCCTGCAGGAATCATAATGAGCAATTAATGCCCACTACCATCATCAAGAAGATCCTCCTCAAGCAGCGCGTTCCCACTGGCCTTCTCCCGGATAGCAAACTCGATCAACCGGGCCAATACTGCTTCAACCTCCTGTGTAGAGATCGGTGGAATATGGTTGAGCTGGAACTCCAAGACTGCTACCGTCTGTCCGTATCTGATGCAAGATTTTCTCCATGTCACCAAGGCGTCCTGGGTATGCTGAATTATACTAGAGAACGTGGAGACATTCTCAAAGTCATCCAGGACAAGTGACTTCGCAGCTGAGAAGAATGGAGGCAGTCTACTTTTCAAACCATCAGCAGTTATCTCCTCTGGGACCAACTTTCTAGCAAATATGGCCTCTAATGTATTGAGGACTCCCCCCAAGATGTTGCCCATTGCCTTCTTCACTTTAGCTGAATCTGCCCTTGCTGCGTCGTGAAATCCACGGCCTGTGACCACCGAGGAGTACCAACTGGTGAAATCGTACCTATCACCTCTCTGAATTACACCTCCATCCACTAAGGTTTCTAGAGGTACATGCATCAAAGCCCCCAAACGAAGTACAGTCTTCGTTTGATAGATGCGAGTATCACCCCAGGCCTGATCTACTATATCCATCCGTGCCAAAATATTTGAGGCCTGTCGATAAGCATCGGCAAGGTCCTCCATGAATTTCCCTGTCTCAGTATGAACACGGCTAACCCACTTGTCCGCCTCCGTTTCCATTTTCTTCAAATCCTCTAAGGCAACAACTGACTCCTTCGGAAGCTCTGATGGACGTTCCACTGCTGGGTTTGCTGGTTCACCTGGACGTGCTAGATTCTGCATATATCCTATCAAGGTTTTGTGCTCCTTCTTCAATTTCTTATACTTCCCCTCCGTGCGGAGCAACTGATCCTTCAATGCCTGATAGGAGTTATCGAACTCCTCGATAACTTGGGCTCCCGTAGGACGACCCAACTCTACTGTGGTGATCACATAATTTTCAGGCCTCTCCTCGGTTCGATCACAATCTTCCCTCGGAATAGCCACCTGAAGCGTGCGAGAGCCTGACTCGTCAGTCGAGATCTTTGAAAACTTTCGGGCCCTTTTCTTCTCTGGTGGCGCACTGATCCTCCTGAGGAACTCCTCCATCTCAATGGCCGGATCCGTGTCATCCTCGGGTTCTCTCCTCATTCTGTCGGAAAGCCAATCAGGCACTGTCTGCTGTGGATTACAAATGACAAGGGGCTGTTCTTCTGTTGCCTCCATCTCGTGCACTTCCTCCCTTCTTGCACTGGTTTGCTCAGGCTCATCCTCCTCTATAAGCTGGGTATCTCCCGACCCTTGGGTCCCCTGTTCTGTGTTTTCTTCTTCTTCCAAAGCCGTGTCCAACATCTGCTGAAAATGGGTGTCGGCCATTGTTTCCTCTTCCTCCTCCTGTTGGCCGCCCCTGGATAGACTGACGCTAGCTGATTCCCGGGCGTTGGGCTGATCTACCTCCCCAAGTCCCTGCTCTTCCTCTAATCCTGCCCTCTGATCGGCAAATAATGAGACCACTCTTAAACTCGAAGATTGAGTTTGTGAGTGCACGGGTGATGCTTGTTCTATCCTCAACGGTATCGGTTGGGTTGGCACTTCCACTTGTGCCCTCGATGTCTGAGCAATTTGTTTCCCTCTTTTTACCGATAACGGCCTTGGGTCACCCATCAAGCTATAAGTAAGGGCGATCGACTTGCTCTTAAGTCTGCATACATGTCTGTCGACCCAAGTCCTGGTAAAAGTCATCACCGGGATAGAAAGAGTGTCCAAGTCCATGATCTCTGGCTCGGACCAATCAGGTGGTGGGACAGGAGTATCCCTAACTGACCCATAGTCGGGTTGCATGACGTTGACATCCTCCTCCACCTGGTCGGGAACTGGAATAATCTCACATTCTCTAATCAACTTGAGAGGAAGTCTGGAAAACATCCTTCTTCTTATCTCAGCCTCATCCACTGCATTTGCCCAGAAGTCCTCCAGATGAGCTCTGTGCCGGTATTCAACGTTCTGTACCATCCGGATGTTCCCGTAAGGATCGAAATCCTGCCTGCCTGTGTGATATGACAAATGATAAGATTGCAGCTCGTCCTCTGCCTCTCGGGCTGCCTGCAAAGAGGGACACACCTCAATGGAATTTCCCATGGTGATAGGGAAATCAAGTCCACCCTTCTTTTTCCTTTTCTGAATCTTATCGTAGGCAATCAATTGCCTAGATACCTCAAGCATTACTATGTGATCAGTGGGGTATCGTGGTAACCGATACGGATACGAAGTGAACCCTTGCAGCCTAATATATGTGAATTTCGGGAATTGGATGAGCCAATACCCATATTCCTCAATCAGTGTCCGTGCTTCTTTAGATATTCTCTGCTGCATTCTCTGCTGAAGTGTCCTCGCAATGTGCATTGTGAATGCATCATTTGCCCGTTTATAGTTGGCAATGTTAGCTAAATGTAGCTGTGTGCAGGCTTCATGAATTTTGAATTGACCAGGGGCACAGCCGATTGGCTCTTTGTACGAAATCCCTCTGTACTTAGTCATTCTGGCCAACATGTAAATCACATATGAGCTCATGTAGAAAGTCTTCGTCACCTTCAAGCTCCTGAATTGCTCATCGATGTGGTTGCTAATCATCCTAGCCCAATCGACACACTCTTTTCCTTCCAAGATGATCTCGATGAAGTAGAACATCCAAGGCTCGAAAATGTAAGCCTGTGCACTCCCATTCACCCGGCTCAGCATCATTATCAAATCACAGTATTCTTGTTTCACGTCCTCGGCAATTATCTGCTTTGGGAGCTTAGTGCGGGGTGGCCTCGGCTTCTGCATCCAAACTCTGTTGATGACTGCAGTGACTCTTTCGAAAGAGGAAGAGTACATCTTATCTGCCCTCTTGTTTGTCCTGTATAACATCTCCTCAGCAGTTGGAATCCCAAATGCTTCTCCGATGGCATCGGGTGTGAAGTTGGCGAGCAGTTTACCATCCGGAGAGACGATCGTCCTACGTTCTGGCTTGTAGTGATTGGCGCACTCCATAATTAGCTCCGGACACTGAATTGCTGGCGGAAAACTAGTAGCTGCGTAGATTCCACTCTTCATTATATTATGTGTCGTGACGGATGGTTGATGGCCCCCTAGCCCGAACATCCTCGATTTGAGTGCATTCAGATTAAATGAACCAAGGTTGGTGTCATTCAATCCCGCCAACTTTGAAACTATTGCTGACTTTGGGAGAAATGGCTTAGCGAGCCTCTTAATCATTGCCTGCCGGGATGAGCCAGCCTTGCCTGCTTCAGTGTTTGCAGCTCTGCCTGCGGCTCTGCTTGTTCCTGCAACATCCTTTGCGCCAGCCATCTGCAAAATAAAATAGAAGAATAAGCCAGACTGCAGATTTTTAATAAAATAAAACAATTCCCGAGATGGCTGCGAATACGGAGTTAGCTTTGAAAATAAAATTTCTCAGCATAAATTTCTAACTCCAAACCTCGTACTGTATAAAAAATCTCTGAGTTTAGAGACAACTTTCAGCAACTGCACTTCTGACTGGTGAAGAAAAAACGCAGCAAGCTAATAACTTTCAGCAATGTAGCTAATTTCTCAAGCACAAATAGTTCGAACCTTGACTTCACTTTGTCAACTTCAGCAGTTAGATGAATAAAGAGTTGCCAGTAATATGAAATTTCGACTTCCTCAACTTCTCAACGTTTAAACTTCTTCAAGACTTCGACTTTCAGTAGCGTGAAAATAAAGATCCCCAGAGAAAAGAAACCCTCTACAACTTTGCAAATCTGCAGCGACTCCACTTTCAGCTCTTTGAGAATTAAATTCTCCAGCAACTCCGGAAAATAACTTCAACCTTCAACTTCGAAGTTGCAGCAACACACCTTCAGCTCTTTGAAAGAAAGAGTCTCGGCAAATGAAGATTTCTCCAGCACTTCGCACTTTCAGCAACTCAACACTCCGAAATAAAATAAACTCTCACAGAATTTCTCTCCTCAACCACTTGGAAAATATTTCAATCTCTCAAGAACTTCTTCAGCAACTTCAACTTCGAAACAATGTGAGGAGAAATGAAAGAAGAGATTGTTTAAATAACTTTTCCCGGAGAATCCTGCTAAGTAGTGCTGGGGCTATTTTTAGCACCTTCATCAATTTTCCACTATCTTCGTTCAGAATCTTCTAATTCAAGCGCAGTAGTGGGCTAGTCGTCAGCCGGTCATTATGGCAGTCGCCATTAATAATGATTCCTTCTTCTTCAAATTTCGAATTTTCCTTTTAGTCTGTCAGTTAACCTTGGCGATTTAAACAACTCGCGAGAAAAACAATCACTTGAATCCCATTTTAAAATCTCGCAGTGTTTAAATAAATTCCACTCGAAAAATTTCGTGGGAGTTGTAAATATATTTCCAACTTTTAAAATGTCTGTCATTTAAATCCTCGATTTCATAAAATTTGCCTTAGACATTTTAAATTCTCTTATTAAAATGTTCAACTCCGGGCGATTAAAATTTGTTTGCGTGCTCGAAATAATTCGTCCTTTGAGATTTAACTTCTGTCAGGAAAATAATCTAGGCAAAACGAATTCCCTCTGAAAATATTAAAATTTCCCTTAGGAAATTAATTTTCAAACTCTGTTAAGTCATGGGTGCATTTTAAACGGGTTCATTTGATTTTCACTTGACCCATGGAAAATATTCGTCGATATCAAATTTTCCCCTTGAAAAAAGATTCGTTAACTTTCAACTGCCTTCGGAGAATTTTTAAAACTCATCAAATCATCCTTCCTTGCCAAGGGCGTATTTTTCCCTAGTGAAGTGTTATATCACTTAGAAAAAATTTTCTAACACTTTCTCTACCATAGGCGTATATTTCCCTTGGTATAGTTTTTCCCTCTGAAAAAAAATCTCCATGCCTTATGAATTAAAATTTAAATCCCTCTTCAAGGGCGTATTTCATAGGGTTAACTTTTTATATTTCTCACACTTAAAACCCCCTTCTAACTCATCCTCCTCATGGGCGCATTTAGAGGGTCAAGCTCCCATTTTCCATGCCTTAGAAAATTTCAAGACCTCCTCACCTTGAGGGCGCATTTCACCCTTGCAAGTTCTATTTCCTTCTACCTTAGGCGTTTTTCTTCTTAGCATCATCTAGGCTTGGGCGCATTTCATGGGGTTAACTTTCACTTCAGGGCGCATTTTGATGTGCTTACTTTCATTTCACTACTTAGAATCTTATTGCCACCTGGGCGTATTTTACTCATGCAAGCCTTGATTTCTTACTTAGAAAATACTCAAACACTTAGAATATCCTTTCAAGGTGAGGGCGCATTTGCTAGGTTCCACTTTTATTTCGTTGCCTTAGGAAATTTTCTCCAGCAACCTTGGGCGCATATGGGGTCTTGAGCTTTCCTTTCCATGCCTTAGACGTTTTTTTTCAAGTCCTAGCCACTTTATCTTCTTGAGGGCGCATGTGGGTGTGTCTGGTTTTACTTTTACCACTTAGAATTTCTTCAAGCCATGTATCTTCTTGAGGGCGCATTTTGACCTCTCTACTTTCATTTTATGCCTTAGAATATTTCATCGAGCTCACTTTACACCTTGGTGAGGGCGCATTTACATGGGTCTACTTTTGTTTTTGCCTTAGACAATTTTCAAGCCTCTGCCTGCCCCTGCTCTTGCATTCTATTTTTAGCAAGTTGTGCTATTTTTAGCAAATCCCTTGATTTTCAACCTCTAAGGCTCCGTTTTGCCTGAAAATTTCATCAGATGATATTCTCTGCCTGGTGAACCTGTTCTGCCAGTCCTCTGCCCTGACCTGCTATTTATAGCCACCTGCTATTTATAGTAAGTTTGACTTTCTGACTTTAGTAGCTCCGTTTTGCCTGAAAGTTGCAACGCTTGATCTTGATAGCTTGAGTGTTACTCTATGCCAACCTCGGGTGCAGACCTGCTATTTATAGCCGTGCCCTGACTTACTAAAAATAGTAAGTTCTCCGACTTTGCTCAAATTTTGCCAGCAGGTACCTTGAAGTGTGTTGACATGGGTGGGGTACTTTGTTTCGGCTATTTTTGGATTTTACCCCCTATAAAAGTGGAAACCCTAATTTGATTTGCATGTATCCCGAACGGTCTCCGTTTGACTTCGTTCCTTCTGCATGTCGTTCTGCTTGCTGGACTGGAGTGTTGGGCGGCTGCCGGAGTGTACCTGCTAAAAATAGAAACTGTCTGAAAAGTGACTCATCCACTGCCGGATGGTTTTGCATGTCATATTGCCCGCGGGATCTCAAAAAACCCAGAAAAACCCAGAAAACTGGTCTGTATGCATGCACTGGCTAAAAATAGTAAGTCCTCAAAACTCGATCTTCTCTGCTTGCAAGTCACACCGTTGCGAAGCTCTCGAAAAACCCATAAAGAAAAACCCGACATGCGTTGAAAAACACTGCATGCGAACCCTAAAAATAGCCTCCGAAGGCTGAACTCTGAAAGTGGTTGTCTCGGTTTGCATGTTACATCACTGCGAAGGTTTCGGAAAACCCAGAAGGATTCTCCAGACATGCATCTGAAAAGCTCATGTAGAAACCCTAATTTGGCTCTTAAAGCCTGAAATGCCAAAAATAGTAAGTCGTCCGATCTGGCTCAAAATTTACGTGTAGACAGCTTGATGTCACTCGGATGCAGTGGAACTGACAGAATTCCAAAATCTCAATAAAATAGTCCCAAATTGAATACTTACTAAAAATAGTAAGTTGCCGGAATACAGTGAAAATTTAGGGGGACTCTGCTGGAAGTCTTCTGATTGCTGTACTAAGCTTAGATTTCAATTTCGTGACTCGGTTTGACCCTTGAAAGCTTGGATGGCGGGAAACCCTAATTTCACAGATTTGAACAATACTTTAACCTGGGTCAAACGACAGGACATCCCCGGAAGGACCAGAGACCAAAGAGAGAGCGAACCAAAGCCAAAAGACTAGAATGGAGCAAAATTTTGGGGGTCCCCATCTTGATGGGGTGATGTGTGAAAAAGGTCACAACATCTGGCGACTCCACGGGAAAGTGTTGAAAAACACTTTGAAAATTAAACCTTGGCCAATCCCTCTAACCATCATACAGAAAGGATACTTACTCAAAAAGGGAGAAGAATCCGATATTGGATCAAAACACCTTCATCTGAGATCTCTTGACTTATGCATTTATCTTATCTCTAAACCATCGTGACTCCCGAGATCGATTACGACAGGTTATACAAGTATCTTAACTTCAAAAGCATCCCGGACATTGCCTCACTGCTAGTTAGGCGTCTATAGCCCCGATGAGATTGTCACTACAATTCTCACGAATATTGCTCCATTGCCAGCCAGGCATCCATAGCCCCGGTGGAGTTACTCATATATTCCCAAACCAATATTCAAAGTATGATATTTCTTTCATTTTCTTTCTTTCGATATTTCTTTTTTTTAGCATATTTTCTCCTTTTCTCTTGATTGTCCGTCAATTCCATAATTGGTTGGCAAGCAATGAAGCTACTAATGGGTTTGAGAATTGCAGTGGCGCTGAAGTAAGATTTAAAATTTTCACTTGCCGTAACCCCTCCCAAGGAATCAAAATGACTCAAAGCAACTTGTTTGAACCAATAGGACATGATGATCTCAGGCTCATGTGTTAAGACACAATAACTGATTAAACTTCCGAGTCGAGCTTACATGAGACCGGATGATAATAAGAGGAAAACAACCTTGGCATTTTATCATTTGCATAAATTCATAGAAGTCCCTATGGAAGTAAACCAAACTGTGAAGAAACATCATCATCCCCATACGTAATGGGAAGCCCCAAAACTCAAGTCCATTCTGAACCCAAACCAAAACCACTTGAGCGGACAACTCAAGGGAAGAAACACCAAAACCAAAAACCCAAAGGGCAACAAACCAAAACCAAAACCCAAAAGGGAAAGCGGGAACAAAACAACCTAATCTACTATGTACAAAGTAGGATCCAGGAGGGAACCTACGCTTGGAAATAATGCTTGAGGAACTACCCATTGACTGGCAATGGGATATCCTCTCCTGTTAGCATTTTCAATCTGAATGCATTATCTCCCAGGATCTCAGAAACCTGATATGGGCCCAACCACAATTTTTCAAACTTGTCGTGATCACCTCTTCTTTCATGGGCCTTATCCCAACATAAAACTAAATCTGAAATCCTGAAGGCCTTGACCTTGGCCTGCTTGTCAAACCATCTTTTCACGACTCCTTGGTGCTTAGCCAGATTTTCCAATGCCTCATCTCTTTTCTCCTCCAAGTGCATCAACTGAGACAACCTGACTTGAATTTGGTCTTTGCCTTCCAGATACTCCTGAATAAACTGAAGAGTAGGGATCCTTAATTGAACTGGGAAGACGGGGTCTTGCCCATACACCAAATGGTAAGGAGATGTTCCCAAAGAATTCTTCGTTCTAGTCCTGTCTGCCCACAAGGCAAACCTCAGCTGTGTGTGCCAATCCTTGGGGTTCTTATCCAACAGTTTCTTGATAGCATTCAGCAAATTCTTATTTGTGGACTCTGCAAGTCCATTCCCCTGCGGGTAGTAGTTGGATGAGAACTTCAGTGCAATCCCATACTCAAATGCCCAGTTTGAAAATTTCAATGATGAGAAGGCGGGGCCATTGTCGCACACCAAAGCATGTGGACATCCAAACCTTGTAATAATATTTTCCTTGAGGAACTTAATGACCACATCCGTTGTGCAAAGTTTCAAGGCTTGAGCCTCTGTCCATTTGGTGCAATAGTCTGTAGCTGTCAGTATGTACCTGTGCTGTGCCGAGGACGGTGGGTTAATCATTCCAATAAAGTCCAACCCCCACTTGGCAAACGGCCTGACCTCAATCACTGGCTGCAAGGGCATAGCCGGATTCTTTTCTCTGTATGCAGCTGTCTGACAAATGTGGCAAGTCTTCACATGCTCATAAGCATCCTTAAAAAGTGTGGGCCAATAATACCCAGCCCTTGAAATTTGATGAGATGTGGCCAAACCACCTCCATGACCTGTCCCGAATTTCTCGTGGAAATGCTCCATAAGCTGCTTAGCTTCTCTTTTTCCTACACATCTCAAATAGATACCTTCGTGATTTCTTCTATAAAGTACTGATCCCTGCAGCATGAATCTCTGGCTCTTCATTCTTAAAGCCCTTCGTTGCACTGGATTCAAATGTGAAGGACACCTCTAGTTCAACAAATAGTAAACAGTGTCATCGTACCATTCCCTTGGGGACACCTCTTCCAGTATATATGTTTGTTGTACTAGCCCAGGTCCTGCCATTGCAATCGTTTGTGCCAATGCTTGTCCTCGGACTAACTTCATCGGCTGTATCTCTATGTCATATTCTTGCAAGCTGGCGACCCACTTGCCTCTTCTTTCTCCTAGTTCATTTTGCATCAGTAATGTCTTTACTGTGGCATCTGGAACTATTGCATGTACTTTGCTCCTTAGGATGTAGTGCCTAAACTTCTTAGCTACTTTTACTAGAGCATAAGCCTGCTTTTCTACATTGGCGTACCTTAATTCTGCTTCCTTCAATGGAGTACTCATGAAAGCAATTGGATGTTCATCTTTTTCTTCTGTTCTCTAGGTCAAGACCGCTGCGCAAGTGTGTTCTAAAGCAAAGGAGTACAAGTAGAATGGTTTTGAATAATCCGGACTAACTAGCACTGGAGCATCTACTATTGCTTGTTTGATTTCCTCAAATGCCTTCTTTGTGAGAGGGGTCCATTCTATCTTTGCATCCTTTTTCAGCATTTCATTTAGTGGTCTGACAATCTCGGCGAATCCAGTTATGAATTTTCTCACAAAATTAATCTTGCCAAAGAAAGACCTCAACTCTTTCTGACTCCCTGGCATGCCGATCTTTGAAATTGCCTCAATGCGGTCTGGGTCAATTGATATGCCCTGTTCTGAGAGGACATGTCCTAACAATTTTCCTTCGGTGACTCCGAATACACACTTCTTTGAATTGAGAGAAATACCAAATCTTCTGCATCTCTGGAAGATCTTTCTCAAGTCTTCAACATGATCCTCCCTCTTTTTGGAGAACACTGTCAAGTCATCCATGTATATAATAATGCATTTTCCAACTAAGTCTCTGAAAGGGATGTCCATAGCTCATTGAAATGTGGCCCCGGCGTTGATTAGGCCGAAAGGCATTCTTCTGTAAGCGAATGTTCCCCACTTAGTGGTGAAAGCTGTTTTCAGTCTATCTGCTTCTTCAACCATCACCTGGTTGTAACCTGAATAACCGTCCAAAAAGGACATCATCTGGGAACCATTTACAATCTGCAAAACCTCATCCAACGAGGGCAAGGGATAGTTATCCTTCTTGGATGGTCTGTTTAGGTTGCAGAAGTCAACACATAACCTTATCTCTCCATTCTTCTTCCTGACGGGCACTAGATTGGTGACCCACGTTGAGTGCCTTATTGGGAAGATTATTCTGGCCGAAAGGAGCTTCCTTACCTCCTGATATATCAACGGTTCCAATAGCAGGTTCACCGGCCTTTGTCTTTGCCTGAATGGTTTATTTCCCAGCTTCAACGGGATCGTGTGCGTGATCAAGGTAGTGTTGTATATCTTTAAGTCTTCGTAGCCCCAGGCTACCACGTTAGAGAACTCTCTCAATGCTTTCACTATTCCTTCTCTTTCTTTTGGGGTACACACTTTTCCCACAAATACATTCTTTACTTGCTCACTAGTTCCCAAGTTGATTGTCTCACATTCATTCCCTTGGGTGCTTTGATTCCAACTTAGTTTATTAGGGTCAAAGAGCCTCTCTAACTCCACCATGCCTCTAGGAATGACATTTGTCTTCAAATTTAAGATCCCTTTGGTGTCAAATTCCGCTTCTTTGGTTTCTTCTTCGTCTATAATCTGTGCTTCAAACACCCCTGAGTTAGTCAAGAATTCCAAAATCTGCTTATCATCATCAAACACCTGGAAATTCTTTATATTATCTGGAATTAAAGGTGTGGAGATCAATTCTACTGTGAACTTCTTTAGACCCTCCAACTCTAATGGCTCTAGTGAACTGGCTGCCTGCGCGAGAGAATTAGCCACTGGATTTTTAGCTCTGTATACTTGCTTGATATTGAATGCATCGAAGCTTTCAATCAAGTCCCAGACTCTGTTCCGGTACCGTCCCAATCTCCTGTTGTGGCAAGCATACTATTTTCTTACTTGGCGGACCACTATGTTGGAATCTCCAATGGCATGTACAATTTTGGCACCTTCCTCTATAGCGAGGATCAACCCATGAATCAAAGATTCATACTCAGTAACGTTATTGGTGCAAGGGAACTGGAGCCTGCAAGCACCTAGATATGCCTCTCCCTTGGGGCTGATGAGTTCAAACCCTACTCCATTCCCTTTGTTAGACTTTGATCCATCAAATCTCAGAGTCCACACTTGATCTTCTATATGAATGCTATGGGTATTGGGACCATTTTTCTCCACTACGGGCTCAATCTTCTCACTTTCTACCCATTCCTTTGTCAGGGAGCTTTTCTTCTCATTTATTTCTTCTAGTTCTTCCACCAAAGAGACTTGTGGAACTCTCTTTGAAACTTCTTCAATGGCCGTTTTGCACATGGCGCATGTGAATTCTGGATGGAACGCTTCACGGATCCTACACCAATTGGGCATTAACATACTGCTGATGGAAACATTCTTCCCTGATTCCATCTTTTGCTTGACGCTTCTCAGCACAAAGTTTCTAAAATTTTCAAACATCCCCTCACCATCACTTGAGTCATCTTCAATCAATACTTCAGTAGAGGGAGACGTACCTTCCAAGTGTTTTTCTTGATTTACATTCTGCAACATGAGGACTTCCTGTTTGACTGGCTTGTACGAACCCAAATCAGTCTCTGCAAACAATACCTCATTGTTATCACCATATTCAGTGATCATCAACCGGAGCCGTGGTGTGCTTTCCACTCTTATTTGGTTAGGGATTCCCCTCCAAGGCAGCCACATGTGAGAAAAGTCGGTGGCGATATACCCGTTCAACTTTCGGCACCAGTCTCTGCTAAGCAGCATGCCATACCCATCTGGTATATCTACAACGGAAATATCAATACGGCTTTGGATTCTAGGATCCGCGGCTAGCTGCATGTGAATGTCGTTTAGTTCCCCAACAATAGGAACTTATGTTTTATCCAATTGAGTCACCTTCTTGTTGGTGTGGAGCGGGATTAGGCCCAATCTTTCGCATACCTTCAAAGGCATGACGTTGCTTGAAGCTTCGGAATCAATCAAACAATTGTGTAACATTTTTCCGAATATTCTGACTGAAACCAAGAATGGGGCTGGTTCATCTTTCCCCTGATAAAATACTACTGGTTTTCTTCTTTCATCTACTACTTCATTTTTCCTTTCATCTTTATGGTCCGACTGGACTTGCTTGCCTTGAGTCATATTTCTCGCATTCTGTTTCTGCTTCACGGCATCATTAGCTTGAGAGCTTTTCTCAATCTCGGCCTTTCCAGGAGTGCCTGTAGAATTTAATACCATACCCTCAAAGTTCTGATATTGTTGTGGTTCCTCCCAAGAATCGTAGGAGGTTTGTGGCACACTTTGCACCACATTTGTGTTTTGTGCAGGACGGGGCTGCGTGACAACCTGGGGGTGTCTTGGCATGTTAGGTGCCTCTTGCGAAGTGCTTCTTGTGGTGGGGATTTCAGTCAATGTCCCTAAGAGAGTCTCTCTTACTTCTTGGACCTTCATCAACTCATAGAGTGGTAAACTGACCTTTATCTTCTTAAATTCTTCCAGTACAAAGGAGCTCAGCTTTCTTATATCTTCTCTAGGAGAATTCTCCTTTTGTCCTCGGATCAACTGGTAAACTGGCTGTTGAGGCATTTGCGGTCCATTTGATCTTGCTTGTGTGGGCCCCTGTTTCCTATACTCCAGAGAGTCTTTGGGTGCAATTGGCACGTTGCTCGCATTAGAATGCGACGGAGTAGAAAAGTTATTTGGTGGCGTTGATGAAGTCAACGGTTCCCTTTGAGGATAACCTCTTTGATACACTTTAGGGGGCCCACCATCAGTAGTCTGGAGAGCTTGCACTTCTCTGATTCCCTCCACCAAGACACTGTTGTTAAGAGGCAGGAAACTATAGCCGTCTCTGCTTAGGGGCTCATCTGGTGATGCGTACGTGACATGAGCCTCTGAAGGCGTTTGAGCCTCTAGCGTCCCCACGGGACCATTTGCCGAAGCTGGTGGAAACCTCTGATTAACCGACGGAGGTGTATAACTTTGGAATTCAGGTGGAAACTTGAAGTCTTCCAAGATTAGGGCTTGATCATACCGAGGTGCTGGAACTATTTCATACCCCGTGATTGGAGGATTCTCCACTGGTTCTGTATTTTTCACTTCTCCTCTGAAGATGTCAGCAGCGACTTGGAACTCGTGGCATTGCAACTCAGAGTGCTGACTAGTGTTGTGCAATCTACACCATCCTGACAAGGCGGCCTCCGCCAGGTATACTCTGTCTACCGGTTCTCAGGAGGCGGTGGGTTATCCAGCGGTGTAGGAACACCTCCATTGTTGGGTCCCGTATTCCAGGATCTCTTCTGGAATCCTTGATTGTTATTTCTATACCCATGATTGTTCTCCTGATTGTATCCTTGATGAGCATCATGGTGATGATTCGGAGGATTATTTTGATATCTTCAATTAGCACCTTGGTGTGCTTGATTGTTCCTTTGCATGGCTTGAATCTGATTATTTTGATTTCTGAGGTATGTCACCTCAGTTGATCGCTTCTTTACTTGTTCCACCAGACCTTTTATTTCATCTCTTTCCTCTTGAGTCTGTGTCGGCGGTACAGTGTTTTGCAGATAGACCGGTTGTGTGATTGACGCTTGAGATGAAGGTACTCCAGGGTGGAGAACCAACTGATTTGATGGCGCGGTTGCCTGGAAAGATGGTTGTGGAACTGGATTTAATGCTGGAATTTGCTGATTCCAGGTTTGTATCTGACCGCTCATAGAACTTAAGCCAGTGTATAGTGAGGGACCAGTTGTATTCTGTCCCATGTTCTGGCTCACTTCAATTTCCTTAGCATAAGCTAAGTTCATATCGGCGGGAGCGGGGTGAGCTTCTCTCACAAACATTGCAGTTAAGGGGTCCAAATTGGCGTAGTAGTTTTCTCTAGCATCCGTGATAGTGTAAGGAGTTCGTAATCTTGTGAGAGCCTTCTGGAATCTATTGTTAAACACATGAATGGGCTCTTTTTCCTGCCTCCTTACTTCTACAAACTGTCTGAACAATTCTGCGGGAGTGATGGGAATACCAAACTTTCTGATAAAGGCCGTCTTCATCTGTTCCCATGTTCTGATTGAACCGACTAGCAAATGTATGAACCAATAATGGGCCTCTTCCCCCAAAGAATAGGGGAACAACCTGCAAGCTACATCTGCGTATGCAATCTACCTATTGCGTAGGTGGTCTTCAAACATTTTGATGTGATCCTCAACAGTGCGGTTTACGTCATGGACGTGGAACTTGGAGCAAAAACTCTCTGGATTCTTTGGCATGTCGTGATAGTCGGCAAACTCCAGCAGAGATGGGTTGGTAACCAACCAAGTAGCACCATTTGCAACTAGCTGAGCCATTGCTTGCCTTCGCTGATATACAGCTGTTGGACTCATTTGTTGCTATTGCTGAATTGCTACTGGTGTGGTATCTCGGGTGGGTCCTTGTTGGGCAAACCTTGAAATGCTAGGCGGAGTTCTGAATAAGCTCGAGACCTCTTCACCACTTACTGCTTCTTCACTTGATTGAGCTTTTTCATTTGACAAAATTTCCTCGCTTGAGGGAACTTCCCCGTCTGATCGAGTACCTTTCTTCTTCCTTATTCTGGTAGGTAGCTCTAGCTCTACAAGTTCCTTGGTTGAACTGGGTGCAGACCTCAAAATTCTCTTCAACTTATCCAGAGAGAAAGAACTGATGCGATCCAGGATGAAGCTGCTTCTTTCACTGGCAAGGCACAGGAGCAAGTGCCTGTCTTTGATTCAATAAATCTCTCTCAATAGCAACTTGGATCTCGATAGCTTTTTCTTCTTCTTCTTGCAACACAAAGCTCGTTCGCATGTACTCAGCTGCACTTCTCTTTGTTCTCCACATGAGGTTGTTCAATCCTGAAAGGATATCTTCTTGATCGTCATTGAATCCCAAATTTGGCTGTAACACCGGAGATATCCCTCTATGAGGTAGCACCATCTTGGTACATTACACTCTTATAATTTCTTTCACTTCACTATAAAAGTGGGTAGGCCCTCCTTCTAGCGCCAATTCTGTTGACGTGCTTTTTATGACAACGCCAGCACAGAATAAAGTTGTCCAACGGTCATTCTATTCTCTCTTCATCAAAGTGTCCCACATCCTAAGATTGCTTGAAAGTTCATGTGTTCAACTCCAAGGTTCCTTTTATTTCGAATAGACTCAGTTGGTTGATGTGTTTTGCTAGTTATTTCAAGGGGACTTACGTAGTTGTTCGATTCTGTGAAGCAATTAGGACATGACTGATTTGGCAATATTGTTGTGGTATCTAGACTGAATCGGAAAATGCAGAATTTAAAGGGGATAGGGATAGAAATTCTACAATCTACTCCTAAAGGGTGGAATGTAAAGATCAATTCGAACAATCTTCAAACCAGACTCCGCTTTGCCTCCCTCTGGACAACTTCCACAAAGTTGGTGCAATCTTCAAAGGATGAGAAAATATTCAAACCATGACACACATGTTCATACCATCACAACGATGCATATGGACATATGAGTCACAATCGAAGTTAAGTGCTATTACTCCAGTTGACTACGCAAGGCGAACTCACCGTCAGCCAGTCCGCTAGTGGTATGGACGAGAAGACTTGCTCAAATGAAACACCACATTCCACAGCTAACAACTACTTGCATGAAATAAAAATCTATTTTACTCTATCTACCTTGAATTGGAAAGACTAAATGGCCTTGCTAGCTACTCATAACAAAGAAGAAATCACCAAGCAATGAAACTCTTTGTATTATGAAAAGTGTTCACAACAACCTTTTACAAAACTTTCAAAGGAAATTTTTCTTCCCTCCTCAATCTAAAGCTAACTTCTAAGCTAAATGCTATATGCCTTCTACTCTTTAGCTCTGATCCAATTCCAATTCTAATCTCTATCTAATATCTTACAAATGAGGGGGGATGCCCCTTTTATAATAAGTCCAATTCAGTGGACGGTTTAGATCGAATTACAATGAAGGGCTCAGATCGAGCCACCTATGCCCTGATTATTAAAAACCGCCACAGAGAGGAGTGGGCAATGAATGCACAGAATATTCTCCACTCCCCTACAGGAATCATAATGAGCAATTAATGCCCACTACCACCATCAAGAAGATCCTCATCTATGAGAGTGTTCCCACTGGCCTTCTCCCGGATAGCAAACTCGATCAACCGGGCCAATACTGCTTCAACCTCCTGTGCAGAGATCGATGGAATATGGTTGAGCTGGAACTCCAAGATGCTACCGTCTATCTAAGAGAACGTCCTGGGTATGCTGAATTATACTAGAGAACGTGGAGACATTCTCAAAGTCATCCAGGACAATTGACCTCGCAATGTGCATTGTGAATGCATCATTTTCCCGTTTATAGTTGGCAATGTTAGCTAAATGTAGCTGTGTGCAGGCTTCATGGATTTTGAATTGACTAAGGGCACAGCCGATTGGCTCCTTGTACGAAATCCCTCTGTACTTAGTCATTCTGGGCAACATGTGAATTACATATGAGCTCATGTAGAAAGTCTTCGTCACCCTCAGGCTCCTGAATTGCTCATCGATGTGGTTGCTAATCATCCTAGCCCAATCGACACACTCCTTTCCCTCCAAGATGATCTCGATGAAGTAGAACATCCAAGGCTCGAAAATGTAAGCCTGTGCACTCCCATTTACCCGGCTCAGCATCATTATCAAATCACAGTATTCTTGTTTCACGTCCTCGGCAATTATCTGCTTTGGGAGCTTAGTGCGGGGTGGCCTCGGCTTCTGCATCCAAACTCTGTTGATGACTGCAGTGACTCTTTCGAAAGAGGAAGAGTACATCTTATCTGCCCTCTTATTTGTCCTGTATAACATCTCCTCAGCAGTCGGAATCCCAAATGCCTCTCTGATGGCATCCGGTGTGAAGTTGGCGAGCAGTTTACCATCCGGAGAGACAATCATCCTACGTTCTGGCTTGTAGTGATTGGCGCACTCCATAATTAGCTCCGGACACTGAATTGCTGGTGAAAAACCAGTAGCTGCGTAGATTCCACTCTTCATTATATTATGTGCCGTGACTGATGGTTGATGGCCCCCTAGCCCGAACATCCTCGATTTGAGTGCATTTAGATTAAATGAGCCAAGGTTGGTGTCATTTAATCCCGCCAACTTTGAAACTATTGCTGACTTTGGGAGAAATTTAGCGAGCCTTTTATTTATCATTGCTATTGCTGTTGGGAGAAATGGCTTAGCGAGCCTTTTAATCATTGCCTGCCGGGATGAGCTAGCCTTGCCTGCTTCAGTGTTTGCAACTCTGCCTACGGCTCTGCTTGTTCCTGCAACATCCTTTGCTACGGCCATTGTATAAAAAAACTTCAAGCTTATAAAGAAGCTTTGAACGACTGCACTTCCGACTGGCGAAGAAAATTGCAGCCAACTACCAACTTTCAGCAATTTCGAAATAAATCCCCGACACAATATAAATTTCTGCAACTCAACACTTTGCAGCAATTCAACACTCCGAAACTCTCAAAGAAATTCTCTCCTCAACAACTTCGAAAATATTTCAAGAACTTCTTCAGCAACTTCAACCTCAAAAAAAAGTGAGGAGAAATGAGAGAAGAGATTGTTTAAATAATTCTTCTCGGAGAATCCTGCTAAGTAGTGCTGGGGCTATTTTTAGCACCTTCATCAATTTTCCACTCTCTTCATTCGGAATCTTCTAATTCAAGCGCAGTAGTGGGCTAGTCGTCAGCCGGTCATTATGGCAGTTGCCATTAATAATGATTCCTTCCTTGTAAAAATTTGAATTCTTCCTCTTAGTCTGCCAGTTAACTCTTGGCGATTTAAACAACTCGCGAGAAAAAAATCACTTGACTTGATTTAAAATTCCATTTAAAAATCTCGCAGTGTTTAAATAAATTCAACTCGAAAAATTTCCGTGGGAGTTGTAAATTTATTTGCAACTTTTAAAATGTCTGTCATTTAAATCCTCGATTTCATAAAATTTGCTTTACACATTTTAAATTCTCTCTTTAAAATGTTCAACTCCGGGTGATTAAAAATTATTTGCCTGCTCGAAATAATTCATCCTCTGAGATTTAATTTCCGTTAGGAAAATAATTTAGGCAAAACGAAATTCCTCTGAAAATATTAAAATTTCCCTTAGGAAATTAATTTTAAAATTCTGTCAATTCACGGGTGCCGTTTAAAGAGGTTCATTTAATTTTCCATTTGACCCATGGAAAATATTCATCAATATTAAATCTTCCCCTTGAAAAATATTCGTCAACCTTCAACTGCCTTTGGAAAATTTTAAAATTCATCAAATCATCCTTCCATGCCAAGGGCGTATTTTCTCTGGTGAAATATTTACCTCACTTAGAAAAATTTTCTAACATTTTCTCTGTTGGCGTACTTGACCCTTGGTATATTTTTTATCTGATTAAAAAATCTCCATGCCTTGTGAAAATTTAAAAAAAAAAATCTCATCCTCCCTTAGGCGTATATTTTTTTGTGTGGAGTCCACATTTAAATTCCCACACCTTAGTTTATTTTCCCAACCTCTCAACACTTCAAGGGCAGATTTCTTTCCTTGGCACTTTATTTTATTCAAATTAAAAAAATTTCCATGCCTTAGCATTATTTCTCCACCCTCTTGACGCCTTGGGCGCATTTAGACACATGAGCTTTTAATCTTCATCATGGGCGCATTTAGCCCCTCCAACTTTTATTTCCTTGCCTTAGAAAATTTCAAGGCTTCTAACTTGATTTTCCTTTTACCTTGGAGGCGCAAATATGTGTGCTAGCTTTTATTTTCAAACACTTAGGCATTTTCAAGGCCTCATCACAAGGTGGGCGCAAATGAGGCGATGTGCTTTCATTCTAAATGCCTTAGACAATTTTCAAACACCTCTATAACCTTGGGCGCATTTCCACTAGGCAACTTTTGTTTCATGCCTTAGAAATTTTTTTATAAAATCATCTTGGCTGGGCACATTTCATAGGCTACATTTTCATGTGAGGGCGCATTTTAACCTTGAAGCTTTTGTTTTTGCCTTAGGCGTTTTCCTTTTACTTAACCCCTTGGGTACATTTTGAGGTATGAGCTTCCATTTGAGGGCGCCTTTTGCTAGGTGGGCTTTCAATTCCATACTTAGCCATTTTTACATAACCTCTTGTTCCTTAGGCGCATATTAGGGGTTTTACTTCCATTTTAGACTTAGAAAATTTTAAAGCTACCAATCTTGAAGGTGGGCGCATTCTAGAGCCTCTACTTTCAATTCCAACACTTAGAATATTTCAAGAGTTTGATCAAGGTGGACGCATTTTCTCTGCTCAACTTTGAATTTTGTACTTAGAAAATTTCCAGATTTCATTCTTGAGGTGGGCGCCTTTTAGAGCTCTTGCTTTCATTTTCCCATACTTAGAAAAAATTTCATGTCTCTGCTTGCTATTGCTTTTGCATCCTATTTTTAGCAAGTTGTGCTATTTTTAGCAAGTCCCTTGATTTTCAACCTCTAAGGCTCTGTTTTGCCTGAAAATTTCATCATATGATCTTCTTCACCTTGTGAACTTGTTTTGCCAGTCCTCTGCCCTGACCTTCTATTTATAGCCACTTGCTATTTATAGTAAGTTTTGACTTTCTGACTTCAATAGCTCCGTTTTGCCTGAAAGTTGCAACGCTTGATCTTGATAGCTTGAGTGTCACTCTGATGCCAACCTCGGGTGCAGACCTGCTATTTATAGCCGTGCCCTGACTTACTAAAAATAGTAAGTTCTCCGATTTCGCTCAAATTTTGCCAGCAGGTACCTTGAAGTGTGCTGACATTGGTGGGGTGCTTTGTTTCGGCTATTTTTGGATTTTACCCCCTATAAAAGTGGAAACCCTAATTTGACTTGTATGTATCCCGAACGGTCTCCGTTTGACTTCGTTCCTTCTGCATGTCGTTCTGTTGCTGAACTGGAGTGTTGGGGGCGGCTGCCAGAGTGTACCTGCTAAAAATAGAAACTGCCTGAAAAAGTGACTCATCCACTGCCGGATGGTTTTGCATGTCATATTGCCCGTGGGATCTCAAGAAACCCAGAAAAACCCAAAAAACTGGTCTGCATGCATGCACTGGCTAAAAATAGTAAGTCCTCAAAACTTGATCTTCTCCGCTTGCATGTCACACCGTTGCGAAGCTCTTGAAAAACCCAGAAGGAAAAACCCGACATGCGTTGAAAAACACTACATGCGAACCCTAAAAATAGCCTCCGAAGGCTGAACTCTGAAAGTGATCGTCTCGGTTTGCATATTACATCACTGCGAAGGTTTTGGAAAACCTAGAAGGATTCTCCAGACATGCATCTGAAAAGCTCATGTGGAAACCCTGAAAATGGCTCTTGAAGCCTGAACTGCCAAAAATAGCAAGTCGTCTGATCTGGCTCAAAATTTACGTGTAGGTAGCTTGATGTTACCCGGATGCAGTGGAACTGACAGAATTCCAAAATCTCAATAAAATAGTCCCAAATTGAATACTTACTAAAAATAGTAAGTTGCCGGAATACAGTGAAAATTTAGGGGGACTCTGCTAGAAGTCTTCTGACTGCTGTACTAAGCTTAGATTTCAATTTCGTGACTCGGTTTGACCCTTGAAAGCCTGGATGGCGGGAAACCCTAATTTCACAGATTTGAACAATACTTTAACCTGGGTCAAACGACAGGACATCCCCGGAAGGACCAGAGACCAGAGAGAGAGCGAACCAGAGCCAAAAGACTAGAATGGAGCAAAATTTAGGGGGTCCCCATCTTGATGGGGTGATGTGTGAAAAAGGTCACAACAAGACCAATCAAGTGGTGGGACCCAAGTGTTTCTTACTGACTTATAGTCAGGCTGTATAACATTGACATCTTCGTCCACCTAATCAAGAACTGGAATGAATTCACACTCCCTAATTAACTTGAGGGGGAGCCTAGTAAACATCCTCCTTTTTATCTCAACCTCGTCCACAACATTTGCCCAAAAATCCTCTATGTGAGCCGTGTGCTTGTACTCAACATTCTGCACCACTCGGATGTTTCTATAAGGATTGAAATCCTACTTGCCTGTATGATACGAGAGATGAAAAAATTGCAGCTCATCCTCTGCCTCTCGGGCTGCCTGTAAGGAGGAACACACCTCACTGGAATTCCCCATGGCGATAGGAAAATCCAGTCCCTTCTTCCTCTTCTTTTTCTGAATTTTATCATAGACAATGAGTTGCCTAGATACTTCTAGCATTACTATCCGATCAGTGGGCTACCTTAGCAACTGGTATGGATATGAGGTGAACCCCTACAGCCTAATGTATGTGCATTTTGGAAATTGGATGAGCCAATATCCATACTCTTCGATCAACGCATGTGCTTCCTTTGAATTTCTTTGTTGTGTTCTCTATTGAAGGGTCCTTGCAATATGCATTGTGAATGCATCATTTGCCTGCTTGTAGCTGGTAGTGTTAGTCAAATGTAAGTGTGTGCAGGCCTCGTGGATCTTGAACTAGTCAGGGGCACAACCGATTGGCTCCTTGTACATGATCCCCCAGTACTTGGTCATTCGAGCCAACATATGCATTATGTACGAGCTCATATAAAATGTCTTCGTCCTCCTCAGGCTCCTAAACTGTTCATCAATGTTGTCGCTAATCATCCAAGGCTCAAAGATATATGCTTGTGAACTCCTGTTTACTCAACTAAGCATCATTATCAAGTCACGGTATTCTTGTTTCACATCTTCAACAATTATCTGCTTCGGGAGCTTAGTGCGGGGTGGCTTTGGCCTTTGCATCCAGACTCTGTTGATTACGGCGGCACACCTTTCAAAGGAGGAGGAATACATTATATCCGCTCTTTCCTTCGTTCTGTACAAAATTCTTTCGAAAGTGGGAATTCCAAATGCCTCTCCAATGGCATCTGGCATGAAGTTGGCAAACAATTTGCCATCTGGAGAGATAATCGTTTTGCGTTCCGGCTTGTAACAATTCGCACACTCCATGATCAATTTCAGGCACTGTATTGCTGGTGGAAAACCAACAGCTGCATAGATCCCACTTTTCATAATATTGTGTGCCGTGAATGACGGTTGATGACCTCCCAGCCCGTACATCCTTGATTTAAGTGCATTCAGATTAAATGAACCAAGATTGGTGTCATTTAATCCCGCCAACTTTGAAGTGATCGTTGACTTCGGAAGAAATGGCTTGGCGAGCTTTTTGATCACTGCCTGTCGGGATGAGCTTGCCTTGCTCGCTTCAACATTTGTAACTTTGCCTGCAACTCTGCTTGTTCCTGCAACATTTTCTCTTGCCTCAGCCATCTGCAAAAAATAAAATAGAATAAGTTAGACTGCAGATTTTTAATAAAATAAAATAATTCCCGAGATGGCTGCAAATACTGAGTTAGCTTTGAAAATAAAATCCCTCAGCATAAATTTCTAACTCCAAACCTCAAACTATAAAAAATCTTCTGAGCTCAAAAGAACTTTCAGCAATGCACTTCTGACTGGTGAAGAAAATTCGCAGCAAACTAACAACTTTCAGCAAGTGGTTAACTTCTTCAACATAAATAATTCGAACTTTTGACTTCACTTGTTAACTCTTCAGCCTTCAACTTCCAGCAGCAAGAAGAAAAGAAATCACTGCAGCATGGAGTTTCAAACTTCTTCTCAACTTCTCAACACTTAAACTTTCAGCAGTTTGAAGATAAAAATCTCCAGTCACTTCAAGAACTCTTCTGCAACTTCAGGAATTAACTTCTTCAGCACTTCGAAAATAAAGATCTCTAGCATAGAATTTTGAAATTTGCAGCAACTTCAACTTTCAGCAGTTTGAGAAGAGAAAAACTCCAGCAACTCAACACTTAGAAATGCAAAACTTTCAACTCCACTTTCAGCAACTTCGAAAAGATTTCTTCTCACCAATACTTCAATCTCTCAAAAGATTTTCTCCACTTCAGCAACTCTCAACTTCAAAATGTGAGAAGAAATGAGAAATGAGGTTGCTTAAATAATTCTTCATGAAGAATCTTGCCAAGTAGTGCTGGAGTTATTTTTAGCACCTTCATCAATTCACCACTCTCTCCACTTAGAATCTTCTAACTTAGGCGCAGTAGTGGGCTAGTCGTCAGTCAGTCATCATGGCATTTGCCATTAATGGAGATTCTTTTCTCTGCAAAAATTCAAATTTTCCCTCCAGTCTGCCAGTTAACTCCCGGTAATTAAACAACTTGCGAGAAAATTACTCTGACTTGATTTGAAAATTCCACTTTGAAATTCTCACAATGTTTAATTAAATTCAACTTGAAAAATTCATGGGAGATTCAAATTTATTTCCAACCTATTAAAACATTCGCCATTTAAATCATCAACTTCGTGAACTTGCCTTAGACAATTTAAATCCTCAACAAAATAATTCAACCCTGTCGATTTAAAATCACCGGTTAGCTCGAATCAATCCATCCTCTGAAATTTGATTTCCCTTAGGAAAATAATCTAGGCAAAATAATTTTTCTCTGGAAATATTAAAATCTCCCTTAGGAAAATAATTTTAAACTTCATCAACCCATGGGCTTATTTTAAAGGGGTCCATTTGAAATTTTATTTAACCCATGGAAAAATATTCATCAATGTTAATTCTCCCCCTTTTAAATATATTTCATCACCTTGTCCACTCATTTAAATGCCTTTGAAAATTTCAAGTTCATCCACATCCAATGTGTATGTCCATCTAGTGAAATATTTATTCCACTTAGGAAAATTTCTTCATCTCACTTCAGGCTCACTTTACCCTTGGTATATTTTTTTTTATTCTATTCTTATCACTTAGGAAATAACTCCAACTCATTTCATACCTTGGGCGCATATGATATGGGTTACTTTTATTTTTGCCTTAGGCAAATTTTCACGCCTTAGGAACTCCTTTACCTCTTGTTTGCTTCCCACGCCTTAGACATTCTTGCTTGAGGGCGCATTTCTATCATTCAACTTTTTAATTCTAATGCCTTAGGCGTTTTTCTTGGGTGGCATCTTCATAGTGGGCGCATTTTATGTGGAGAACTCTCATTTTCCGCTTGAAGCTTTTAAACCTCATCACCTCTTTGGCGTATTTCACCCTTGCAATTTCTACCTTAGACGTATTTCAGGCCCCTTGCTTTTCCATGTTGCTCACACTTTAGCATTTTTTTTTGGTTGATCTCCCTACAAGCTGGGCGCATTTTGCACCCCCTTGTTTTCATTCCAGCACTTAGAGAATTTTTTTAGATTTCATCATACAAGTTGGGCGCATTTTGGCTATCAAGGTTCTATTTCATGCCTTAGAAATATTTCAACTTGCTGGAGATGGACGCATTTTATACCTTCTTGCTTTCATTCTAATACCTTAGGCGCTTTCCTTACTAGCTGGAAATGGGCATATTTAGCCTGAGGAGCTTCCATTTTGGGGCGCAAATGATGGGTCTCCATTTCATTTCATGCCTTAGAAAAATTTCAAGGCTCTATCTCCTTGGGCGCGTTTTGAGTGCCATGCTTTTATTTTCATCATGGGTGCATTTCCATGTGTTTACTCCCATCCTCATGCCTTAGGAAATTTTAGCCTTTCTCACTCAAAGTGGGCGCATTTCACTTAGCCTACTTCCATTTGAGGGTGCCTTTACATGGTGAAGCTTTCGTTTTATGCCTTAGATATTTCTGAAGTTTTTGTCCCCTCTTCATCTCTTGGGCGCAAATTAGACTATGGGCTTTCATTTCATGCCTTAGGCATTTTTCTTCCTTGCTTCAACTTGGGCGCATTTAGCACCTTCAACTTTCATCCTCAATGCCTTAGGCATTTTTAAGGCTTCAATTAATCTTCTCAAGGTGAGGGTGCATTTCACTAGGGAAACATCCATTTTTGACTTAGGCAAAATTTTATGTGTCAATCCCTTTATGCTCATGGGTGCGATTTGCCCCTCAATCTTTTTTTTTCACCACTTAGAGATTTTGTGCTTGGCCTTACAAGGTGGGCGCATTTGTGAGATGATACTTCCATGTTATGCATTAGGCGTTTTTTTTTTTTTTGAGGGCACTTCATCCTTGGGCACATTTTGCCTGCCCAGCTTCAACATTCCTCATGAGGACACCATTTGAAGGTGAGGTTTTGATTTTACACTTAGAATATTTTGACCTCTTCAGTCTGCCATCACCTTCCACTCTTAGCAAGTCCTGCTATTTATAGTAAGTCCTTTGATTTTCCGACTTCCACAACTCCGTTTTGCTTGAAAATTTCACCACATGATCCTTGTTGCTTGATGAACCCGTTTTCGCCTGTCACGCATGCCGACATACTATTTATAGCCCTCCTGCTATTTATAGTAAGTCCCAAAGTTGCCTGATTTCCACAACTCTGTTTGACTTGAAACTTGCTCTGCCTGATCTTGATGATTCCGATGCCCTGTTCATACCTACCTCTGGTGTAGACCTGTTATTTATAGCCGTGAAATGACTTACTAAAAATAGTAAGTTCTCCGATTTTGTTTAAATTTTGCCAATAGGTTGTTTGAATGATACTGATCCTGATGGGGTACCTCACCTCGGCAATTTCTGGATTTTACCCCCTATAAAAGTGGAAACCCTAATTTTGACTTGCATGTACCCTGAACAGTCTCCGTTTGACTTTGTTTTCGCTGCATGTCATTCTGCCTGCTGAACTGAAGTGTCAGGTGGTTGTCGGAGTGTACCTGCTAAAAATAGAAACTACCTGAAAAAGTGATCAATTCACTGTCGGATGAATTTGCATGTCACATTGCCCGTGGGATCTCAAAAAACCCAGAAAAACCCAGAAAACTAGTCCGCATGCGGGCATTGGTTAAAAATAGTAAGTCCTTGAAAATTGATACCTTTCGCTTGCATGTCATATCGTTGCGAAGCTCTCAAAAAACCCATGAGGAATATCTGGACATGCGTTGAAAAATTCTGCATGCAAACCCTAAAAATAGCCTCCGAAGGCTAAACTCTAAAAGTCATCACCTTGATTTGCATGTTATATTATCGCGAATGTTTTGAAAAACCCAAATACATTCCCCAAACATGCATTTGAAAATCATGCATGCACATCCTAAAAATGGCTCTTTAAGCCTGAATTGCTAAAAATAGCAAGTTGTCTGATCTTGCCCAAATTTCACGTGCAACTGTCTGAAAGTTACCTGAATACGATGGAATAGTTAGAATTCCAAAATCCTGATGAAACGGTCCCATATTGAGTACTATAAATAGTAAGTTGTCAGAATTCAATGAAAATTCAGTGGACTCTGCTGGAAGCCTGTTGATTGCAATATTAAGCTTAGATTCCAATGTGATAACTCAGTTTGACCTCTAAAAAGCCTGAAGGATAGAAAACCCTAATTTCATAGACTTAGCCAGTATTTCCAGCCTAGGTCAAACGATGGGACCTCCCCAAAAGGACGGAAAGACCAAAGAGAGAGACGCAAAGCCAAAAGACCAGAATGGAGCAAAAATTAGGGGGGGTCCCCATATGAATGGGGTGATGTGTGAAAAAGGTCACAGCAGGACGACGGATTATTTTTTAGTTATGACCTTGATGATGGAATGCAAGAAACTAAGAATGAGGAAGTTAGCATTAACTTTCTCATATTTTCCTATAGGGTGTTGTAGGGTTTTGATTGTGGGGGGCAATCCTCCATGGAGTTAACTAAGGTCTTGTTGAGATTGATTGCTCTTCCTATAGGGGAACTTCAGGAGATTACAATTGCGAGGACTCAGCAGAACAGTGTTCCTATTTGGGGGAGCTATGGATTCCTCATACTTATTTGGGATCTTGGAGTCATATTGAGTTTTAGTCAGAATCAATCAGTGCATGGCTTGCGATTGCTTGAGGACAAGCAATCTCTGGGAGGGAGAACAATAATGTCCCCTTTTTGGTCCAAAGCTTTCCAATGACCGTTAGCCTATTTCCGAAGTCTTGTAGGCTACTCGGAGGCATTTCTAGGGATTCCAAGTTTCTTGGAGGTTTCTTGTCTACTTTTCAAGAGGATATTGAAGTTTGCCAAAGATTTTTTTGGGTCTTTTTGGGTATCTGAGATCCTTGGTGAGCAATCATTGCTATTTTTAGCGGTGTCTATTTTTAGTAAGTCACAATTGCATCTCAGAATGTGCTTATTTTGAGTTTGGACACACTTATTTTAGCAGTATGTTGTTTTTAGTAATTTTTATTTCTGGCGATGGTCCTGCTAGTAATTCAGTGCAGGATTTCTATTTCTGGTAGTGGTGGCAATTTCAATTGAGGGTGTCTTGATATTTTTGGTAGTTGGTGTCTCCATCATCCTTGGAGTTTGAAAAAGGAAATATTTGCAACTTAAGTTAATTTTATAAAGTCAAAAATCCCCTTGGACCCCCACGCCTCACATGTGACCAATTAAGATAGTGGAAGCCAAAATGAAGGTTTTAAGTGATTTTTAATAAAGTTTATTTTCTCCCCAAGTGTGACATCCCCTTTTGGAGGGAAAATTTATTCAAACTTCTAGGTGTCAAAGTGTTATATATACTCCCTCATTTGCTCTCATTTGGACATGCTAATGGATGATAACGAAGTGTTGCCAGAGTGAGGACTAAATCCTTCAAGGGTTTTGGAGATGAAAACCTTCAAAGTTGCTCTAGTTTTAGAGTTGAGAGATACTCCCTAGCATCATTGCAGGAGTCACCATTGGAGTTATTGGTGAAATATTTTCAGTTTGCTTTCGACTATGGATTGTTTTGATGTCTTCTAGCTATATTTTTGTGTGTTAACTCTTCTTGCAATGATTTGGAGCATTTTGGAAGTGATTTTAGAAGATTTTAGTTTGTTGGTTGTCTTTTCCTACCCTAGGCCGTACCACATGGTTTGCATATGTAGGTTGGAGGACTTCATATCATTTTGTGGGTATTGGTGCAAATGAACCTGTTGTGACCTTTTTCACACATCACCCCATCCAAGATGGGGACCCCCTAATTTTTGCTCCATTATGGACTTTTGGCTTTGCGTCTCTCTCTGGTCCTTCCGGGGATGTCCTCTCGTTTGACCCAGGTTGAAGTATTGGTTAAGTCTGTGTAATTAGGGTTTTCATCCTTTAGGCTTATTTAATGTCAAACTGAGTTATAAAATTGAAATCTAGACTTGGTACAGCAGTCAGAAGGCTTCCAGCAGGGTCCCGTTAAATTTTCACTGTATTCCGGCAACTTGCTATTTTTAGTAAGCATTCAATTTGGGGCTATTTTGTCGAAATCTTGGAATCCTGTCAGTTCCACCACATTCAGGTAACATCGAGCTGCTTGCACATAAATTTTGAGCCAGATCGGACAATTTGCTATTTTTAGCAGTTCAGGCTTTAGGAGCCATTTTCAGGGGTCAAATGTATGATTCCTCATTGCATGTCCAGAGATTACTTCTGGGTTTTTCGAGAGCTACGCAACAATGTGACATGCAAGCAAAGAAGATCAAGTTTCGAGGACTTACTATTTTAAGCCGGTACATGCATGTGGACCAGTTTTTTGGGTTTTTCTGGGTTTCTTGAGATCCCACAGGCAATATGACATGCAAAATCATCCGGCGGTGGATGAGTCACTTTTCAGGCAGTTTCTATTTTTAGCAGGTACATTCTGGCAACCGCCTAACACTCCAGTTGAGCAAGTAGAACGACATGTGGAAGGAACGAAGTCAAACGGAGACCGTTCGGGATACATGCAAGTCAAATTAGGGTTTCCACTTTTATAGGGGGTGAAATCCAAAAATAGTCAAGACGGAGTACCCCACCCATGTCAGCACACTTCAAGGCACTTGCTGGCAAAATTTGAGTAGAATCGAAGAACTTACTATTTTTAGTAAGTTAGGGCATGGCTATAAATAGCAGGTCAGGGCAAAGGACTGGCAAAACAGGTTCATGGGGCAAAGAAGATCAGATGGTGAAATTTTCAGGCCAAACGGAGCTACTGAAGTCAGAAGGTCAAGAACTTACTATAAATAGCAGGTGGCTATAAGTAGCGGGCTGACATGTGGGACTGGCAAAACAGGTTCACGGGGCAAAGAAGATCAGATGGTGAAGTTTTCGTGCCAAACGGAGCTACTGAAGTCAGAAAATCAAGGACTTACTATAAATAGCAGGTGGCTATAAATAGCAGGTCAGGGCAGAGGACTGGCAAAATAGGTTCACAAGGCAAAGAGGGTCGTATGGTGAAATTTTCAGGCAAAACGAAGCTATATGGGTCGAAAATCAAGGGACTTTCTAAAAATAGCCTGACTTACCCAAAATAGACGGTGAAGATGAAGGCAGGCAGAGGTATGAAAAAGTTTCTAAGTGTTCAAATGGAAGTTGCCCCTGGAAAATACGCCCTCAAGTCAAAGCTTGCATGTGAAAAATGCCTAAGTCACAAAAATGGGAGTAGCCATGTTAAAATGCGCCCAAGCCTAGATGATGCTAAGAAGAGGAACGCCTAAGGTAGAAGGAAATAGAACTTGCAAGGGTGAAATGCGCCCTCAAGGTGAGGAGGTCTTAAAATTTTCTAAGTCTGGAAAATCAAAGTTCATGTATGAAAATGCGCCCACCTAGTAAAACAAAAGCATGGGGTCTCATTTGCGCCCAAGGAGAAGGAAGGCTTTTGAAAATAATCTAAGGCACAAAATAAGAGTAGCCTACCTCATATGCGCCCATGGTTAAAAAATGAAAGCTTGCCTATGGAAATGCGCCCTCAAATGGAAGCTCACCGCCTCATTTGCGCCCAAGGAGGATGTTGCCTAGTAAGAAATTGTCTAAGGCATTTAAAATAAAAGCATGGCATGTTAAATGCGCCCTAACATGAAACCTCACTATGTTAAATGCGCCCACTTTGATGAGTTGCTGAAAAAGTCTAAGGCGTGGAGAATATGCTAAGGCATAGAATGAAAGCACATCACCTCATTTGCGCCCACCTTGTGATGATGCCTTGAAAAAGTTCTAAGGCGTGTAAAATGAAAGTTCACCTTATGAAATGCGCCCTCAAGTGAAAGCTTGGCCTAGTAAATGCGCCCAAGGGGTTAAGTAAAAGGAAAACGCCTAAGGCATTGAAATGAAAGTGGAGGGGTAGAAATGCACCCTCACATGAAAGCACATCACCTCATTTGCGCCCACCTTCAAGATATTGAAAATGTTAAAAAAAGAAGTTCTAAGGCACAAAATGGAAGCATGGGGTCTCATTTGCGCCCTCACATGAAAGCACATCACCTCATTTGCGCCCACCTTCAAGATATTGAAAATGTTAAAAAAAAAAGTTCTAAGGCACAAAATGGAAGCATGGGGTCTCATTTGCGCCCTCACATGGAAGCTCCACCCCTCATTTGTGCCCAAGGCAGAGTGGAAGTAGACATGTCAAAATGCGCCCTCACATGAAAGTCACACCTCTAAAATGCGCCCACTTTAAAATAAAAGTTGAAGCTGCAAAATGCGCCCATCTCCAACAAGGAAATGCGCCCAAGTCAAGGGGTCAAGAGGGTGGAAAAATGCCTAAGGCAAAAACAAAAGCTTCAAGGTCAAAATGCGCCCCCAGTCAAAAGGAGGAATAGAAGTCTAGAAATATTCTAAGGCACGAAAATAAAAGTTGCCTAGTGAAAATGCGCCCTCAAGGTAAGTGGTGATGGAAAATACTTCCTAAGGCGTGGAAATTTAAAGCTTGCCTAGTTAAAATACGCCCAAGGGAGGAGGAGAATGTTAATAAAATTTCTAAGGCATGGAAATTTTTAATTAAATAAAATAAAATGCCAAGGGGAAATATACGCCTAAGGGGAGGTGAAGATTTAAATTTTCTATCAAATGTGTGGAGTGGAGAAATTCCTAAGGCATAAGAATTTTGAAAATTTGAATAAATGGAAAGAGTGGGTGAACATAAAAATTTTCCAGACATTTAAACGGGGTTGACGACTTGATAAAATATTTTCTAAGTGAAAATCAAATGAACCCGTTTAAAATGCACCCATGAGTTAACAGAGTTTAAAAATTAATTTCCTAAGGGAAATTTTAATATTTTCAGAAGGGATTCGTTTTGCCTAGATTATTTTCCTGACGGAAGTTAAATCTCAAAGGATGAGTTATTTCGAGCAAGCAAGTGATTTTAAATTGCTCGGAGTTGAATATTTTAAGGAGAAAGTTTAAAATGTCTAAGGCAAATTTTATGAAATCGAGGATTTAAATGACAGACATTTTAAAAGTTGGAAATAAATTTACAACTCCCACGATTTTTTCTAGTTGAACTTAATCGTACACTGCGAGATTTTAAAAGGGAATTTTAAACCAAATCAAGTGATTTTTCTCACAAGTTGTCTAAATTACTAGCAGACTAGAAGGAAAATTTGAATTTTTACAAGGAAGGAATCATTATTAATGGCAACTGCCATAATGACTGGCTGACGACTAGCCCACTACTGCGCTTGAATTAGAAGATTCCGAACAAAGAGAATGGAGAATTGATGAAGGTGCTAAAAATAGCCCCAGCCTTACTTGGCAGGATTCTTCGAGAAGAATTATTTAAACAGTCTCTTCTCTCATTTCTCCTCACATTTTTCGAAGTTGAAGTTGCTGAAGAAGTTCTTGAGAGATTGAAATATTTTTGAAGTTGTTGGGGAGAGAAATTCTTTGGGAGTTTATTTTATTTCAGAGTGTTGAGTTGCTGAAAGGGCGAAGTGCTGGAGAATTTTTTATCTGCCAAGATTCTTTCTTTCGAAAAGATGAGAGTGTGTTGCTGCAATTTTGAAGTTGAAGGTTGAAGTTGATTTCCGGAGTTGCTGGAGGATTTATCTTCTAAAGTTGCTGCAGAGCATTGAGTTGCAGAAATTTATTGTGTGCTGCGGATTTATTTTGAAGTTGCTGAATATTGAAGTTGCACGAAAATTGAAGCTTGCTGCAAATTTTATTTATTCGAGCTGCTGAAAGTTGAAAGTTGCTGAAGTTGACGGAAGTTGGGGTGAAAGATTTAATTTATTTTGTGCTGAGAAAATAGCCACATTGCTGAAAGTTGTTGGTTGGCTGTAATTTTCTCCGCTAGTTAGAGTGCAGTTGCTGGAAGCTTCATTATAAGCTTAGAGTTTTTATATAGTTTGAGGTTTGGAGTTAGAAAATTATGCTGAAGAATTTCATTTTCAAAAACTAACTCCACATCCGCAGCCGTCTCGGAGGCTATTTTATTTTATCATAAATCTACAAGCTAACTTATTGTTATTCTATTCTATTTTGCAGATGGCTGGAGCAAAGGATGTTGCTGGAACAAGCAGAGCCGCAGGCAGAGCTGCAAACACCGAAACGGCCAAGGCTAGCTCATCCCGGCAGGCAATGATTAAGAGGCTCGCCAAGTCAGTTCTTCCAAAGTCGGCAATTGTCTCCAAGATGGCAGGGTTAAGTGACACCAACCTCGGGTCATTTAATCTAAATGCACTCAAGTCTAGGATGTACGGACTGGGAGGCCATCAACCATCAGTCACGGCACATAACATCATGAAGAGTGGTATCTATGCAGCTGCTGGTTTTCCACCACCAATTCAGTGCCCAGAGCTAATTATGGAGTGTGCAAACCACTACAAGCCAGAGCGTAGAACCATTGTCTCGCCGGATGGAAAATTACTTGCCAACTTCACGCCAGATGCCATCGGAGAGGCATTTGGGATTCCTATTGCCGAAAAGATGTTGTACAGATCAAAGGAGAGGGCGGATAAAATGTACTTCACCTCCTTCGAGAGGGTTGCTGCGGTCATCAACAGAGTTTGGATGCAAAAGCCAAAGCCACCTCGCACTAGACTCCCAAAGAAGATAATTGCCGAAGATGTAAAACAGGAATACTATGACTTGATGATGATGCTGAGCTGAGTAAATGGGAGTGCACAAGCCTACTTCTTCGAGCCATGGATGTTTTACTTCATCGAGATCATATTGGAGGGAAAGGAATGTGTTGACTGGGCAAGAATGATCAGTGATAACATAGATGAGCAGTTCAGGAGCCTGAGGGGGACGAAAACCTTTTACATGAGCTCGTATGTGATATATATGCTGGCGAGAATGACCAAGTATCGAGGGATTACATACAAGGAGCCGATAGGCTGTGCACCTGATCAGTTCAAAATCCATGAGGCCTGCACACAGTTGCATCTAGCTAACCCTGCCAGTTACAAATGGGCTAATGATGCATTCACAATGCACATCACGAGGACCCTTCAGCGGAGAACGCAGCAAAGAGTATCCAAAGAGGCACAAGCATTGATCGAGGAATACGGATATTGGCTCATCCAATTTCCGAAATTCACTTACATTAGGCTGCAGGGGTTCACTTCGTATCCATACCGGCTATCGAGGTACCCCACCGATCACATTATAATGCTGGAAATATCTAGGCAGTTGATCGCCTATGATAAGATTCAGAAAAAGAAGAAGAAGGGTGGACTTGACTTTCCTATTGCCATGGGAAATTCCACTGAGGTGTGTCCCTCCTTGCAGGCAGCTCGAGAGGCAGAGGATGAGCTGCAATTCTATCATCTATCGTATCACACAGGCAGACAGGATTTTGATCCGTACAGAAACATCCGAATGATACAGAACGTCGAGTACCGACACAAGGCCCACATTGAAGACTTTTGGGAAAATGTTGTTCATGAGGTTGAGATAAGGAAAAGGATGTTTTCCAGGCTTCCCCTCAAATTGATCAGGGAATGTGAGATCATTCCAGTTCCCGACTAGGTGGAAGAGGATGTCAACGTTATGCAACCTGACTATGGTTCAGTTAGGGATACTCTTGTCCCACCACTTGATTGGTCCGAGCCAGAAATCATGGACCTGGACACGCTCTCGATCTTGGTATTGACTTTCACAAGGGCTTGGGTCGATAGACATGTATGCAGACTTAAGAGCAGATCGATTGCCCTTACTTATAGCTTGATGGGTGACCCAAGGCCGTTATCGGTGAAAAGGGGAAAACAGGTTGCTCAAACACCAGAAGCACAAGTGGAAGTACCAGCCCAGCCGATACCATTGAGGATGGAACAAGCATCACCTATGCACTCACAAACTCGGTCTTCAAGTTTGAGAGTGATTTCATTATTTGCTGATCAGAGGGCAAGATTGGGTGAAGAGCGGGAGCTTGAGGAGGTGGATCAACCCAACATCTGAGAATCAGATAGTATAAGCATCAGTGTATCCAGGGCTGGCCAACAAGAAGAAGAAGATGAAATAGTGGCTGACACTCATTTCCAATAGATGTTGGACATAACATTGGAGGAAGAGGAAAACATAGAACAAGGGACCCAAGGGTCAGGAGATACACAACTCATGGAAGATGATGAGCCCGAGCAAAGCAGTGCAAGAAGAGAGGAAGTGCATGAGGTGGAGGCAACAAAAGAGCAGCCCCTCATCGTTTGCAATCCGCAGCAGACGGTGCCGGATTGGCTTTCAGACAGAATGAGAAGAGAACCCGAGGATGATACAGATCCAGCGATCAAGATGGAGGAGTTCCTTAGGAGGATCAGTGCGCCACCAAAAAAGAAGAGGGCCAGGAAGTTTTCAAAGATCTTGACTGATGAGTCAGGCTCTCGCACGCTTTAGGTGGCTGTTCTGAGAGAGGATTGTGATCGAACCGAGGAGTGGCCCGAGAACTATGTTATCACCACCGTGGAGTTGGGTCGTCCTACGGGAGCCCAAATTATCGAGGAGTTCGATAAATCCTATTAGGCGTTGAAGGATCAGTTGCTCCGCACGGAAGGGAAGTATAAGAAATTGAAGAAGGAGCACAAAACCTTGATAGGATATGTGCAGAGTCTAGCACATCCAGGTGAATCAGCAAACCCAACAGTAGAACGTCCACCAGAGCTTCCGAGGGAGTCAATTGTTGGCTTAGAGGATTTAAAGAAGATGGAAATGGAAGCGGACAAGTGGGTTAGCCATGTTCATATTGAGACAAGGAAATTCATGGAGGACCTCGCCAATGCTTATCAGCAAGCCTCAAGTATTTTGGCACGGATGGACATGGTGGATCAGGCCTAGGGCAATACCCGCATCTATCAGACGAAGACTATACTTCATTTGGGGGCTTTGATGCATATACCTCTACAAACTTTGGTAGATGGAGGTGTGATTCAGGATGGTGACGGGTATGATTTCACCAATTGGTACTCCTCAGTGGTCATAGGCCGTGGATTTCACGATGCAACAAGGGCAGATTCAACCAGAGTGAGGAAAGCAATGGGTAACATCTTGGAGGGAGTCCTTAGTATATTAGAAGCCATATTTGCTAGAAAGTTGGCCCCAGAGGAAATAACTACTTATGGCTTGAAAGATAAACTGGCTCCGTTTTTCTCAGCTGCGAGGTCGCTTGTCCTGGATGACTTTGAGAATGTCTCCACTTTCTCCAGTATAATTCAGCATACCCAAGATGCCTTAGTGGCATGGACGAAGTCTTACATCTGGCATGGATAGACGGTAGTGGTATTGGAGTTCCAGCTCAACCACATTCCACCGATTTCTGCCCAGGAGGTTGAAGCAGTATTGGCCCGGTTGATCGAGTTTGCTATCCGGGAGAAGGCCAGTGGGAACGCGCTGCTTGATGAGGATCTTCTTGATGATGGTAGTCGGCATTAATTGCTCATTATGATTCCTGCAGGGGAGTGGAGAATATTCTGTGCATTCATTGCCCACTCCTCTTTGTGGCAATTTTTAGGGTAGAAACCCTAATCAGGGCATAGGTGGCTCAATCTGAGCCCTTTATTGTAATCAGATCTCAACCGTCCACTGAATTGGACCTATTATAAAAGGGGCATCCCCCCTCATTTGTAAGATATTAGACATTAGATCAAGAATTGAATCAGAGCGAGAGTAGAAGGCATATAGCATTTAGCTTAGAAGTTAGCTTAGATTGAGGAGGAAAGGAAGTTTTCCCATTGAGGATTTTGTAAGAAGTTGTTGTGAACACTATCATAATATAAAGATTTATCATTGTTTGGTGGTTCTATCTTCTATTGTGAGTAGCTAGCAAGGCTTGTTCATCTTTCCAATTCAAATGGATAGAGTAGAGTAGACTTTGTTTATGCAAGTCGTTGTTAATTGTGGAGTGTGGCGTTATGATTTGAGCATATCTTCTTTCATCCATACCACTAGCGGGTTTACTGATGGTAAGTTCGCCTTGCGTGGTCAACTGGAGTATTGGCACTTAACTTCAATTGTGGCTCATATGTCTGTATGCATCGTAGTGATGGTATGAACATGTTGTGTCATAGTTTGAACACCTTTCTCATCCTTTGAAGATTGCACCAACTTTGTCGGAGTTGTCTGAAAGGAGACAAAGTAAAGTTTGGTTTGAAGATTATTTAAGTCGATCCTCGTCCTCCACCCTTTAGAAGTAGATTGTAGACTTCCTATCCTTATTCCCTTTAATTTCAGCATTTTTCGGGTCAGTCCAGATACTAGAACGATATTTGTCAAATCTTTCATGTCCTAATTGCTTCACATAATCGAACAACTACGTAAGTCCCCTTGGAATAATCCAGCAAAACACATCAACCAACTGAGTCTATTCGCAATGAAAGGAACCTTGGAGTCGGACACATGAACTTTCAAGCAATCTTAGCATGTGGGACACTTTGATCAAGAGAGAATAGAGTGACCATTGGACAACTTTATTCTGTGTTGATGTTGTCATAAAAAAACACGTCAACAGATAGCATGCTAAATTTTGTAGCCATTTTGCACTTTGGACCCTTAAGGGATCGATCTGGTTGAACGTAGGTCGGAGTGATTCCGCGTGTTTGGGTTCAAAAAAGGACCATGCCTAACGAAAATTTACCCAACCGAATGCGTTGGAACAGTTTGTTTTATCACATGAGTTGCAAAACGAAAGTTGCACCACTTTGCAACTTTCAACTATTTGCAATTGATAACTTTTTCTCCGAGTGAAAATTCCCCACCATAGGAAAATGCCTCCAAAATAGTGAATACCGAGCGAGGTTATTGTAGATGGGCCGAACATGATCTTGTAGGATCAGACGAGAAGTTTATAAGCATCACAGTGTCTGAGTAATAGCATGTTGAATTTCACAACCATTTTGCACTTTGGACCTGTTGTGACCTTTTTCACACATCACCCCATCAAGATGGGGACCCCCTAAATTTTGCTCTATTCTGGTCTTTTGGCTTTGGTTCGCTCTCTCTCTAGTCTCTGGTCCTTTCGGGGATGTCCTGTCATTTGGCCTAGGTTAAAGTATTGGTTAAGTCTGGGTAATTAGGGTTTTCATCCTTCAGGCTTATTTAAGGTCAAACCGAGTCATAAAATTGAAATCTAAGCTTAGTGCAGCAGTCAGAAGACTTCCAGCAGAGTCCCCCTAAATTTTCACTGTATTCCGGCAACTTACTATTCTTAGTAAGTATTCAATTTGGGACTATTTTATTGAGATTTTGGAATTCTGTCAGTTCCACTGCATCCGGGTAACATCAAGCTGCCTACACGTAAATTTTGAGCCAGATCAGACGACTTGCTATTTTTGGCAGTTCAGGCTTCAAGAGCCATTTTTAGGGTTTCCACATGAGCTTTTCAGATGCATGTCTGGAGAATCCTTCTGGGTTTTCCAAAACCTTCGCAGTGATGTAACATGCAAACCGAGACGACCACTTTCAGAGTTCAGCCTTCGGAGGCTATTTTTAGGGTTCGCATGCAGTGTTTTTCAACGCATGTCGGGTTTTTCTTTATGGGTTTTTCGAGAGCTTCGCAACAAGGTGACATGCAAGCGGAGAAGATCAAAGTTTAAGGACTTACTATTTTTAGCCAGTGCATGCATGCAGACCAGTTTTCTGGGTTTTTCTGGGTTTTTTGAGATCCCG
>CM021101.1:827795414-827829240 GCA_007115665.2 Sequoiadendron giganteum | reverse complement strand
TAGTTCTCTCTCTCACTCATTCACTCCTTCTATCTCTCTCCCCTCTACCCTTAACCCTCTACCCTCTACCCTCTACCCTCTACCCTCCCTCTCTCTCTCTCTCACTACTCCCTATATCTCTCTCTCCTTTACCCTTTACTCTAAACCATAAACCCTTAGCCCTTAAACCATTAAACACTCTACCCTCTACCCTTAACTCTACCCTCTACTTCTCTTTATCTCCTCCAAACTCTATCTACCTAGGCCTCTCTTTATTTTTTCTCACCTCTCTCTCCATCCCTACCTCTCCCTCTATCTCTGCTTTCATATCCACTTCTATCTACCTATTTGTCCCTCTATACCTATTTCTCTCTCCCTCCTTGTATCCTCTCTCTCAATATCTCTACCTTCTTTCCCTCTCTCTCTCTCTCTCTCTCCTCTCTACCCTAAACCCTAAACCCTCTACCCTCTACCCTTAACCCTCTACCCTCTATCTCTCTCTCACTCCCTCCCTCCTACCCCCTCTTCTCCTCTCCCTCTCTCAGGTCTCTCTTTCTCACACACAATTCCACTCCCTCTATCTCTCTCCCCTCTACCCTAAAACCTAAACCCTTAACCCTTAAACCCTAAACCATTAAACCCTCTACCCTCTACCCTTAACCCTCCCTCCCTCTCTCTCTCTCTTTCAAGTCTCTCCATCCTACCCCCTCTCCCTCTTTCAGGTCTCTCTCCTACTCTCTTAGGTATCTCCTTCCCACCCCCTCTCCTACCATTAACCCTCTACGCTCTACCCTCTACCATTAAATCTTAACCCTCTACCCTCTATCTCTTTTCCACTCCATCCCTCTCTCTCTCTCTCTAACTCCCTATATCTCTCTCTCCTTTACCCTTAACTCTAAACCCTAAACCCTTAGCCCTTAAACCCTTAAACACTCTATCCTCTACCCTTAACTCTACCCTCTACTTCTCTCTTTCTCACACACTCACTAACCCCCTATATCTCTCTCCCCTCTACCCTAAACCCTAAACCCTTAACCCTTAAACCCTAAACCATTAAACCATCTACCCTATACACTTAACCCTCCCTCCCTCTGTCTCTCTCCCACTCCCTCTCTCTGTCTCTCTTTCAAGGCTCTCCATCCTACCCCCTCTCCCTCTCTTAGGTCTCTCTCTCACTCACTCAATCCATCTATCTTTGTCCCTCCCTCCTCTTCTCTCCTTATCTCTATCTCACTTCTCCCTCCATCTCTCCCTCCATACATCCCACCTTCTCTTCCCTAGTCTCTCTTTCTCAGTCACTCCCTCTATAGACATGCAAAAATAACATCATGCATCCCGCTCTAACCATTCTACTATTAATCAATTATAACAATTTATTGATTAATTTCCTAAGGTTCATTAAATAAATCAAATTATTTAATCCTTATGTTCTTCTCATTTGATTTGATAAATCAAACTTATTTAAATCAAATGTCAAATCCCTAAAATCCCCTAAGTTAATTAATCTAAATTAATTAACTTCTAATCATGATTATCATTCTCTAGCTTTTGACTCAACTAGAGTCAAATCCAAACTCCTAACTAACCCACCCACTTGCACCAATAAATCATTTATTTGATTTATTATTTCCTCTAATTACATTCAAAATGGAATCAAAATGGAATATTCTTCCAATTTGAATCTTCCCCCCAAAAGGGACTTGTCCCTTCCAACAAGGTTTTAAATGCTATTTGCACAAGTCAAACATGGCATTTATTGCACCTTTCATCCCCCCTAAACATGTCATTTCATCCAAATTTGAATTTCAAATTGGCACATTGACCAAAACTTGCACAAGCTTTGGCCAATCCCATTATGACAAGTGTCTCTATCCTATTGGATGGGATTTAGTCCCACATTGCCTAATTTTGGCCTGTCTTCTCTCAACTTCTCCTATAAATGCAAGCCATTTTCTCTCATTTCTACAACTACATTTTGAATGCATCTAAACTATAGGCAACTTGAGCTCATAGCAACTCATTGTCTATTTCATTTGGCTTAGAAAGGGATTGGGAAAGGGCTCTCTCACATCTTCATGGAGGGCACCGATCCACCATAGAATAGGTTGAAACATCAAGGTTGAAATCAAGAAGACGAATATCCAAATTGAATGAAGGTTAAGGTTGACATTGGAGGTTGACTTTGCATCAAACAAAAAATGAAGGCAAATAGAATGGACTTGGAGGTTTTTCTTGCAATTGAGACTTGAAAAAAACATTTTTTAATGCTTATTTTAAATCTTAGAGCTTCAATTCACTACCCTTTTTTTCTGTTTGAAACCAACTCACATTTCCTTTTAGGTTTAAAATGAACCACTTGATTTGATTTTTTCAAAGTTGGTTAAAAAGAACCTTAGACATTTACTAGATTCCAATTTGGACTTAAAATTGAACAAGGCAACCTTCACACTTGGATTTTGGTGCTTAAAATGAATTCATCATTGCTTTTTGGACTTAAAATGAACAACTATTTGTCATATTTTGCAATCTTTTTCACAAAGTAATATCATCAAAAAGACGTATGCGCTTCTCTCATGCCTCACGGTGATCTTGAGAATCAAAAGTTTTTTTTATGATATTAAGTTGTCAAAAATATTGCCTCCACACTTCAATTTGGGCATTTTAAAATTGAACAAAACATGCGAGTGTGAGCACGATATATTGCGGAGGTTCTCCCCTTTGTTTTTCAACAAAGGTTGTGTGAATAACGGGATATGTTAGCTCGCTATTGTTTATCTTAGAGGGCCTGCCTTGTGGGAAAAAGTAATCACCCAAGGGAACGACCCAACCGGGAACACGCTAAAGCCAAGCGACTTCCAACCGGTATATAAGTGTGGATATTGGAACAAAGGCCAATATCACAAGGATTATTCCGACGAGATGGACAGCAATGGACTCTCGCCGATGTTGGATAATCCCCCATGAACGGAATGCTCGAATTAGAACCCCTTGTTTAGAAAAAGGCCAAAACCTTGTCTATCTTGTTGGTGCAAAAGGTCATGTCCTTTGAAGTCGCCCCACGTAACATGTGGTCTTGTTGTGGAAATGAAAAGTATGCAATGGGAGATTCATGGGTACTAATGCTTGGCTGACCTGAATAAGTGAGTGTCGTGGAGGGGAGCCAGTGTGGTCAAGCATTTAGCCATTCGCACAAGATATGTGCAGCTGGATTTATCCAAGTGGGAACCCAACAAGGTATTGTCTCATCAACCTAGGAGTGTAAAGGTGCTTGGAAGAACACATTGCTTGATCTTGAAAATATTTGGAAAACAAACATACACAAAAAACCTTAAAATTTCAAACACCTTGTGGGAAACAAATACCTATTGATGAATTTTCCCACTCTTGCTTTCCCTAGGAATCACATTCCTAGAGGTTTCTAAGTGCACAAGTTCTACCATCATTTGTTTCCAATAAGGATAAACATAGGGAACTTTTGCCCTATTCTCCTCGATTTCCACACAAAGGACCTTGTGGGATGAGAAAGAGAATGGGACACTAGACATATAGTTTGAAAACCTAAGCAAGCAAGTGTCTTGGATAAAAAGAACCTCATTTAACCAAGATAAAGAGACAAATTGGATTACACATGTGTTTTCTAACATAATTTCCCGCAAGATCAAAATCCCAAAGCCAAAGTTCAAGAAGCTTAGTCTAAAAGCTTGTGAGGAGCGTCTTGAGAGACTTTTCGAATTCAGGGAAAGATTGGTTTATAACTTTTACAGAAAATCCTCAAGGAACAATCCCACATTGTATGCATTTTATTGTCAACAAAATCCCAAACTTTTTCAAAGGTTTGCATTTCTTCCATAGGAAGTCTAGCATGTTCTTCAATACCGAGTTTTTGTAGAAAGAGTCGCATCTAGGTTAAGGTTCAAGATCAAAGTTGTCATTTCCATTCATTCCTCCATCAAATCAAGTCTCATTTCATCATCAAAACCTTTTTGAGAACTCTAGAATCAATCATCAGGCTAAACTTAGAGGGCTAAATCAACATCATCATATCTTGGCTTAACACACTTAGCCAACATAGTCTCAAATCATTGGACAAATCTTCTTTGAGATAACACAACTTCTTAAAGTCTATTAGTTCTCAAACACATTGGCATAAAACACTTTGTCAATTCATCCATTTGTGCAAGTTCCCTTAGGATAACACAACTTCCTAGGGAAAAAAACTTCAGAACAATCTTGTTTGACTTAACGCATCTAGTCAAATTATCACAATCAAATCAAATCAAAAGCCCTTACAAAGTTTAGCACATACCATTCAAAAAGTTCTCCAAAGGTTTCGCTCACTCATCCCATCCATTTTAACCCATCACCATCATCACCATCTTTGATCTTTTAGCTTCCCTAGTTCTTCTCTTTTGGACCTAAAGGATTAGGATCGAACAAATCCCTATTTTTTATGGTCCAAACAAGATCTCAACACAAGAAGGACATGGAGAATATAAGAGAAATATCAGCTTCTATGGACATGAGTCATCTAAATACCGAAGTGAACCTAGTAGGATCAAGCAATCCCCCAAGCAACTCTCCCTTATCATCACAAAATCCTCAAGAGGAGAGTCATCAAGGGGACGACACAAATGAAGACATGGGGATGACACGAAATGAAATCATGGAAATGGTTCAAAATCCTGAGAACCACAAAATTGTTAGTGCTATGTTCAAATACATAAATTCAATGGAAAGAGGAGGGGTCATGCCCCCTCCCGACCTTAACACAAGCACTAGTGCAGATGCATCCCCATTGTCAAACATCAATCAAGAAGTACCTTGCACCACATCAATCATCACATCAACCTCCCCGATTGTGAACAAGGGGAGTGCCATGTTCCAGGAATTGCAAGAACACCGCCTTGTGGCTAATAAAGAAGCAATCATCACCCCCACAAAAGCTACATTTATTCCAGAAAACTCATCTCACCCATACGTCCCACTTACATTTCATAATCCTGCTGGTTCATCCTCATTTCACGCCACACCAGCCTATCAATTGAACATACCAACTGCCCCACCACACAAGGAAGTTGGCTTGTTTGGAATAACGGAAGCTATCAACCCTTTCTCTTTCCAAATTGGTGCATCATCCCTTCCCCCACTTCCTTTCACATCCACATCACCTCTTGGAATGGGTCTTCCATCGTTACCCATCGAAAATTTTACCGACCGAAGCAATCCAACCACCACTTTGAACCCGCTTCTTTTTCCCATATCTTCACAACAAATCACAGCTATTCCTGTCACCACGGTTAATGCATCTATTGGTCCTCAAGTCTCCCAAAGCATGCCCCATCAAGGACCAATCATCTCAAACACCCCTCCAACAACCCAAATCACAATCACAACCACAATCCCTCCACCCACCACGATAGTTGGCATGATTCTTGCTCCACCACCAATCCCACCGCCAAAGCACAACACGACCAATTCATTCTCCATCGTGCTACAAAACGCACAACAAGCTGCCCGCCAAAAGGCACTCCAAAAACAACAAGCCGCACAAGCTCAAGCTCAAGACAAGCACAAGTGCAAGCTCAAGCACAAGCACAAGCACAAGCACAAGCCCAAGCTCAAGCACAAGCTCAAGCTCAAGCACAAGCACAAGTGCAAGCACAAGCCCAAGCACAAGCTCAAGCACAAGCTCAAGCACAAGCTCAAGCACAAGCACAAGCGCAAGCACAAGCCCAAGCCCAAGCGCAAGCCCAAGCACAAGCTCAAGCACAAGCGCAAGCGCAAGCCCAAGCACAAGCGCAAGCCAAAGCACAAGCGCAAGCGCAAGCTCAAGCCTAACATCAGGCACAAGCTCAATACCAAGCGCAATTGCAAGCGATCCACCTGCAAGCCTACCAACAAGCCCTGCAAGACTTTCAAGCACAACACCAAGCTAAACAACAAGCTTTATTGGCACAATAGCAGCTCGACCAACAACAAGCATTGTTGGCGCAACAACAGCTAGACCAACAACAAGCGTTACTAGCTCAACAACAGATTGACCAACAACAGGCTTCATGGGAACAATAGTAGATGGACCAACAACAAGATCAACAACAAGCATTGTTGGCACAAATGCAGGCTTACCAACAAGCCTTAAACGCACAACCAAGCTCGCAACAAATGTCGACTAGTACTCTCCCCACCCATCAAATGCCTCCAACACCTCACCACTCATTTATCCCACCTCCCGATCCAAGCAAGGATGTCGCAACACAGATCAAATTGCTCTCACAACAAGTGCTGGACCTACAAGCAGGAAAAACCACAAGGACACCAGGCAACTTGTGCCCTTATCCATTCGATAGAAGTCTCACCATGGTACCGTTCCCAAAGGGATTCGAGATCCCCAAATTTGATAAATACAATGGAACGGGCAACCCTGAAAACCACGTCAGGGAATTTCAGGTGCACTGCATGGAAGTCGCATATGATGACACATATCTAATGCGACTCTTCCCCTAAAGCCTGACTGGTCCGGCTATGGAATGGTTTTCTCTCCTACCCACGGGCATTAAAACATTTGAGGAAATTGTGGAGGCTTTCCTTAAAAATTACGCTTTTAATATGGGTGCGGATGTCAGTTTAGAAGAACTATCTGCACTCAAACAAAGAAGAGGAGAGTTATTTGCATCCTTCTTGCAAAGATGGCGATCCAAGGCCAATCAGAGCAAGTGGACCATGCCAGAGGAACAACAAGTTTGCACCATCATATTCAACCTGGATGAAAACTTGGCGTTCTACCTAAAAATGCAATGCATCACATCTTACGATCAACTAATTCCAAAGGTGCTCAACATCAAAAGAGCCCTTACTACGCGAGGAGGCACACCTTCATTCACTCCACCGCAGGATAACTGCCCGTCCAACAACTACAATGATAAACCTTGAACATGGTCGAGGAACAAAAATATCACGAATGATGGTGTGGTCGATGCTAAGGTAGTCATCAGTGCTCCTAAGCAAAATACCCAAAATCATCATCAACCGCAAAGTCATAGCCACAACAATGTGCAGGCTAATGTGGTAGTAGCACAGTCACAACCACCCTCCACCAGTCAAGTCAACAATGTGGGTAATCAAGGAGGACCACCTCCCCGCAACAAGTTTTCCCCCAAGAGGAAGTTCACAGCCCCTGGTGAATCGATTGAGTCTGTCATGAAGAAATTGGTCAAAGAGAACCTAATCAAGATCTCTAACTCTGAACAATACACGGAGCCCATGACCAAACCGCCGTGGTACAATGAGAATCTCCTATGTGACTTTCACAAAGTCAAAGGACACACCACCGCCAACTGCATGAGACTCAAGAATATCATCCAAGACCTCATCGAGGATAAGGTCATCAACATTGAACAACCGGCCGGAAACCAAGATCTGAAAATCTACACAAATCCGATGCCGAATCATAATCAGGGAAATAACCAAGGGAATAATAAGGGTAAACAATAGTATGCTAGTGCTAATCTAGTATACGAGGAGATAGTCGGATGTGTCAATGAGTTGGTCACTGTCATAAATATCAAGGGAGCCAACAATGACTGTGGAGTCACCACACGAGGCGAAAAAGTTACCATTGTCGGGGCACCTGCTAAGACCCCCATTACCAACACAAAGGCCGTCCCCTATGATTACAATGTAATTGACCAACTGAAGAGAACACCCGCACAAATATCCATCATGGAATTACTAAAAATCTCTGCCGCTCATAGACAAATCCTGGATGAAGCACTAGCTGCCTCTACCATTGCCGCCACCCTTGACATAGAGCAATTTTAGGCTATGGTAGGTAACATCGTTACCCCGAATCTCATCACATTTTCGGACCAAGATTTCCCCCCGCAACCATCTCATAACCGCGCACTCCACCTCCAAGTCCTAGTCCATAAAAAGAAAGTCAAGCGAGTCCTGGTAGATGGTGGTGCAGGTCTTAATATTTGTTCTCTGAAACTTATAAAGAAATTGGGATTCGCCGAGGATTCCATCAATAAAAACAAAAGTATCACCATAAGAGCATATGATGACCAAGAAAGAGTGTCTCAGGGCACTATCAAGATCCCCATCCAAGTGGGGCCAGCAACCATGGAAACAACTTGTCAAGTTCTTGACCTTGATTTGCCATACAACATCCTCCTGGGACGCCCATGGATACACGGAATGAAGGCAGTGGCCTCAACCTATCATCAGTGCATTAAGTTCTCATATCAAAATGAGGAGGTTACCATATATGGGGATCCCGAACCCTTCGCCTATTGCAAAAACTTGGAAGCCAAGTTTTACAAGATCCCTCAAGTACCTAAAAATGATGAAGGACCATCCACTTCATACATAGACCCAGCTAATCTCGCCTGCACTTCTGCGACAGAGACACCCGCCATCCCCGACATATCCGAGATCAAAAACATGATACAAGACAATGGATGCGGTGATTATAGAATGAAGAGAAATTCTTTTGTTGTAGGAGAGTTACCACAATCTCCTAGGTCACATGGGCAACCACAATTGATTCAAACACCTGTTCGCACTAGAACGGAACCCGCTGGATTCCACAGTTGGGGGGATCTCAGTTGGGAGAATGTGGACGAGGAGGACATCACAAACACTCTCTACCAAGATGAAAGACCCACTCCCACCCTACCCATGGAGGAAACAAACAGAGGGTTACAACTGATGTTCGGCATGGGCTATAACAGGAATGAAAGCCTAGGAAGAAACAGTGATGGACGGTTGGAGCCCATCATTGTAGAAAGAAGAATGTAGAACCTTGGACTTGGCTGTACCCCTCTGAGTATAACCATGTGTGGCAAAAGTGTTCCTAATAGGGCAATCAGGTCCTCTCCTCAGGTCTCTGCAACTAACCTTAGATTACCCGTGTCCATAGGCCTGCCTCTCGATAACTTCACATTTGACATAACTAACGTTTGTAGTAGCAATGACGACGATGACACCATAGGTGGCTTACCTAGGCTCTTTGAAGATTCCACCTTACTAATGATTAGTGTCTCACCCGCTGAGCCAATCCAACAAACCCACCAAATCCACTTACTGTACCCCCAACTCATCGATCACGACCAACAGGGACCACCGATTCTAGACTCGTTCGAAAACAATGAGGCTCTCTCGGAATTCATGGGACTAAGGGATACTGTTCCATGTGGAGATCACAAGGTAGGATTTGATATCACTCTAGACACACAAGCATACTATGGGGAGATAATTGAGTCCTTCGGTCGCAAAAGGAAAATATCGAGAATAAGCTTGGAGTTATTGAGTGAAAACCACACTGTGGCACTCTCTAACCATAAAACAGTAAAAATAAAGGATGCATCTAATGGTGAAAACCTCCGCGAGGTGCTAGAGGATGAAGGATTCAATCTCCCCCCTATTGCTCTACACTAGGAGAAGTCAGCAGTATTGGCAAAACAGTGCAACCTAGTCAACTTAGGAACAGAATCAGAAACACAAATTACCTTCTATGCAGAATCCCTCCTAGAAGAAGAACAAGAACTATTGGCAGCTTTCCTAAAGGAGAGAAAGGTGAATTTTGCGTGGACTTATGCAGACATGCCAGGCTTGGACCCTAAAGTGGTAGTACATCATTTGTCCATTTACCCTGGAGCAAAACCAGTCAGACAAAAGCTAAGGAAGATGCACCCTCAAATAGCCTTACTTGTAAAGATTGAGCTGTAGAAACTTCTGGATGTTGGCTTCATACGCCCGATCGACTATCTAGAATGGGTATCAAATCTCGCACCAGTCTCAAAAACAAAAGGGGGCATCCACATCTGCACTGATTTCAGAGACCTAAACAAAGCATGTCCCAAGGATGACTTTCCACTACCCAACATTGACATGATAGTGGATATGACAGCCGGACATGAGATGCTTTCCCTAATGGATGGCTTATTGGGGTACAATCAGATAATGATCGCAAAAGAAGACCAACACAAGACAACATTCACATGTCCTTGGGGCACCTACTGCTGGAACATAATGCCATTTGGGTTGAAAAATGCAGGAGCTACATACCAAAGAGCCATGACATTAATCTTCCATGACATGATCCATAAAACAGTCGAAGATTATGTAGATGACATACTGGCTAAATCAAAGAAGAGACAAGACCATATAGCAACTCTAAGTGCTATCTTTGATAGGCTCGAACAATATAAGGTTAGACTCAATCTGAAGAAGTGTGTCTTTGGGGTACAATCAGGAAAGCTGCTAGGATACATAGTTTCAATGAGATGAATAGAGGTGGACCCTACAAAGGTAAAAGCAATCCTTGAAATGAAAGCACCAAAGACATTAAAACAACTAAGAGGGTTGCAAGGAAGACTCCAGTCCATCCAAAGATTCATAGCACAATTGGCAGATAAACAGATTGCCTATTCACACTTACTTCACAAGGGAGTAGCTTTCAGATGGGACGACAAATGCGAGTAAGCATTCAGCAAAATAAAAGAATATCTACTTACACCACCTGTATTGATGCCACCAATTGTGGGGAAACCATTAATCCTATACATCTTTGCAACAATAGCCGCCCTGGGGGCCCTTTTAGCCCAACATGATGAAAAGGGAACCGAGCGGGCTATCTACTACATCAGCAGAACAATGGTGGGATATGAGCTCAATTACACGTCAATAGAAAAAGCTTGCCTAGCACTGGTATTTGTGGCTCAGAAATTCAGACACTACATGCTAGCGCACCAAATCAAGTTGATTGCCAAAATAGACCCTCTAAAATACCTATTGTCAAAAGCAGCGCTTACAGGTAGAATGGCTAAGTGGGTAATGATATTATCTGAATATGATATCGAGTATGTAGAACGAAAAGCCATAAAAGGACAAGTCATTGCGGATTAGCTGGCATAAGCTCCCCTCTACACAAATAACCCACTCATATCAGAATTCCTAGATGAGTCCCTTTTTAACCTTGGTGCAGCGGACCACTGGAAGTTATACTTTGATGGCTCTCACACACAACATGGGTTAGGAGCTGGTGTGTTTTTCATCACGCCGCAAGGAGACTGCATACCTAGATCATACAAGCTGGCATTCCCTTGTACTAACAATATAGCAGAATATGAGGCTTTGACCATAGGTCTCAAGATTACAGCACAATGGCGAATCATGACACTAAAAGTCTATGGGGAGTCACAAGTTATCATCAACCAAGTCAACGGTGAATACCAAACCAAGGATGATAAGCTCGCACCATACAAGAAGGTGGTAGAAAGCCTCAAAGAATCTTTCATCGACATTACCTTTGAGCAGATACCAAGGACAAACAACAGAGCGGCTGATGTAATGGCGATAATTGGGTCCTTACTCGACATCCCTCGTAACGTCTCGAAACATGAATTCCTCGTAGAGCAGCTTCTCATACCCACATTTGAGGTACCAGAGTCAGAATACGCGTGTGAACTCATTGGTCTCGGTGATCTTTGGTATCATGATATATACACCTACCTAAAGTTAGGAATCCTCCCCATTGACATCACTCCGAACCTAAAATGCACTTTTGTCAAAAGGACTTCATGATTCGTCATCCTAGGAGAGACCCTCTTCCGTAGGAGTACCGATGGAACCTTGCTACGTTGTTTAAAACCCGAGGAAGCCTTGACCGCTCTAACTAAGGTACACAATGGCACATGCGGGTCACCCTCAAGTGGTATGACCTTGGCTAAGAAGTTGCTAAGAACCGGATACTACTGGCTGACGATGGAAAAAGAGGCACACAACTTTGTCAGAAAATGCCTACAATGTCAATAGCATGGAGATCTCATTCATGCACTGGCTCAAGAACTGCATCCCATTATTACACCTTGGCCCTTTTCACAATGGGGGCTTGATCTCATTGGTAAAATATCACCCACCTCATCCAATGGCCATAAGTTCATCATCACCGCCACTGAATATTTCACAAAGTGGGTCGAAGCGATTCCCATGACCTACATCATGGGAAAACAAATATCCAAGTTCATCCTGAATTACCTCATTTCCTGATATGGTATTCCTCAATCCATTATCTCTGATAATGGGATGCTCTTCAAAAATCAGGATGTTCGTGAATTGTGTGAAAAATTCAAAATCCAACACTGTTTTTCCACTCCATACTATCCATAAGGCAATGGCCAAGCAGAAGCTACAAATAAAACCATTTTGAAAATCCTCAAGAAAACAGTCAATGACTCTGGTCGTGACTGGCATCTACAGTTAAATCCTACCTTATGGGCCTACCACACCAACATCCGCACGCCAACAGGCGCCACCCCCTTCTCCCTGGTCTACGGGTCAGAAGCCATCCTCCCCATTGAGATCGAGGTCCCGTCACTGAGGATATCATTGCAAAACCTCATCACAGATGAGGAATACAGGGTCACAAGACTCAATGAGCTAGAATTACTAGATGAAAGGCGCATGGATGCCCTTAATCATCTACAAGTGTACCAGAATCGCCTAAAAAGGAGCTACAACAAGAAGATCAGACAACACACTTTCCAAGTTGGTGACCTCGTCTTGAAAGAAAACCAAAAGAATGTGCCAAATCCGGATACAAAGGGAAAGTTTGAGCCCAACTAGCTAGGACCTTTTTTCATCACTGCAAGTTACACATCAGGGGTATATCAACTAGCAACACCAGAAGGCAAGCCTCTGAATAGCTCTCACCTCAAAAAGATTTATGCCTAAATCTTGCAAGGTATAGAACTAGAAAATACAAAAAACAATTAGAAAAAGTCCTGAAAAAATGGTTACCTCGATGAAAACCTAGCAAACAGGCATCTTGGTGGCAACAAAATAATCAAAAAATGCAAAAAAAAAAAATCCAAAAAAATTAGAAAAGGATTGAAAAAAATAAAAGTAAAAAAAATAAAATTCGTCCTCTATTGAAAACCACTTCGGTGGCGCTTTGGGCAAGTACCTTGGTGAAAACCTAGCAAACAGGCGTCAAGTGTAAATAAAGCACCTTCCCCATCTACCAGGATCTGCATGACTCATTCATTCCATCACATTCCACTCATCCGCTCGCATCCGTACCATAGCCTGCGTTGGTGTCTATACCATATTCCACCATGGAGCTACTTGGCATTCCTAAGGTCAGTCTATCCTTCCTTTATCAAAGTAGTCTGTCACACCACATTGGGGGCATGTTCTCACAACATTGGATCGGATTCGTGTATATTCTCGTGATCTTTTTTCAAAATTTCATCAGAAAAAACCAAAAACATCCAAATCATGCAAAAAAAACTCAAAAACATCCAAATCATCTGAAAATCCAAAAACATCCAAATCATGCAAAAAATCCAAAAACATGTCAAATATCGAAAAATCTTCAAAATTCATCATTTAGTCTTGTCAGTCTTCCACCTTGTTGAACTACGTCGTCTCTGAGCTTGAACATAAGCAAGGTTGATCTTTGATCATCCCCCGAGATGGTTAGGTTAGTCCTTTAGGCGTCCGTCACATTGGCAATCCGTTTGCCCATCTAGTCTACATCTTAAGTCGGTCCTTTAAGCAATAAAAAGGGGGGCAACCTATTTGCCCATTCGTCTTATCATCAAGTCAGTCCACCACCAGTTGAACTACGTGGTCTCTGCATATATAACGTAGGCAAGGCTAATCTACGGATCAGCTCCTGAGACCCCTAGGATAGGTCTTTAAGTTAGTTTGTTCGTCTTAAAATCTTGAAAATACCAAAAACATTTGTAAAACATCTCAAAAACCAAAAACAGCCTCAAAATATCTTAAAGAAAAAACCAAAATGGTGCATCCATTTCATCTTGCTTTCACCCGTGATTTTCATCACTCATAATAAATCAATCGTCACTCTCACCCTTTGGTGAGTCAGTCAGAAGCAAGTCTAGCAGGTTCCAAAGTGAACTCCCTAATCGTCAAAGTCTCGAAAGTCTAAGTCAGTAAGTCAGCAAGTTGGTCAACTCAGAGTATCAATAGCTTATCATGCAATCAGTCTCACTAAAACCCTGATCACTACATGTCCTAGGATGAAGCTTTCTTGTGATGGACATAAGCATCAGGTACCCCACAATAGTTTAGCCTTGGCTAGCGGTACGAAGAACATCAGCTTGTTTTTTTAGTTTATTTTGGTCTTTTTGACTTATCTTATTTTGCGCTCATTCCAAGGACCTCTTGATGATGCCTAAACAAAACAAGTTTAGAGAGAAAGGAATGGGGCAATGATCATTATCTTTTTATCTGTTGTGCTTGTTGGATGTTCTTGTAAAATAACTTGGCGAATACTTGCTTTGTTGGGTCCGTCCTAGCAAGGTTTCCGTGTGTCAAGTGTGAATGAAAGTACTCCTATTTGTTTGACGAGTCAAAGTCCATCACACTAGGTGCCACGCCATCCTGGTTCTTAATACCTTGATGCATCGCACCTATGTGTATTATCAAACATAAAGAAAGGTATGCTCTTTTCCCATCCTTGGATAAGCAATACATCATCATCATTCATCATTTCTAATAAAGTTGGTTTGTTGAACTTCTGCATCTTCTTGAATTCAAGGGTTAATCCCTCTCATTCTTCTATCCTATTTCACACTAACAATGCATCCATCCTGCATCCGCAGTCTTATCTTGCATAATCATGCCATATCCATCTCATTTTCATAATCATTTAAGTTGTTTAGGATAATATAAATTTGTTATTCTAAGCATCTTCCAAACATCTCATTTACATCATCATTATCATATAGTCTTGCCATCCGTACATCCATTTTGAACCTCTTTGTCGCGAGATCAACCTCAAATCGAATCTTTTCGCTCGATCTCTCGAGGGGGCAATGTACTAATGTACTTATTTCCGTTGGGGCATATGAAAAAACCATAAATTTTTTAATTTCGATGTCAGCAGAATCATTCTTTGAATCAATGCAACGAGTACATTGCTTGAAAGAGGGGCAAAATGTAGACATGCAAAACTAACATCATGCACCCCGCTCTAACCATTCTACTATTAATCAATTATAACAATTTATTGATTAATTTTCTAAGGTTCATTAAATAAATCAAATTATTTAATCCTTATGTTCTTCTCATTTGATTTGATAAATCAAACTTATTTAAATCAAATGTCAAATCCCTAAAATCCCCTAAGTTGATTAATATAAATTAATTAACTTGTAATCATGATTACCATTCTCTAGCTTTTGACTCAACTAGAGTCAAATCCAAACTCCTAACTAACCCACCCACTTGCACCAATAAATCATTTATTTGATTTATTATTTCCTCTAATTACATTCAAAATGGAATCAAAATGGAATATTCTTCCAATTTGAATCTTCCCCCCCAAAGGAACTTGTCCCTTCCAACAAGGTTTTAAATGCTATTTGCACAAGTCAAACATGGCATTTATTGCACCTTTCATCCCCCCTAAACATGTCATTTCATCCAAATTTGAATTTCAAATTGACACATTGGCCAAGACTTGCACATTCCTCACCCTCTCACAATTTGACAAGTGGCACCTTGTCATTGGTTTGTGAATGATCCCACATTCATCAAAATCACTCAATCTCCTACCCTTGAATCTATAAATGCAAGGCAAAACAACTCAATTTAACAACACTTTCTCATTGCAAGGTTACTCTCTTCATTTGAGAATCAATCTTGCTCTTCATCATCTACAATCTACACACATTTTGAAAGCATCTACACTATAGGCAACTTGAGTTCAAGCATCTCATTGTCTATCATATCACTAATCTTATCAAGGATTGGGAAAGGGCTCTTTCACATACTCAAAGAGCACCAATCCACTATGGGATAGGAATGATTCATGTTTTTGCGTTGTTCTTATTAGTTGCATTGTTTAACATGATTCTATATTTCATAGAGATGTTTGAGTTTGCTGATTTAAACTAACTTTTGTGCTAACAACATGAAATTGTTTAAGTCTCTCTTGCATATTTTCATGTCTACACCCTCTATCTCTCCCCCCTCTACCCTTAACCCTAAAACCTAAACCCTTAAACCCTAAACCCTCTACCCTCTCTCTCTCAACCATCTCCCTCCTACACCCTCTCCCTCTCTCAAGTCTCTCTCTCTCACTCACTCACTCCTATGTCTCTTCCATCTACCCTTAGCCCTATACCCTTAAACCATCTACACTCTACCCTCTATCTCTCTCCCACTCCCTCCATCCCTCTCTCTCTCAAGACTCTCCCTCCTACCCCCTCTCCCTCTCTCAGGTCTCTCTCTCACTCACTCCATCTCTCTCTCTCCCCTCTACCCTTAACCCTAAACCCTAAACCCTTAAACCTTCTACCCTCCCTCCCTCTATCTCTCTCCCACTCTTAAGGCTCTATTAAACCTAGGCAGGTGCACCTATATGAGTGACACATATTTTGAATTATGTTTCCTACTTAACCTAACAATCCACAAATGGCAATTTGATAGTGGAAAGATATGATCGTAATTTGGTATAAATTGTATATGTAATATCAAGGCGTGTATTAATATGTTCAATTAAGAGATGCCAAATGAAAAGAATAAAACTAATGTAATGAAAATAAGGGAGACCAGTGCCTTGTTGGGTAAAATAGAGTCAAATGAAGCCTTTAATGAATAGTTTCTATCTAGCAGGTTCTCTAATTGTTTGACATATAATTATGAGTTTACAACTGGTATAAACATGCAAGAATGTACTTGATAAACCCTATTTGAGGCAGAATATCAAATCTAACTATCTAATTCTTCTTAATGATCCATATGACATTCCCAGATTACTGTAATTGATTGAAGGGAGTTTTAATTATTCTTTAAAGAATCCAATAAACCAAATCACATAGAAACAATGAATGTGTACTGATAAATCGAATATATACTTGATACTTCAATTTAAACAATCAAGAAACATCAGATTGGATACAATCAGATAATCACAAGAATTAAACAAACAATTGATGCCAGGATGAAATCACCAAATTAGCTATTTTTCATTATCTTCCTTGAAATTCATACATGCAACATAGCCTCCTCGAATGTCATCATTCTGAAAACATAGTACTTACAATAGTCTATCCTATCCTATATATATTTTTTTTTTACAATATATTTTCAAATCATTTATACATTATAATCGAAGAGTCATGCGCCTTCATTTTTTGGTTATGACCCTTTGTGTTTTATGGCAAAAATATTTGATTATATTGCCTTTATCGACAAATCAAATATTTAGACTATAGTTCAACTTTTAATTTTTCACTTTATTACTTATAGGGTAAACCCATAATAGTGGTGTTCAATTTTTATGAGGAGGGAAATTTGAGAAAATTCTCACGTATAAAAAATTTCATGTTTTAAAGGGTTCGTTTGAACTAGGGGGTTCACACGAACCCAAAAGAGGGGTTCGGTCAAACCCCTAGTTCGAGTGAACCCCCTTTTGCATGGTGGGTTTGCTCGAACCCTATGATGCCATGTTCCTTTATGGGGAATTCAAAAAAAGGGGGGTTCGCGTTGAACGAACCCCCCTTCACCCTTTCGAGCGAAGGGGGGTTCGTTCGAAGGGCGAACCCCCCTTTTTTGCCCTTCTTCCCCTCTTCCACCAAATTTTAGTAGATTTCTGCCCTTCGAAGCTCGGGTTGAGGATGAAAATGGAGGATACTTCAAAAACCCAACTGGAAGATGGTAGTCCTTAGAACGAGCTATCCAACGAATTAAATTTTAATATGTTTTGGTTTTATTATGTATGTGTTTTTTTAGTTTTATTAAACATAGGTTTTTCACCGAAAATCAAGCTCTCTGTTTTGCACATGTGGAAAAATAGCATATTATCAAAATATTTTAAAAAAAAATACGTTGAGGCTAGGTATTGATGTCCTTGATCCATTAAAAAAAATAAAATTGAATTTCAATTCATACAAAAAATGTTATGTTGTATATATTCCGCCTATGTCTGAATTACAATTGGTTTGACTTTGAAACTTGATTAAGGAAAAAATATTCAATAAAAAACTATGAGACCAAATGAAACTGCTAGATATCATAGTTAAAAATCTAAATTCAAAAAAATTAGAATTTTATCCTTCATACAAAAAAAGTTATGTTGTATACGGTGAGCGTCACTTTTTAAAAATGTTGTTTTCTGAAAAAACCAATTTTCGTGGGAGATGGAAAAAAAAGTGCAATCTGATTCCAAAAATTTTGAAAAAAATATTTTTAGAATCTACAGACAAAATGTGATGAGACTCTAGTTTTCATCATCTTCAAATTCCTCACGGTTTAGCCGCTATAGGTTCCTGAATACGAATATTTAGTTAAAAATAATAATTGCAGTGTCTAGTTTGGCGAAAAAATTGTAAACCACTATTGTGGGATCACCCTATACTGCCCTTAACATTTCTTTTCCCGAGGCTTCCCTTGTGTTTACCGCTCTACTATGGGCTTTGACTTTTCTACTCGCGGTATGGCGGTACCCGGCACCATGCTGACCGTCGCGGTCTTTGCATTTGCTATCGGCGGTACCGCAGTAACCATTAGCTGCTTCTCCCAACAGTTTACCGCAGGCACTGCGGTCTTCATTTTCACGATTATGGTACTGCGGTGTGACCGCTAGCCATTTCCTCCTATTTACCATGGTCACTATGGTCTTTAAGATAACCCTTTGCAATACTGCGGTAAGATGTCCTGACTGCCACATCGTTGAAGACTTACCATCCACCGCACTACCGCGGTCCGTGGTTTGACCACCAGTGGTACCGTGGTGGAACCTTGACTGCCTTCTTTAACGCTCGCCACTTCCTTTATTGGTTGCTAACGATTTACTACGCTACCGCGGTCAATGAATTGACCGCGCGCGGTAGTGCGGTAAACACTTCATGCCCGTTTCAAACTGCTACCGCTATACCGCAAGCCCCTTAGTGGGAGGCCGCAGTAAAGTGGTAAAGACTTATAGAGTGAAAATGAAAGGGGTGGTAAGGGTTAAAAGTTATTTTTTGGCCCTTTTGAATGGTGGTAAAGCTAATTTTTTTATGAGAAGGTAATGAAATATAAGAAAATAAATGGGGGCAAAGTGTAGAAGACGGTTAATGACTTTTATGGGAAAGATAGTGAAAATGTAAGGCATGAATAAATAAAATATCTTAAGGTTTTGATGGATTTTCATGGAAAATAATAGGAAAATCCTAGGAATTCTTGTGGAAAATTTCAGTTCTAACACCCTTAACCCTTAACCCTAAACCCTTAACCCTTAAACCCTAAACCCTCTACCCTATACCCTTAACCCTCCCTCCCTCTATCTCTCTCTCTAGTTCAAAAAATTCATTAAAAAACCCTAAGGTTTTCCCATTTAAATTTAATATTTTTCATCAAAATATTAATTTTTATTCATTTATACCCTATACTTTCTTTTACTGTCTATATGGAATTGAATGGGGGGAATATGTGAGGGCGGATAATGACTTTTATGGGAAAGATAGTGAAAATATAAGGCATGAACAAATAAAATACCTCAGGGTTTTGATGGAAATTTATGGAAAATGATGAGTGATTTTACAAACCACTGCAAGAATCTAGAGTATCTTTGCTAGAGCAGACCAAGCAAAGCCATGAAAATTGAAGGCAATGACAGATGGAGGGAATGAACAGATGAATAATATGAAAATGGAGCAAATGGAGAAGTGGAAAACCCTAAACTACTGTGCATGGAAAATAATTTTTTAAAGAGGCATTGCTAAGAATTATCCATGCAATGGGAATCCTTAATCCTCTGTACCTACTTTGGTTTAAAAAATTAAACCATTAGGGATGGCCCCAGGCCACCTCAAAAAGAAAAACCTACACTTTCCTCTGTCATAAACTTTGTTCTAAATAGAGCTCATCAGATTTCTTTGGAAACTATCCATTCCACCTACCTTGCAATATGCACTGTCATTGAAAACCTTCAGGAAATCATTGTATTCAATCTAATTCATATTCATCTCATCACTCTGCATTTCATTATTCTTATTATCATATGAAAATATGAATACTCCTTATGGCAACCTAAAAACTTGAGGGATATTCAACAAAACATTCATAGGCATGCTCACTGTCATATGTTGTTGAATGTGCCTGCAATTGCACTGGGACCTGAAAATCTGAATACTCCTTATGGCAACCTAAAAACCTGAGGGATTAAGAGGACCTATAGGGGTCAAGGGATTAGGGTTGAAGGTTGAGGGATTAAGAGGGTATGGGGGTTGAGGGATTAGGGTTTAAGGCTCTACCTATTTTTCCCTCTATAACTATTTCTCTCTCCCTCCTTGCCTCCTCTCTCTCAATATCTCTACCTTCTTTCCATCTCTACCCCTCTCTCTCTCTACCCTTAAACCTAAACCCTAAACACTTAAAACCCTCTACCCTCTACTCTTTATCCCTCTCCCACTCCCTCTCCCTCCATCTCTCTCTCAATTCTCTCCCTGCTACCCCCTCTCCCTCTCTCAAGTCTCTCTCCACCCTCACCTCGATACCCTCTACTTTAAACCCAATACCCTCTACCATCAACCCTATACCCTCAAACCTTAAACCCTTAAACCCAAGTAAAATCTATACCCTAATCCCTCAACCCTCAACCCTTAATCCCTTGACCCTTAAACCCTCAACCCTCAACCCTTAAACCCTCTACACTCCCTCCCTCCCTCTATCTCTCTCTCTCAACCCTCTCCCTCTCTCAAGTATCTCTCTCTTAGTCACTTCCTTTGTCTCTCCCCTCTACCCTCTACCTAAAAGAGGGAGAGGGGTTAGGAGGGAGATACTTGAGAGAGAGAGGGAGGTAGTGGGAGAGAGATAAAGGGAGGCATGGTTAAGGGTAGAGGGTAGAGGGTAAAAGGGTTTAAGGTTTAAGGGTTTAGGGTTTAGGGTTTAGGCTTAAGGGTAGAGGAGAGAGAGATAGAGGGAGTGATTGAGAAAGAGACCTAAGAGAGGGATAGGGGGAGAGGGGGTAGGAGGGAGAGGGTTGAGAGAGAGAGAGGAATGTAGGGTGTTGGAGAGAGATAGAGGGAGGGAGAGTTAAGGGTATAGGGTAGAGGGTTTAGGATTTAAGGGTTAAGGGTATAGGGTTTAGGGTTAAGGGTAGAGGGTAAAAGGGTTTAATGGTTTAGGTTTTAAGGGTTAAGGATAAAGGATTAAGGGTTAAGGGTAGAGGGGAAAAAGATAGAGGGAGTGAGTGAGTGAGTGAGTGAGAGAGACCTAAGAGAGGGAGAGGCGGTAGGAGAGAGAGACTTGGGAGAAAGAAAGAGGGTGGGATGGTTAAGGGTAGAGGGTAAAAGGGTTTAATGGTTTAGGTTTTAAGGGTTAAGGATAAAGGATTAAGGGTTAAGGGTAGAGGGGAGAAAGATAGAGGGAGTGAGTGAGTGAGTGAGAGAGACCTAAGAGAGGGAGAGGCAGGGAGAGAGAGACTTGGGAGAAAGAAAGAGGGTGGGATGGTTAAGGGTAGAGGGTAGAGGGTTCAATGTTTAAGGGTTAAGGGTTTAGGGTTAAGGGTAGAGGGGATAGAGATAGAGGGAGTGACTGAGAGAGAGAGAGAATTGAGAGAGGGAGAGGGGGTAGGAGGGAGAGACTTGAGAGAGAGAGGGAGGGGAGATATATAGACTCTCCCTTATCCCCCCTCTCTCTCAAGACTCTCCCTCTACCCCTCTCTCTCTCTTAAGTATCTTTGTCCTACCCCATCTTCCTCTCTCTCTTTGTCAAGTCTCCCCCTCCTATACCCTCTCCCTCTCACAGTGACTCCCTCCCTCTCTCACTCTCTCTCCCTCTCCCTCTCCTCTATGCCTCTCTCTCAAGCGTGTCCCTCCCACTACCTCTCCCTCTCTCTCTCAAGTAGAGGGTTTAGGGATTAAGGGTTGAGGGTTGAGGGATTAAGAGGGTATAGGGGTTGAGGGATTAGGGTTTAAGGGTTGTTAAGGGTTGACATGGTATAGGGGTTGAGGGATTAGGGTTTAAGGTTTGAGGGGTAAGGGTTAAGGGTTGAGGGATTAATATTATAGAGGGGTTGACTGATTAGGGTTTAAGGGTTGAGGGTTGAGGGTTGAGGGTGCACCTATGTGTATGTCATTATTTTTAGCTTAATTTCTTAAAAAAAGGTAAAATAATAGTTCAGCTTTCTAAAAAATAGGCAAAATAATAGTTAATTTCCACTTTTCCTAAAAATTCGTCAATAGTATTTATAATATAATAATAATATAATATAATATAGTATAATATAATAAAAATATAATATAATAATAATATAATATACATAATATAATAATAATAAATATATAATAAAATTAATATAATATAACATAATAACATTAGTATAATAATAAAACAATAATTTAATAATTTAATAATTTAATACTACAATTAATCATATTTTATTAATAATATAATATTAAGGATAAATATAATTTACTAAGTATAATATTTCAAAAATCATATAATAAGAATAACAATATTATAATAATAAGAATAATAGAATATTATAATAGTAGAATAATATAATAGTAATATCAAAGTAATAATATTATGAATAATATAATAATTTAAATATTAATAATATATTATTAATAGTAATAGTAATGTATTATAGCACTATAATAGTGCCAACCATTAACCGCTCCTTGCTGTCCTCCATTGACTTCCTTCGTTGACCGCTAACGTTACCGTGGTCACCGCGGTCTGTGGTTTAACCACGTGCGGTACCCACTTCGACCGACACCGCTACGATTTTCTCATCGCCACCGCACTATCGCGGTCACCGGCCTGACTACCAGTGGTACTGCAGTAGCCACTCTACAAATTGCTGGTTGCATTCACCGACTGCCCACTAACCATCCACTATCACCCTTCACCAACCGCTACTTGTTTACCGTGGTCACCGCGGTCTGTGGTTTAACCGCGTGCGGTGGCGCGGTAAACATCTCATGCCTGCTCCGTTAGCTACTACCCGACCACTGTGCTAAGGGTTAATGTGACTCCCCCAAACAATTATTGCCATATCGTGGGCCCCCATGTATGAGGCCGCGGTTGGGCAGTAAATAATATATATAAAGGGATTTTTTAAGGGAGCAGTAGTGATATAAAGTATATGAGCATTTTTTGGAAAGGGGAAAAATGAATTTTATATGGAAAGATAGGAAAATGATAGGTCTAGATGGAAAAACCTTAGGCTTTTTTATGAAAATAGTGGAAAATCATTTAAGTTTCTTATGGAAATCAACCCTTAAACCCTTAAACCCTTAAACACTCAAACCTCAACCCTCAACTCTCAACCCTTAAACCCTCTACCCTCTACCCTCTACCCTATAAATTAAACCCTCAACCCTCAATTATCAACCCTTGACCCTTAATACCTCAACCCTAGGTAGGTAGGGGAACATAGGTGAGATATAGAGTGATGAAGGGAGAGGTAGGTAAAAAAAGGGATAGGGGAGATAAATATAGGTAGAGAGGGTAGGAGATGTAGAGAGAGGAGAGATAGAGATAATTAGAGAGGGGAGGGAGGGACAAGTAGGGAGGAGATAGAGGTGTGTGTGTGTGTGTGTGTGTGTGTGTGTGTGTGTGTGTGTGTGTGTGTGAGAGAGAGAGAGAGGAGACACGGTTGAGATATAGAGTGATGGAGGGAGAAGTGGGTAAAGAGAGGGAGAGGGGAGATAAAGATAAATATAAAGGGAAGGAGATGTAGAGAGAGATGATAGATAGAGAGAAGTGGAGAGTGGAGAGTGGAGGAATAGTGGGAGAGGAAAGGAGGAGATAGAGGTGAGTGTGTGTGAGAGGGAGAGAGAGTGAGAGGAGAGAAAATGAGGGGACAGAGGAAGGGGGAGAGAGAGAAATAGATTAGAGAGGGAAGGGGGGAGAGATATAGAGTAGAGAGGGAAAAAGAGAGTAAGAGAGAAAGATGGGTGAGGGAGAGAGTGGTAGGTAGTGGAGTGAGAGGTAGGTAGAGATGGAAGGAGAGAGGGATGGATAGGAGGGAGAGAGGGAAGGAGGGAGAGTGAGATGGAGAGAGTGGTGAGATAGAGAGTAGAGAGGTAAGGAGAGAATGGGAAATACAGATAAAGAGAGAGAGGGAGGTTGGAGGGAGGGAGAGGTAGAAAGGGATAAGTGAGACATAAAGAGGGAATGAGGGAAAGTGGGATAGAGAGAGAATGGTGATTTAGAGAGGAGGGAGTGAGAGGGAAGGAGGGAAACTGGGAGAGAGGGAATGGTGATTTAGAGAGGAGGGGGTGATAGGTAGAGATAGAGAGGAGAGAGTGAGAGAGAAAGAGAGGGATAGAGAGACAGAGAGAGAGGTAGGTAGAGGAAGAGAGAGGAGAGATAGATAGTAGAGAGGGAAAGAGGTAGGGAAGGAGGCATAAGTGAGATAGAGAGGGATGGAGAGGGAGAGTGATGGAGGGAGAGGTATGTATAGAGAGGGTTGACATGGTATAGGGGTTGAGGGATTAGGGTTTAAGGTTTGAGGGGTAAGGGTTAAGGGTTGAGGGATTAATATTATAGAGGGGTTGACTGATTAGGGTTTAAGGGTTGAGGTTTGAGGGGTTGACGGATTAGGGTTTAAGGTTTGAGGGTTGAGGGATTAGGAGGGTATGGGGGTTGAGGGATTAGGGTTTAAGGGTTGAGGTTTGATGGTTGAGGGATTAAGAGGGTATGGGGGTTGATGGATTATGGTTTAAGGGTTGAGGGTAGAGGGGTTGATGGAGGGTTTAAGGGTTAAGGGTTGAGGGTTGAGGGATTAAGAGGGTATGGGGGTTGATGGATTAGGGTTTAAGGGTTGAGGGATTAAGAGGGTTGAGGGATTAGGCCTCACTTATCTCACAATCCCTCTCTATCAGGCCTCACTTACCTCCCACCCTACTTTCTTAGGTCTCTCCTTCCCACCCCCTCTCACTCACTCCCTCTCTCTCTCTTAGGTCTCTCTTTCTCACACACTCACTCACTCCCTCTATCTCTCTCCCCTCTACCCTAAACCCTAAACCCTTAACCCTTAAACCCTAAACCATTAAACCCTCTACCCTCTACCCTTAACCCTCCCTCCCTCTATCTCTCTCCCACTCCCTCCCTCTCTCTCTCTTTCAAGTCTCTCCATCCACCCCCTCTCCCTCTCTAGGTCTCTCTCTCACTCACTCAATCCATCTATCTCTCTCCCATCTCCCTTAAACCCTATACCCTCAAACCAATACCCTAAACCATCAACCCTATAGGTCCTCAACCCTATACCTTCAATTCTCAACCATCTACTCTATACATTGGATCCTCAACCCTCATCTATCTTTGTCCCTCCCTCCTCTTCTCTCCTTATCTCTATCTCACTTCTCCCTCCATCTCTCCCTCCATACATCCCACCTTCTCTTCCCTAATACCTCAACCCTATACCCTCAACCCTTAAAACCTTAAACACTCAACCCTATACCCTAAACCCTCAACCCTCAACCCTTAAATCCTAAACCCTTAAACCCTCTACCCTCTACCCTCAACCCAATAACCTCAAACCTAATCCCTCAACACTTAAACCCTTAAACCCAATTAAACTCTCTACCCTAATCCCTCTATTAGGTATGTCACTCACTCACTCCCTCTATCTCTCTCCCATTCCCTCTCCCACTCCCTCTCTCTCACTCTCTCCCACTCTGTCTTTCTCCCTCTCTCTCTCCCTCTCTCAGATATCTCCCTCCCACTCTCTCTCTCTCCCTCTATCTCATGTATCTCCCCTCACCCCCTCCATCTCTCTTGAATCCCTCTATCTTGAGTACTCCCTCTCCCCCGAGTATTCCCTCTCCCTCCCACCCCCTCTCTATCTCTCAAGCCTCTCTCTCTCACTCCTTGTATCTCTCCCATCCCTCTATCTCTCACTCCCTCTCTCTCCTACTCTCTTAGGTATCTCTTTCCCACCCCCTCTCTCCCACTTTGTCTCCCTCTCCTTCTCTCTCGGGTGTCTCCCTCCCACTCCCTCTCCCTCCCTCTCTCTCTCTCTGTCTCTGTCTCTATAGATTAGGGTTTAAGGGTTGAGGGATTAAGCCTCAATTATGTCATAATCCCTCTTTTTCAGGCCTCACTTACCTCCCACACTAATTTATTAGGTCTCTCCTTCCCACCCCCTCTCTCCCACTTTGACTCCTTCTCTCTGAAGTCTCTCCTTTTCAGAGGAACATATTTGGTGCTCGCCAAATGGGTTTTACCTTGAAATGGTAAAAATAAGGGTTGACCCAGTGATTCAGGCCCACATTCTCCTATGTTTGTCTGGTTTAGTGCTTTATCCGAGTCAGAAAAACCTTTTTTTCTATAGTTGACTTCATATTGTACCAATCTATGCTTGATCCATCACCTTTTTACCACCAATCTGCATGGTAGACAATGTAGAAGAAGATATTTTGAAGTTTCTACATCATTTTACATTATCTGAGGTAATATATTCATTTTGGTAAATTGAAATGTTTGTCTTTAGTATATTTGTTTGTTTTTGACAATATAAACTAACTTTCCTTAATTATTTTGTTAATCATAACAATTGGACTTAGAATTCAACATTGAATTAGATGGGATTTGCATAAAAAAGTTAAATTTTTAGATTTGCATAAAAAAGTTCAATTTTTATGAGTTTGAAGAACAAAAAAAAAAAAAAACATGACATTTACTTAACATAAATTTACTTATGAATTCTATTTGCATTGCTTATAGTAGTTCATTTCTAGCATGGCTAGTGGAATTCACTGTATTTCATTCTTTTTCCAACTAATTTGGAAAACTTTTATTTTCATCTAATTTGGAAAACCTTATTGCCAAAGAAATAGTGAATAATGATTAGATATAGCATCACATACCCTTCTTTGAATCCATATTCTTCATGACTTTGTTGACAATCAAAAATTTGGTTTTGAGAAAAATAAACACAAGAGTCTCTAGTTTTCATTTAGGTGGCAGCAATTTATACCCTAGGTTTGTGATTCTCATTGATTTGCTATATTGAATGGTTTCCACCCCTCTATGCATCAATTTTTTTGTAAAATGCATTACTTACTTTTGTTCTATGTGTGTTTGTGGACATGTAGCATTCAAGGTCATGCCGAGGAAATGACCGAAGCCTCTAACACCAGAAGAGCGTGCAGTTAAAAATGCAAGGAGAAGAGAATAAAAAAATGTAGCTTGTGAAGCAAAGGAATTGTAGCCCATACAACCACAAACTTATGTGCAATCTAAGAGAAATGTCAAATTGGAAAAACAAAGGGCACGAATGAGGAAATTTTGTGGAAGGACATGAATGAATAAAGAAGTTGGGGGCACATCATCAACCATAGGTGAAGCTCAATGCACATCTCCAGTTGAAGACACATTAACAACAACATGTGGTTTTCGAGGTACATCAGAAATCACATCTCCAATTGCAGACACACCATCAAAAACATTGCGTTTTGAAAGTACATCAGCAAACACATCTCTCTTTGAAGGAACTCCACAAACGACATCTCAAGTTGGAGGTACAACATCATTTACATGTCAATTTCAAGGTATGTCATCAATTACACCTCCAATTGAAGGTACACGATCTATCCCCGATGTTGTTGACCTTCCCAATATTGACACAAATTTACATTTGAGAACTCCTCCTAGAGTTTTGCATAGAAAACCTACATTTTTGATTGATATTGATTCCAATGTTTTGAAATGGATGCCTAATAAGATTCCAAAACGTACATGTCAAAGATATGCAGAAAGGATATGGAGTTTGTTTTTTGTGAAGCTAAGTGAGGGTGGAAGATGCCAACTATTTAATGAAATGATGAGGCAACTCAAATTTAGGCCCACCATGAAGGCTCTTGGGCTAAGAGTTTTCAATGAATCAAGTGAAAATTCCATTGTAAGGAACTTGATGAGTGCATACGAGAGCATGGGTTCCACCTCACGCACGAAGGATAGTTGTGCCACATGACGTGTGATGACAACAACACTGTTAAGTAGTCAAACAAGGAACAAGGTGAACCTTACAAAGGCAAGTAAGTCTTTGAAAATAAGTAGATCATCTCTAATGAGAGCCAAAAGAAGGTGTGAAAGAGTGGACGATCCAAATAGCAATGAGTTATGGGCATTTTTGGGTAGAGTGCCACGGAAAGACACGAGAATTGCTCAAGGCTTGAGATCTTTAATTGTGAATTATTGGAAGGATAACACAAGGACCTCTCCTAATCAAAGAGATGTTGTAAGAAGAAGAATTGGTAGTATAAACCGTAAGCCACATCCAATGCATTATTTGGATACCACTCAAACCCAATTTTTTGCTGATTTTGTACAAAAGTTTCTTGAAATTAAAATATGTCAAAGGTATTTTGAAATGCTAAAGCCTTTTTATGTCAAAATAAATCACACACGCACTACTTGTTGTTGTAGGTTTCATATTGAGTTTTCTAACCATTATGATGTTTATCGACGTATATGTGTAGATATGCATACTGACAATGTTTTGTAGGAATGTAACATAATGCCTCCACCTAAATCGTCAAGGAAATTTTTGTCTTCCATTTTATGTGAAAGAGAGGATGGTCAAATTTTTTACAAAAAATCATGTTTGGATGGCACATGTGATCATTGTGGTGGCATGCAACATTTGCCAATTTTCCAACACATGGCTAGTACACACACAATTGGAGACAAAATTGTGGAACTTGGAAAATATACGATAGTGGCATACAGTCTAAAAGATGGGAAAGAAGCAAAGAAGTGTGAATTAGTTTGTGATAAGATTCCAGTGTATTAGTTTATGGGAATTTTTCGTGATCGGGTGGTTTATGATTATGCAATGCATACACACAGAGCACAATGGTTGGACTCACAGTTCAAGTTATGCAAGGACACATTTCCACTTCGTCATATCATTTTAGTTGTCGACTTTGCTAAGAACTACACACTACAACCACAGAATGAGGTGCAATCACAATACTACAACTTTGTGCAGGTTTCTATATTTGTACATATAACATTCATTCATGCAAATGATAGTATAGAGGAAAATAGGAAAGTATTGAGAGAGTATCACTTTTACATCAGTGATGATCGCACACATTCTGCAGAGTTTGTTCAAGGTTGCTTTCATATGTTCTATGCCGATCTGGCTAGCAGGGGCATACCATTTAGTCAACATATCATATGGTCAGATAATTGTACATCACAATTCAAGAATGCTAGAATGTTTTACTAGTTGAGTAGGATGCATAGGATTAGTGGTGTTCAACATATGTGGAACTTCTCAGAGGCCGGGCATGGAAAGGGGGAGCATGATGGACCAGGTGAAAGTATCAAAAGAGCCCTAGCATGAGAAGAGTTAAAGTACACAAACAGTGTAAAGTTGACAGATGCAAGATCAATTGTCCAGTGGTGCAATGGTTCAATGGGTCCAGGTATTGAAGGAAATTCTTTAGTTCATATATTTTTTCATTTAGTAGATGATACTAACATTGCAAAATATGAGGATTGTTGTACACTAATAGGATCGAGCGAGCTACACTCTTTTAGAAGCTCCAATGTAGGTACATGGACTATCCATACAAGGAAGATGGCATGCTTTTGTTATACATGTACATTTCAATCATGGAATGATTGCGAGTCAATAGAGTGGGTTGATGAATGGTCTGTAAGAAGTCTAACCCCACTTGACACTTATCAGCTCTCGACGGCTCTACAAATCATAGAGATGAAATCATCCATTGACTTTGATCATGTATCAGACCTACTAGAACCAGGTAATATATCTTACTTACAAGTTTTATTATGTTGCTTAGTAAATAAATCTAACAAGATGAACATATCAATGTAGGGCACGTTTATGCGATAATTGTAGATGAAGACAATGAAGAGGGTACAGATTATTACCTGTGCCGTTGTATCGAGGCCAAAAAGAAATTGGAGTCCCCAGTTATAGATAGAGAAAACATAGAATATCCTACAAGTTCAGTGGTTGTTATTGGAACATGGCTTTGAAGGTATCCAGTTAAGAATGTTGCAGTTTGGTTTTTTGAGGACTTTGACATGCATCGGAAAATTCTTCAGTATTCGAACCTTTTCGTTGCCACCAACGTTCATTTGATCAAATATAAGGGTAAACCTGCAAACAAGAACTTGTGGAAAGTGCGTGATTCTGACCGCAAGGCAATACTCGACACAATAAAGACTAGAGCAGACCTAGATGGCTCCCTGGATTGATTTGTAAGTATGCACATTGAATTTGTAAAGCCATGTTATTGATCACTCTTTTGGACCGACACCTTGCAATAAGGATTTTTCACGATTACTGTTTGATGTCATATGCATTTACGACTGTCATTGATCCTTTTCTGATTGTGACTATAGGTAATACTGAAGTTTTTCAAAGTATATAAGAAAAGAACAACACCGGTTGTTGGTTCAAGTGTTCAGTGGTATGAGAAACATCGGTTGCTGGTGCATTTTCTAGTTGTCAATCTTCTCTTTCTTTTCCATCTCCTAGATTTATCGGATTGTTATATGCTACACATTTTATGTTAAGCCTCTCAGTGATAAATCGATGCAACCTAGGCCATCTCTAACATACCTTAGGGTGTGACATTCAACAAAACAACTACTATGGTTCAACCAACTCGATCCCTTAAGGGTGCAAAGTGCAAAAGGGCAACAATATTTGACAGGCTATTACTCGTAAATCATGGTGATTATGAAATATCTGTCTGAACCTATGAGTTCATGTTGGGCCCCTCTACAATAACCTTTCTCAGTTTTCGCTATCTCAGAGGGTTTTTCCTGTGGTGGTGAATTTTCACTCGAAGAAAAAGTTGTCAAATGCAAGTAGTTGAAAGTTGCAAAGTGGTGCAAATTTCATTCTGCAGCTCGTGTGACCAAACAAACTGTTCCAACGCATCCGAGTGGGTATGTTTATGCTAGGAATGATCCTCTTTCACACCTAAACATGCGAAATCGCTCCGAGCTACGCTCAACCGGATCGATCCCTTAAGGGTCCAAAGTGCAAAATGGCTGCGAACTTCAACATGCTATTACTCGAACATCGTGATGCTTAGAATCTTCTCGTCTGAACCTAAGGGTTCACGTTCGGCCCCTCTACAATAACCTTTCTTGGTTTTTGCTATCTTGGAGGGTTTTTCCTATGGTGGTGAATTTTCACTCGAGGAAAAAGTTGTCAAATGCAAGTAGTTGAAAGTTGCAAAGTGGTGCAACTTTCGTTCTGTAGCTCGTGTGACCAAAAAAATTATTTCAACACATCTGGGTGGGTATGTTTACACTAGGAATGGTCCTCTTTCACACCTAAACATGTGGAATCGCTCCGAGCTATGTTCAACCGGATCGATCCCTTAAGGGTCCAAAGTGCAAAATGGCTGCAAAATTTAGCATGCTATTACTCGGACACCGTGACACTTCGAAACTTCTTGTATGAATCTACAAGTTGACATTGGACCCCTCTACAATAAAATTTCTCGGTTTTCGCTATCTCGGAGGGTTTTTCCTACGGTGGCGAATTTTCACTCGAGGAAAAAGCTGTCAAATGCAAGTAGTTGAAAGTTGCAAAGTGGTGCAACTTTCGTTCTGCAGCTCGTGTGACCAAAAAAACTATTCCAATGTGTCCGGGTGGGTAAATTTATGCTAGGAATGGTCCTCTTTCACACCTAAACATGCGGAATTGCTCCGAGCTACGTTCAACCAGATCGATCCCTTAAGGGTCCAAAGTGCAAAATGGCTGCAAAATTCAACATGCTATTACTCGGACACCATGATGCTTAGAAAATTCTTGTCTAAACCTACAAGTTCATGTTGGGCCCCTCTACAATAACCTTTCTCAGTTTTCTCTATCTTGGAGGGTTTTTCCTATGGCGGTGAATTTTCACTCGAGGAAAAAGTTGTCAAGTGCAAGTAGTTAAAAGTTGCAAAGTGGTGCAACTTTCGTTCTACAGCTCATGTGACCAAACAAATTGTTCCAACGCGTCTGGGTGGGTACGTTTACACTAGGAATGGTCCTCTTTCACACCTAAACATGCGGAATCGCTCCAAGCTACGTTCAACCGGATCGATCCCTTAAGGGTCCAAAGTGCAAAATGGCTGTGAAATTTAGCATGCTATTACTTGGACACCGTGATGCTTAGAAACTTCTCGTCTAAACCTACGAGTTCATGTTGGGCCCCTCTACAATAACCTTTCTCGGTTTTCGCTATCTCGGAGGCTTTTTCCTATGGTGGCGAATTTTCACTCGAGGAAAAAGTTGTCAAATGCAAGTAGTTGAAAGTTGCAAAGTGGTGCAACTTTCATTCTGCAGCTCATGTGACCAAAAAAACTATTCCAACACATCCAGGTGGGTACGTTTATGCTAGAAATGGTCCTCTTTCACACCTAAACACGCGGAATCACTCCGAGCTATGTTCAATCAGATTGATCCCTTAAGGGTCCAAAGTGCAAAATGGCTGCGAACTTCAGCATGCTATTACTCGGACACCGTGATGCTTAGAAACTTCTTGTCTAATCCTACAAGATCATGTTGGGCACATCTACAATAACCTCTCTCGATTTTCGCTATCTCAGAGGATTTTTCTTGTGCTGGCAAATTTTCACTCAGGAAAAAAGTTGTCAAATGCAAGTAGTTGAAAGTTGCAAAGTGGTGCAACTTTCATTATGCAGCTCGTGTGACCAAACAGACTGTTACAACACATTTGGGTGGGTATGTTTACGCTAGGAATGGTCTTCTTTTGCACCTAAACACGCAGAATTGCTCCGAGCTACGTTTAACCGGATCAATCCCTTAAGGGTCCAAAGTGCAAAATGGTTGCAAACTTCAACATGCTATTACTCGGACATCGTGATGCTTAGAAACTTCTCGTTTGATCCTATGGGATCACGTTGGGCCCCTCTACAATAACCTTGCTTGGTTTTTGCTATCTCAGAGGCTTTTTCCTATGGTGGTGAATTTTCACTCGAGGAAAAAGTTGTCAAATGCAAGTAGTTGAGGCATATTATCAAACAATTCACTGCCTTGTCTATGGCTTGTCATGGCATTCCATCACCATGAGACCACTTTTCTTTGAGGCATTTAAAAAAAAATTTCAATGGCTTGTCTATGCTATTGCTTACTATTATACTTTCCTAGATTTTTTCCAAGCATCCATAGCTTGTTCGAAAGCATCTGTTTTAGGCTTTTAGCCATAGCAAGAAGGCAATGAACTATTTGATAAAATGCTTTGGTAGACATATATGAAAAATGTCGTAGCATAGACAAGGGAATGAACTATTTGAAAAAATGCCTCAAAGAAATGTGGTCTCATGGAATGCCATGACAAGCTAAAGTAATTGGCAGCTGCTCCTAGTTATTAGTTATGCAATGTGAAGTAATTGCATAACTGCTTAGGTTGACTTTGTCAAAAGCTATATTGTAATTGAAATTTTGTCATCTATCAGCATCTAGTTATTCATTATGTAATGTGAAGTGATGTTTTGAGTTTGAAAGATGTGCAATGCATGAATAAAAACTACAAAAATCTATTTTCTACATTTCATTAGTTAAACTCTTTATTTTATTTTCTCTCTATATCTCTATGCTATGGAAATGCCTTTTGATTTCAAAAAAGATAGTTTTTATCTCTTGTTATACAATTTTTTATGTTTTTTTATCTCTTGTTATAAAAAGGAGCAGATATACAATGTTAAAGAAGAGTGAAAGCACAACTAAATTTATCATTTCAAAGCAATCTTTTTGATGCATTTTTTCAAATAGTTCACTGCCTTCTCTATGCTATTGCTTACTATTATGGTTTTGATATATTTTTTGAAGCATCCATAGCTTGTTCAAAATCACTTGTTTTAG
>CM021101.1:827665184-827795314 GCA_007115665.2 Sequoiadendron giganteum | reverse complement strand
CTCTCTCTCTCAAGACTCTCCCTCCTACCCCTTCTCTCTCTCTTAGGTCTCTCACTCACTCACTCACTCACTCCCTCAATATCTCTCCCCTCTACCCTTAACCCTAAACCCTAAACCCTAAAACCTTATCCCTTAAACCCAAAACCCTAAAAAACTCTATAATATACCCTTAACCCTCCACCCTATATCTGTCTCCCATTCCCTCCCTCCCTCTCTCTCTTTATCAATTCTCTCCCTCCTACCCCCTCTCCCTCTGCTAGGTCTCTCTCTCTCTCTCACTCCTTTTATCTCTCTCCCTTATACCCTTAACCCTCTACCCGAGCTATCTCTCTCCAATTCCCTCCCTCCCTCTCTCTCTCTCAAGTCTCTCCCTCCTACTTCCTCTCCCTCTTTTAGGTCTCTCTCTCACTCATTCACTCCTTCTATCTCTCTCCCCTCTACCCTCTACCCTCCCTCTCTCTCTCTCTCACTAACTCCCTATATCTCTCTCTCCTTTACCTTTTACTCTAAACCATAAAACCTTAGCCCTTAAACCCTTAAACACTCTACCCTCTACCCTTAACTCTACCCTCTACTTCTCTTTATCTCCTCCAAACTCTATCTACCTAGGCCTCTCTTTATTTTTTCTCACCTCTCTCTCCATACCTACCTCTCCCTCTATCTCTGCTTTCATATCCACTTCTATCTACCTATTTGTCCCTCTATACCTATTTCTCTCTCCCTCCTTGTATCCTCTCTCTCAATATCTCTACCTTCTTTCCCTCTCTCTCTCTCTCTCTCTCCTCTCTACCCTAAACCCTAAACCCTCTACCCTCTACCCTTAACCCTCTACCCTCTATCTCTCTCTCACTCCCTCCCTCCTACCCCCTCTTCTCCTCTCCCTCTCTCAGGTCTCTCTTTCTCACACACTCACTCACTCCCTCTATCTCTCTCCCCTCTACCCTAAACCCTAAACCCTTAACCCTTAAACGCTAAACCATTAAACCCTCTACCCTCTACCCTTAACCCTCCCTCCCTCTGTCTCTCTCCCACTCCCTCCCTCTCTCTCTCTTTCAAGTCTCTCCATCCTACCCCCTCTCCCTCTTTCAGGTCTCTCTCCTACTCTCTTAGGTATCTCCTTCCCACCCCCTCTCCTACCCTTAACCCTCTACGCTCTATTCTCTACCCTCTACCCTCTACCCTCTACCATTAACTCTTAACTCTCTACCCTCTATCGCTTTTCCACTCCCTCCCACTCTCTCTCCTTTACCCTTAACTCTAAACCCTAAACCCTTAGCCCTTAAGCACTCTATCCTCTACCCTTAACTCTACCCTCTACTTCTCTCTTTCTCACACACTCACTAACCCCCTCTATCTCTCTCCCCTCTACCCTAAACCCTAAACCCTTAACCTTTAAACCCTAAACCATTAAACCCTCTACCCTGTACCCTTAACCCTCCCTCCCTCCGTCTCTCTCCCACTCCCTCCCTCTGTCTCTTTCAAGTCTCTCCATCCTATCCCCTCTCCCTCTCTCAGGTCTCTCTCTCACTCACTCAATCCATCTATCTTTGTCCCTCCCTCCTCTTCTCTCCTTATCTCTATCTCACTTCTCCCTCCATCTCTCCCTCCATACATCCCGCCTTCTCTTCCCTAGTCCCTTAACCCTATACCCTCAACCCTTAAACCCTAAAATGTTAAACCCTCTACCCTATCTCTCTCAAGTCTCTCCCTCCCACCCCATCTCCCTCTCTCAAGTCTCTCTTTCTCAGTCACTCCCTCTATCTCTCCCCCCTCTACCCTTAACCCTTAAACCCTCTACCCTCTCTCTCTCAACCATCTCCCTCCTACACCCTCTCCCTCTCTCAAGTCTCTCTCTCTCTCTCACTCCTACACCCTCTCCCTCTCTCAAGTCTCTCTCTCTCACTCACTCACTCCTATGTCTCTTCCATCTACGCTCTACCCTCTATCTCTCTCCCACTCCCTCCATCCCTCTCTCTCAAGAATCTCCCTCCTACCCCCTCTCCCTCTCTCAGGTCTCTCTCTCACTCACTCCATCTCTCTCTCTCCCCTCTACCCTTAAATATTCTACCCTCCCTCCCTCCCTTTATCTCTCTCCCACTCTTAAGGCTCTGTTAAACCTAGGCAGGTGCACCTATATGAGTGACATAAGATTTTGAATTATGTTTCCTACTTGACCTAACTATCCACAAATGGAAATTTGATAGTGGAAAGATATGATCATAATTTGGTATAAATTATATATGTAATATCAAGGCATGTATTAATATGTTCAATTAAGAGATGTCAAATGAAAAGAATAAAACTAATTTAATGAAAATAAGGGAGACCAATGCCTTGTTGGGTAAAACAGAGTCAAATGAAAGCCTTTAATGAATGGTTTCTATCTAGCAGGTTCTCTAATTGTTTGACATATAATTATGAGTTTACAACTGGTATAAACATGCAAGAATGTACTTGATAAACCCTATTTGAGGCAAAATATCAAATCTAACTATTTGATTCTTCTTACTAATCCAAATGACATTCCCAGATTACTATAACTGAATGAAGGGAGTTTTAATGCTTCTTTAAAGAATCCAATGAACCAAATCACACAGAATCAACAAATGTGTACTGATAAATCGAATATATACTTGATACTTCAATTTAAACAATCAAGAAACATCAGATTGGAGACAATCAGATAATCACAAGAATTCAACAAACAATTGATGCCAGGATGAAATCACCAAATTAACTGTTTTTCATTATCTTCCTTGAAATTCATACATGTAACATAGCCTCCTTGAATGTCATCATTCTAAAAATATAGTACTTACAGTAGTCTATCCTATCCTAATTTTTTTTTTTTTTTTACAATAGATTTTCAAATCATTTATACATTATAATCGAAGAGTCATGCCCCTTCATTTTCTAGTTATGATCGTTTGTATTTTACGGCAAAAATATTTGATTATATTTCCTTTATAGGCAAATCAAATATTTAGACTATAGTTCAACTTTTAATTTTTCACTTTATTACTTATACCACCCTTAACATTTCTTTTCTCGAGGCTTCCCTTGTGTTTACCGCTCTACCGCAGGCTTTGAATTTTCTACCCGCGGTATGGCGGTACCCGGCCCCATGCTGACCGTCGTGGTCTCCATCATTGCTTACCGCACTACCACGGTCTTTGCATTTGCTATTGGTGATACCATGGTAACCGTTAGCTGCTTCTCCCAATAGTTTATCGTAGGCACCGCGGTCTTTGTTTTCATGGTTACGGTACTACGGTGTGACCGCTAGCCATTTCCTCTTGTTTACCACGGTCATCGCAGTCTTTAAGATAACCCTTTGTGGTATCGTGGTAAGATGTCCTGACTGTCGCATCGTTGAAGACTTACCATCCACCGTGCTACCGCGGTCTGTGGTTTGACCACCAGCAGTACCGTGGTGGAACCTTGACTGCCTTCTTTAATTGCTCGCCACTGCCTTCATTGGTTGCTAATGTTTTATCGCGCTACCGCGGTAGCGTGGTAAACACTTCATGCCCGTTTCAAACTGCTATCGCTATACCGCAAGCCCCTTAGTGGGAGGCCGTGGTAAAGCGGTAAAGACTTATAGAGTGAAAATGAAAGGGGCGATAAGGGTTACAAGTTATTTTTTGGCCCTTTTGAATGGCAGTAAAGCTAAATTTTTTATGAGAAGGTAATGAAATATAAGAAAATAAATGAGGGAAAAGTGTAGAAGGTGGTTAATGACTTTTATGGGAAAGATAGTGAAAATGTAAGGCATGAATAAATAAAATATCTTAAGGTTTTGATGGATTTTCATGGAAAATAATAGGAAAATCCTAGCAATTCTTGAAGAAAATTTCAATTCTAAGACCCTTAACCCTTAACCCTTAAACCCTAAACCCTCTACCCTGTACCCTTAACCTTCCCTCTCTCTATCTCTCTCTCTAGTTCAAAAAATTCATTAAAAACCCCTAAGGTTTTCCCGTTTAAATTTAATATTTTTCATCAAAATATTAAATTTTTATTCATTTATACCCTATACTTTCCTTTACTATCTAGATGGAATTAAATGGGGGGAATATGTGAGGGCGGATAATGAATTTTATGGGAAAGATAGTGAAAATATAAGGCATGGACAAATAAAATACCTTAGGGTTTTGATGGAAATTTATGGAAAATGATGAGTGATTTTGCAAACCACTGCAAGAATCTAGAGTATCTTTGGTAGAGCAGACCAAGCAAAGCCATGAAAAATGAAGGCGATGACAGATGGAGGGAATGAACAAATGAATAATATGAAAATGGAGCAAATGGAGAAGTGGAAAACCCTAAACTACTGTGCATGGAAAATAATTTTTTAAAGAGGCATTGCTAAGAATTGTCCATGCAATGGGAATCCTTAATCCTCTGTACCTACTTTGGTTTAAAAAATTAAACCATCAGGGATGGCCCCAGGCCACCTCAAAAAGAAAAACCTGCACTTTCCTCTGTCATAAACTTTTTTCTAAATAGAGCTCATTAGATTTCTTTGGAAACTATCCATTCCACCTACCTTGCAATATGCATTGTCATTGAAAACCTTCAGGAAATCATTGTATTCAATTTGATTCATATTCATCTCATCAGTCTGCATTTCATTATTCTTACTATCATATGAAAATTTGAATACTCCTTATGGCAACCTGAAAACTTGAGGGATATTCAACAAAACATTCATAGGCATGCTCACTGTCATATGTTGCTGAATGTGCCTACAACTACACTGGGACCTAAAATTTTGAATACTCCTTATGGCAACCTAAAAACCCAAGGGATTAAGAGGACCTATAGGGGTCAAGGGATTAGGGTTGAAGGGTTGAGGGTTGAGGGATTAATAGGGTATGGGGGTTGAGGGGTTAGGGTTTAAGGCTCTACCTATTCGTCCCTCTATACCTATTTCTCTCTCCCTCCTTGCTTCCTCTCTCTCAATATCTCTACCTTCTTTCCATCTCCACCTCTCTCTCTCTCTACCCTTAAACCTAAACCCTAAACACTTAAAACCCTCTACCCTCTACTCTTTATCCCTCTCCCACTCCCTCTCCCTCCATCTCTCTCTCAATTCTCTCCTTGCTACCCCCTCTCCCTCTCTCAAGTCTCTCTCAAACCTCACCCCAATACCCTATACTTTAAACCCAATACCCTCTACCATCAACCCAACCCTATACCCTCAAACCTTAAACCCTTAAACCCAAGTAAACTCTATAACCTAATCCCTCAACCCACAACCCTTAATCCCTTGACCCTTAAACCCTCTACCCTCTACCCTCTACCCTCTACCCTCTACCCTCAACCCTCAACCCTTAAACCCTCTACACTCCCTCCCTCCCTCTATCTCTCTCTCTCAACCCTCTCCCTCTCTCAAGTATCTCTCTCTTAGTCACTTCCTTTGTCTCTCCCCTCTCCCCTCTACCTAAAAGAGGGAGATACTTGAGAGAGAGAGGGAGGTAGTGGGAGAGAGATAAAGGGAGGCATGGTTAAGGGTCAAGGGTAGAGGGTAAAAGGGTTTAAGGTTTAAGGGTTTAGGGTTTAGGCTTAAGGGTAGAGGAGAGAGAGATAGAGGGAGTGACTGAGAAAGAGACCTAAGAGAGGGATAGGGGGAGAGGGGGTAGGAGGGAGAGGGTTGAGAGAGAGAGAGTAATGTAGGGTGTTGGAGAGAGATAGAGGGAGGGAGAGTTAAGGGTATAGGGTAGAGGATTTAGGGTTTAAGGGTTAAGGGTATAGGGTTTATGGTTAAGGGTAGAGTGTAGAAGGGTTTAATGGTTTAGGTTTTAAGGGTTAAGGATAAAGGATTAAGGATTAAGGGTTAAGGGTAGAGGGGAAAAAGATAGAGGGAATGAGTGAGTGAGTGAGAGAGACCTAAGAGAGGGAGAGGCAGTAGGAGAGAGAGACTTGGGAGAAAGAAAGAGGGTGGGATGGTTAAGGGTAGAGGGTAAAAGGGTTTAATGGTTTGGGTTTTAAGGGTTAAGGATAAAGGATAAAGGATTAAGGGTTAAGGGTAGAGGGGAGAAAGATAGAGGGAGTGAGTGAGTGAGTGAGAGAGGCCTAAGAGAGGGAGAAGCGGTAGGAGAGAGAGACTTGGGAGAAAGAAAGAGGGTGGGATGGTTAAGGGTAGAGGTTAGAGGGTTCAATGTTTAAGGGTTAAGGGTTTAGGGTTAAGGGTAGAGGGGATAGAGATAGAGGGAGTGACTGTGCGAGAGAGAGAATTGAGAGAGGGAGAGGGGGTAGGAGGGAGAGACTTGAGAGAGAGAGGGAGGGGAGATACTCTCCCTCCTACCCCCTCTCTCTCTCTTAGGTCTCACTCACTCACTCACTCACTCACTCACTCACTCCCTCTATCTCTCTCCCCTCTACCCTTAACCCTAAACTCTAAACCCTAAAATCTTATCCCTTAAACCCAAAACCCTAAAAAACTCTATAATATACCCTTAACCCTAGGTGGAGAGATGTGTGATGGAGCTGAAAATTAGAGAGATAAGGAGGAACGTGGAGAGATTGAGAGGGAAGGAGGGGGGAGAGAGAAAGATGTATAGAGAGATAGGTTAGATAGCAAGAAGTAGAGAGAAAAGGTGTGTGAAAGGAAGAGAGAGGGAGAGAGAGAGGGGGAGAAAGAGAGGTGAGATAGAGAGAAGTATAAAGGGAAGGAGAGAGAGGGGGATATAGAGAAAATTAGAGAGGGAGGGAGGGAAGGAGAGAGAAGTGAGATAGAGAGAACTAGAGAGGGAATCTTAGGTCTCTCACTCACTCACTCACTCGCTCACTCTCTCTCTCTCTCTCTCCACTATACCCTTAACCTAAACCCTTAAACCTTAACCCTTAAACCCTAAAACCTTAAAAAATCTACCCTCTACCCTCTATCTCTCTCCAAATCCCTTCTCCTCTCTCTCTCAAGTCTCTCCCTCCTACCCCCTCTCCCTCTCCCTCTCTCAAGTCTCTCTCTCTCTCTCTCTCAAGTCTCTCTCTCAAGTATCTCCCTCCTACCCCCTCTCCCTCTCTCAAGTCTCTAATGTCTCTCCTTCCCACCCTATCTCCCTCTTTCTCTCTCTCCTTCGAGGGATTAGGGTTGAAGGGTTGAGGGTTGAGGGATTAAGAGGGTATGGAGGTTGAGGTATTAAGGTCTAAGGGTTTAAGGGTTTAAGGGTTGAGGGTTGAGGGTTGAGGGATTAAGAGGGTATGGGGGTTGAGGGATTAGGGTTTAAGGGTTGAGGGTTGAGGGATTAAGAGGGTATGGGGATTGAGGGATTAGGGTTTAAGGCTCTACCTATTTGTCCCTCTATACCTATTTCTCTCTCCCTCCTTGCCTCCTCTCTCTCAATATCTCTACCTTCTTTCCCTCTCTCTCTCTATCTCTCTCTCTCTCTCCTCTCTACCCTAAACCCTAAACCCTTAAAACCTCTACCCTCTACCCTTAACCATATACCCTTAACCCTCTACCCTCTATCTCTCTCCCACTTCCTCCTACCCCCTCTCCCCCTCTCCCTCAACCCTAATCCCTCAACACTTAAACCCTTAAACCCAATTAAACTCTCTACCCTAATCCCTCTATTAAGTATGTCACTCACTCACTCCCTCCATCTCTCTCCCATTCCCTCTCTCACTCACTCTATCTCTCTCCATCTCTCTCTCACTATCTCTTGGGTATCTCCACCCACCCTCTCTCTCTCTCTCACACACACACAAACACTCCCTCTCTCTCTCCCACTCCCTATCTATCTCTCCCCATTCTCCTACACTCTCTCCCTCTCTCAAGTCTCTCTCTCTCTCTCACTCCATCTATCTCTCTCCCCTGTACCCATAAACCTAAACCCTTAACCCTTAAAATATAAACCCTTAAACACTCTACCCTTTATCTCTCTCTCACTCTCTCCCTCCCTCCCTCCCTACCTATCTCTCTCTCAATTCTCTCCGTCCTACCCTCTCTCCCTCTCTCAGGTATCTCACTCACTCACTCACTCCTATCTCTCTCCCCTCTACCTTTAACCCTCTACCCTCTACCCTTAACCCTATACCCTCTATCTCTCTCTAACTCCCTCCCTCTCTCTCTCTCTCACACTAAATCCCTCTATCTCTCCCCTGTATACCATTAACCCTAAACCCTTAAATCCTCTACCCTTTCTCTCCTTCCCACCCTATCTCCCTCTTTCTCTCTTTCAAGTATCTTTGTCCTACCCCATCTTCCTCTCTCTCTCTTTGTCAAGTCTCCCTCTCCTACACCCTCTCCCTCTCACAGTGACTCCCTTCCTCTCTCACTCCCTCTCCCTCTCCCTCTCCCTATGCCTCTCTCTCAAGCGTGTCCCTCCCACTACCTGTCCCTCTCTCTCTCAAGTAGAGGGTTTAGGGATTAAGGGTTGAGGGTTGAGGGTTGAGGGTGCACCTATGTGTATGTCATTATTTTTAGCTTAATTTCTTAAAAAAAGGTAAAATAATAGTTTAGCTTTCTAAAAAATAGGCAAAATAATAGTTAATTTCCACCTTTCCTAAAAATTAGTCAATAGTATTTATAATATAATAATAATATAATATAATATAATAATAATATAATATAGTATAGTATAATATAATAAAAATATAATATAATATAATATAATATACATAATATAATAATGATAAATATATAATAAAATTAATATAATATAACATAATAACATTAGTATAATAATAAAACAATAATTTAATAATTTAATACTACAATTAATCATATTTTATTAATAATATAATATTAAGAATAAATATAATTTACTAAGTATAATATTTCAAAAATCATATAATAAGAATAATAATATTATAATAATAAGAATAATAGAATATTATAATAGTAGAATAATATAATAGTAATATCAAAGTAATAATACAATATGATGAATAATATATTATTAATAGTAATAGTATTGTATTATAGCACTATAATAGTGCCAACCATTAACCGCTCCCTGCTGTCCTCCATTGACTGCCTTCACCGACCACTATCGTTACTGTGGTCACCACGGTTTGTGGTTTAACCATGTGCGGTACCGCAGTAACTGCTTCGACCGACGCCGATACGGTTTTCTCACCGCCACCGCACTAACGCGATCACCATCCTGACTAACAGCAGTACCGCGGTAGCCACTCTACAAACTGCTGGCTACATTCACCAGCTGCCCACTAACCGTCCACTGTCACCCTTCGCCAACCACTACCTGTTTACCGCGGTCACTGTGGTCTGTGGTTTAACCGTGCACAGTGGCGTGGTAAACATCTCATGCCTGCTCCGTTAGCTGCTACCCGACCACCGCGCTACCGCGGACAATATGATGTCCCCCCGCGGTATAGCGATAAGGGTTAATGTGACTCCCCCAAACAATTATTGCCATACCCTAGGCCCACATGTATGAGGCCACAGTTGGGTAGTAAATAATATATATAAAGTGATTTTTTAAGGGAGCGGTAGTGATATAAAGTATATGAGCATTTTTTGGAAAGGGAAAAAATGAATTTTATATGGAAAGATAGGAAAATGATAGGTCTAGATGGAAAAACCTTAGGGTTTTCTATGAAAATAGTGTAAAATCACTTAAGTTTCTTATGTAAATCAACCCTTAAACTGTTAAACCCTTAAACACTCAACCCTCAACCCTCAACCCTCAACCCTCAACTCTCAACCCTTAAACCCTCTACCCTCTACCCTCTACCCTATAAATTAAACCCTCAACCCTCAATTATCAACCCTTGACCCTTAATACCTCAACCCTAGGTAGGTAGGGGAACATAGGTGAGATACAAAGTGATGAAGGGAGAGGTAGGTAAAAAAAGGAATAGGGGAGATAAATATAGGTAGAGAGGGTAGGAGATGTAGAGAGAGGAGAGATAGAGATAATTAGAGAGGGGAGGGAGGGACAACTAGGGAGGAGATAGAGGTGTGTGTGTGTGCGAGAGAGAGAGAGAGAGAGAGAGAGAGAGAGAGAGAGAGAGAGAGAGAGAGAGAGAGAGAGAGAGAGAGAGAGAGAGAGAGAGAGAGAGGAGACACGTTGATATATAGAGTGATGGAGGGAGAAGTGGGTAAAGAGAGGGAGAGGGGAGATAAAGATAAATATAGAGGGAAGGAGATGTAGAGAGAGATGATAGATAGAGAGAAGTGGAGAGTGGAGGGATGGTGGGAGAGGAAAGGAGGAGATAGAGGTGAGTGTGTGTGAGAGGGAGAGAGAGTGAGAGGAGAGAAAATGAGGGGACAGAGGAAGGGGAGAGAGAGAAATAGATTAGAGAGGGAAGGGGGGAGAGATATAGAGTAGAGAGGGAAGGAGAGAGTAAGAGAGAAAGATGGGTGAGGGAGAGAGTGGTAGGTAGTGGAGTGAGAGGTAGGTAGAGATGGAAGGAGAGAGGGATGGATAGGAGGGAGAGAGGGAAGGAGGGAGAGTGAGATGGAGAGAGTGGTGAGATAGAGAGTAGAGAGGTAAGGAGAGAATGGGAAATATAGATAAAGAGAGAGAGGGAGGTTGGAGGGAGGCAGAGGTAGAAAGGGATAAGTGAGACATAAAGAGGGAATGAGGGAAAGTGGGATAGAGAGAGAATGGTGATTTAGAGAGGAGGGAGTGAGAGGTAAGGAGGGAAATTGGGAGAGAGGGAATGGTGATTTAGAGAGAAGGGGGTGATAGGTAGAGATAGAGAGGAGAGAGTGAGAGAGAAAGAGAGGGATAGAGAGATAGAGAGAGAGGTAGGTAGAGGAAGGGAGAGGAGAGATAGAGAGTAGAGAGGAAAGAGGTAGGGAAGGAGGCATAAGTGAGATAGAGAGGAATGGAGAGAGAGTGATGGAGGGAGAGGTATGTATAGAGAGGGTTGACATGGTATAGGGGTTGAGGGATTAGGATGGTATGGGGGTTGAGGGATTAGGGTTTAAGGGTTAAGGGTTGAGGGTTGAGGGATTAAGATGGTATGGGGGTTGATGGATTAGGGTTTAAGGGTTGAGGGTTGAGGGTAGAGGGATTAGGAGGGTATGGGGGTTGAGGGATTAGGGTTTAAGGGTTAAGGGTTGAGGGTTGATGGATTAAGAGGGTATGGAGGTTGATGGATTAGGGTTTAAGGGTTGAGGGTTGAGGGATTAGGCCTCACTTATCTCACAATCCCTCTCTATTAGACCTCACTTACCTCCCACCCTACTTTCTTAGGTCTCTCCTTCCCACCCCCTCTCACTCACTCCCTCTCTCTCTATTAGGTCTATCTTTCTCACACACTCACTCACTCCATCTATCTCTCTCCCCTCTACCCTAAACCCTAAACCCTTAACCCTTAAACCCTAAACCATTAAACCCTCTACCCTCTACCCTCTACCCTTAACCCTCCCTCCCTCTATCTCTCTCCCACTCCCTCCCTCTCTCTCTCTCTTTCAAGTCTCTCCATCCTACCCCCTCTCCCTCTCAGGTCTCTCTCTCACTCACTCAATCCATCTATCTCTCTCCCATCTCCCTTAAACCCTATACCCTCAACCCAATACCCTAAACCATCAACCCTATAGGTCCTCAACCCTATACCTTCAATTCTCAACCATCTAATCTATACATTGGATCCTCAACCCTCATCTATCTTTGTCCCTCCCTCCTCTTCTCTCCTTATCTCTATCTCACTTCTCCCTCCATCTCTCCCTCCATACATCCCACCTTCTCTTCCCTAATACCTCAACCCTATACCCTCAACCCTTAAAACCTTAAACACTCAACCCTATACCCTAAACCCTCAACCTCAACCCTTAAATCCTAAACCCTTAAACCCTCTACCCTCTACCCTCTACCCTCTACCCTCTACCCAATAACCTCAAACCTAATCCCTCAACACTTAAACCCTTAAACCCAATTAAACTCTCTACGCTAATCCCTCTATTAGGTATGTCACTCACTCACTCCCTCTATCTCTCTCCCATTCCCTCTCCCACTCCCTCTCTCTCACTCTCTCCCACTCTGTCTTTCTCCCTCTCTCTCTCCCTCTCTCACATATCTCTCTCCCACTCTCTCTCTCTCCCTCTATCTCATGTATCTCCCCTCACCCCCTCCATCTCTCTTGAATCCCTCTATCTTGAGTACTCCCTCTCCCCCGAGTATTCCCTCTCCCTCCCACCCCCTCTCTATCTCTCAAGCCTCTCTCTCTCACTCCTTGTATCTCTCCCATCCCTCTATCTCTCACTCCCTCTCTCTCCTACTCTCTTAGGTATCTCTTTCCCACCCCCTCTCTCCCACTTTGTCTCCCTCTCCTTCTCTCTCGGGTGTCTCCCTCCCACTCCCTCTCCCTCCCTCTCTCTCACTCTCTCTCTCTATCTATATGGATTAGGGTTTAAGGGTTGAGGGATTAAGCCTCACTTACCTCCCACCCTACTTTCTTAGGTCTCTCCTTCCCACCCCCTCTCTTCCACTTTCAATCCCTCTCTTTGAAGTCTCTCCTTTTTAGAGGAACATATTTGGTGCTTGCCAAATTTGGTGCTCTCCAAATTTGGCGAGCGCCAAATGGGTTTTACCTTGAAACAGTAAAAATAAGGGTTGACCCCGTGATTCAGGCCCACATTCTCCTATGTTTGTCTAGTTCAATGCTTTATCCGAGTCAGAAACACCTTTTTTTCTACAGTTGACTTCATATTGTACCAATCTATGCTTAATCCATCACCTTTTTACCACTAATCTGCATGGTAGACAATGTAGAAGAAGATATTTTGAAGTTTCTACATCATTTTACATTATCTGAGGTAATATATTCATTTTGGTAAATTGAAATGTTTGTCTTTAGTATATTTTTTTGTTTTTGACAATATAAACTAAATTTCCTTAATGATTTTATTAATCATAACAATTGGACTTAGAATTCAACATTGAATTAGATGGGATTTGCATAAAAAAGTTCAATTTTTAGATTTGCATAAAAAAGTTCAATTTTTATGAGTTTGAAGAACAAAAAAAATAAAAAACATGACATTTACTTAACATAAATTTACTTATGAATTCTATTTGCATTGCTTATAGTAGTCCATTTCTAGCATGGCTAGTGGAATTCACTGTATTTCATTCTTTTTCCAACTAATTTGGAAAACTTTTATTTTCATCTAATTTGGAAAACCTCATTGCCAAAGAAATAGTGAATAATGATAAGATATAGCATCACATACCCTTCTTTGAATCCATATTCTTCATGACTTTGTTGACAATCAAAAATTTGGTTTTGAGAAAAATAAACACAAGAGTCTCTAGTTTTCATTTAGGTGGCAGCAATTTATACCCTAGGTTTGTGATTCTCATTGATTTGCTATATTGAATGGTTTCCACCCCTCTATGCATCAATTTTTTTGTAAAATGCATTACTTACTTTTGTTCTATGTGTGTTTGTGGACATGTAGCATTCAAGGTCATGCCGAGGAAATGACCGAAGCCTCTAACACCAGAAGAGCGTGCAGTTAAAAATGCAAGGAGAAGAGAATAAAAAAATGTAGCTTGTGAAGCAAAGGAATTGTAGCCCATACAACCACAAACTTATGTGCAATCTAAGAGAAATGTCAAATTGGAAAAACAAAGGGCACGAATGAGGAAATTTTGTGGAAGGACATGAATGAATAAAGAAGTTGGGGGCACATCATCAACCATAGGTGAAGCTCAATGCACATCTCCAGTTGAAGACACATTAACAACAACATGTGGTTTTCGAGGTACATCAGAAATCACATCTCCAATTGCAGACACACCATCAAAAACATTGCGTTTTGAAAGTACATCAGCAAACACATCTCTCTTTGAAGGAACTCCACAAACGACATCTCAAGTTGGAGGTACAACATCATTTACATGTCAATTTCAAGGTATGTCATCAATTACACCTCCAATTGAAGGTACACGATCTATCCCCGATGTTGTTGACCTTCCCAATATTGACACAAATTTACATTTGAGAACTCCTCCTAGAGTTTTGCATAGAAAACCTACATTTTTGATTGATATTGATTCCAATGTTTTGAAATGGATGCCTAATAAGATTCCAAAACGTACATGTCAAAGATATGCAGAAAGGATATGGAGTTTGTTTTTTGTGAAGCTAAGTGAGGGTGGAAGATGCCAACTATTTAATGAAATGATGAGGCAACTCAAATTTAGGCCCACCATGAAGGCTCTTGGGCTAAGAGTTTTCAATGAATCAAGTGAAAATTCCATTGTAAGGAACTTGATGAGTGCATACGAGAGCATGGGTTCCACCTCACGCACGAAGGATAGTTGTGCCACATGACGTGTGATGACAACAACACTGTTAAGTAGTCAAACAAGGAACAAGGTGAACCTTACAAAGGCAAGTAAGTCTTTGAAAATAAGTAGATCATCTCTAATGAGAGCCAAAAGAAGGTGTGAAAGAGTGGACGATCCAAATAGCAATGAGTTATGGGCATTTTTGGGTAGAGTGCCACGGAAAGACACGAGAATTGCTCAAGGCTTGAGATCTTTAATTGTGAATTATTGGAAGGATAACACAAGGACCTCTCCTAATCAAAGAGATGTTGTAAGAAGGAGAATTGGTAGTATAAACCGCGAGCCACATCCAATGCATTATTTGGATACCACTCAAACCCAATTTTTTGCTGATTTTGTACAAAAGTTTCCTGAAATTAAAATATGTCAAAGGTATTTTGAAATGCTAAAGCCTTTTTATGTCAAAATAAATCACACACGCACTACTTGTTGTTGTAGGGTTCATATTGAGTTTTCTAACCATTATGATGTTTATCGACGTATATGTGTAGATATGCATACTGACAATGTTTTGTAGGAATGTAACATAATGCCTCCACCTAAATCGTCAAGGAAATTTTTGTCTTCCATTTTATGTGAAAGAGAGGATGGTCAAATTTTTTACAAAAAATCATGTTTGGATGGCACATGTGATCATTGTGGTGGCATGCAACATTTGCCAATTTTCCAACACATGGCTAGTACACACACAATTGGAGACAAAATTGTGGAACTTGGAAAATATACGATAGTGGCATACAGTCTAAAAGATGGGAAAGAAGCAAAGAAGTGTGAATTAGTTTGTGATAAGATTCCAGTGTATTAGTTTATGGGAATTTTTCGTGATCGGGTGGTTTATGATTATGCAATGCATACACACAGAGCACAATGGTTGGACTCACAGTTCAAGTTATGCAAGGACACATTTCCACTTCGTCATATCATTTTAGTTGTCGACTTTGCTAAGAACTACACACTACAACCACAGAATGAGGTGCAATCACAATACTACAACTTTGTGCAGGTTTCTATATTTGTACATATAACATTCATTCATGCAAATGATAGTATAGAGGAAAATAGGAAAGTATTGAGAGAGTATCACTTTTACATCAGTGATGATCGCACACATTCTGCAGAGTTTGTTCAAGGTTGCTTTCATATGTTCTATGCCGATCTGGCTAGCAGGGGCATACCATTTAGTCAACATATCATATGGTCAGATAATTGTACATCACAATTCAAGAATGCTAGAATGTTTTACTAGTTGAGTAGGATGCATAGGATTAGTGGTGTTCAACATATGTGGAACTTCTCAGAGGCCGGGCATGGAAAGGGGGAGCATGATGGACCAGGTGAAAGTATCAAAAGAGCCCTAGCATGAGAAGAGTTAAAGTACACAAACAGTGTAAAGTTGACAGATGCAAGATCAATTGTCCAGTGGTGCAATGGTTCAATGGGTCCAGGTATTGAAGGAAATTCTTTAGTTCATATATTTTTTCATTTAGTAGATGATACTAACATTGCAAAATATGAGGATTGTTGTACACTAATAGGATCGAGCGAGCTACACTCTTTTAGAAGCTCCAATGTAGGTACATGGACTATCCATACAAGGAAGATGGCATGCTTTTGTTATACATGTACATTTCAATCATGGAATGATTGCGAGTCAATAGAGTGGGTTGATGAATGGTCTGTAAGAAGTCTAACCCCACTTGACACTTATCAGCTCTCGACGGCTCTACAAATCATAGAGATGAAATCATCCATTGACTTTGATCATGTATCAGACCTACTAGAACCAGGTAATATATCTTACTTACAAGTTTTATTATGTTGCTTAGTAAATAAATCTAACAAGATGAACATATCAATGTAGGGCACGTTTATGCGATAATTGTAGATGAAGACAATGAAGAGGGTACAGATTATTACCTGTGCCGTTGTATCGAGGCCAAAAAGAAATTGGAGTCCCCAGTTATAGATAGAGAAAACATAGAATATCCTACAAGTTCAGTGGTTGTTATTGGAACATGGCTTTGAAGGTATCCAGTTAAGAATGTTGCAGTTTGGTTTTTTGAGGACTTTGACATGCATCGGAAAATTCTTCAGTATTCGAACCTTTTCGTTGCCACCAACGTTCATTTGATCAAATATAAGGGTAAACCTGCAAACAAGAACTTGTGGAAAGTGCGTGATTCTGACCGCAAGGCAATACTCGACACAATAAAGACTAGAGCAGACCTAGATGGCTCCCTGGATTGATTTGTAAGTATGCACATTGAATTTGTAAAGCCATGTTATTGATCACTCTTTTGGACCGACACCTTGCAATAAGGATTTTTCACGATTACTGTTTGATGTCATATGCATTTACGACTGTCATTGATCCTTTTCTGATTGTGACTATAGGTAATACTGAAGTTTTTCAAAGTATATAAGAAAAGAACAACACCGGTTGTTGGTTCAAGTGTTCAGTGGTATGAGAAACATCGGTTGCTGGTGCATTTTCTAGTTGTCAATCTTCTCTTTCTTTTCCATCTCCTAGATTTATCGGATTGTTATATGCTACACATTTTATGTTAAGCCTCTCAGTGATAAATCGATGCAACCTAGGCCATCTCTAACATACCTTAGGGTGTGACATTCAACAAAACAACTACTATGGTTCAACCAACTCGATCCCTTAAGGGTGCAAAGTGCAAAAGGGCAACAATATTTGACAGGCTATTACTCGTAAATCATGGTGATTATGAAATATCTGTCTGAACCTATGAGTTCATGTTGGGCCCCTCTACAATAACCTTTCTCAGTTTTCGCTATCTCAGAGGGTTTTTCCTGTGGTGGTGAATTTTCACTCGAAGAAAAAGTTGTCAAATGCAAGTAGTTGAAAGTTGCAAAGTGGTGCAAATTTCATTCTGCAGCTCGTGTGACCAAACAAACTGTTCCAACGCATCCGAGTGGGTATGTTTATGCTAGGAATGATCCTCTTTCACACCTAAACATGCGAAATCGCTCCGAGCTACGCTCAACCGGATCGATCCCTTAAGGGTCCAAAGTGCAAAATGGCTGCGAACTTCAACATGCTATTACTCGAACATCGTGATGCTTAGAATCTTCTCGTCTGAACCTAAGGGTTCACGTTCGGCCCCTCTACAATAACCTTTCTTGGTTTTTGCTATCTTGGAGGGTTTTTCCTATGGTGGTGAATTTTCACTCGAGGAAAAAGTTGTCAAATGCAAGTAGTTGAAAGTTGCAAAGTGGTGCAACTTTCGTTCTGTAGCTCGTGTGACCAAAAAAATTATTTCAACACATCTGGGTGGGTATGTTTACACTAGGAATGGTCCTCTTTCACACCTAAACATGTGGAATCGCTCCGAGCTATGTTCAACCGGATCGATCCCTTAAGGGTCCAAAGTGCAAAATGGCTGCAAAATTTAGCATGCTATTACTCGGACACCGTGACACTTCGAAACTTCTTGTATGAATCTACAAGTTGACATTGGACCCCTCTACAATAAAATTTCTCGGTTTTCGCTATCTCGGAGGGTTTTTCCTACGGTGGCGAATTTTCACTCGAGGAAAAAGCTGTCAAATGCAAGTAGTTGAAAGTTGCAAAGTGGTGCAACTTTCGTTCTGCAGCTCGTGTGACCAAAAAAACTATTCCAATGTGTCCGGGTGGGTAAATTTATGCTAGGAATGGTCCTCTTTCACACCTAAACATGCGGAATTGCTCCGAGCTACGTTCAACCAGATCGATCCCTTAAGGGTCCAAAGTGCAAAATGGCTGCAAAATTCAACATGCTATTACTCGGACACCATGATGCTTAGAAAATTCTTGTCTAAACCTACAAGTTCATGTTGGGCCCCTCTACAATAACCTTTCTCAGTTTTCTCTATCTTGGAGGGTTTTTCCTATGGCGGTGAATTTTCACTCGAGGAAAAAGTTGTCAAGTGCAAGTAGTTAAAAGTTGCAAAGTGGTGCAACTTTCGTTCTACAGCTCATGTGACCAAACAAATTGTTCCAACGCGTCTGGGTGGGTACGTTTACACTAGGAATGGTCCTCTTTCACACCTAAACATGCGGAATCGCTCCAAGCTACGTTCAACCGGATCGATCCCTTAAGGGTCCAAAGTGCAAAATGGCTGTGAAATTTAGCATGCTATTACTTGGACACCGTGATGCTTAGAAACTTCTCGTCTAAACCTACGAGTTCATGTTGGGCCCCTCTACAATAACCTTTCTCGGTTTTCGCTATCTCGGAGGCTTTTTCCTATGGTGGCGAATTTTCACTCGAGGAAAAAGTTGTCAAATGCAAGTAGTTGAAAGTTGCAAAGTGGTGCAACTTTCATTCTGCAGCTCATGTGACCAAAAAAACTATTCCAACACATCCAGGTGGGTACGTTTATGCTAGAAATGGTCCTCTTTCACACCTAAACACGCGGAATCACTCCGAGCTATGTTCAATCAGATTGATCCCTTAAGGGTCCAAAGTGCAAAATGGCTGCGAACTTCAGCATGCTATTACTCGGACACCGTGATGCTTAGAAACTTCTTGTCTAATCCTACAAGATCATGTTGGGCACATCTACAATAACCTCTCTCGATTTTCGCTATCTCAGAGGATTTTTCTTGTGCTGGCAAATTTTCACTCAGGAAAAAAGTTGTCAAATGCAAGTAGTTGAAAGTTGCAAAGTGGTGCAACTTTCATTATGCAGCTCGTGTGACCAAACAGACTGTTACAACACATTTGGGTGGGTATGTTTACGCTAGGAATGGTCTTCTTTTGCACCTAAACACGCAGAATTGCTCCGAGCTACGTTTAACCGGATCAATCCCTTAAGGGTCCAAAGTGCAAAATGGTTGCAAACTTCAACATGCTATTACTCGGACATCGTGATGCTTAGAAACTTCTCGTTTGATCCTATGGGATCACGTTGGGCCCCTCTACAATAACCTTGCTTGGTTTTTGCTATCTCAGAGGCTTTTTCCTATGGTGGTGAATTTTCACTCGAGGAAAAAGTTGTCAAATGCAAGTAGTTGAGGCATATTATCAAACAATTCACTGCCTTGTCTATGGCTTGTCATGGCATTCCATCACCATGAGACCACTTTTCTTTGAGGCATTTAAAAAAAAATTTCAATGGCTTGTCTATGCTATTGCTTACTATTATACTTTCCTAGATTTTTTCCAAGCATCCATAGCTTGTTCGAAAGCATCTGTTTTAGGCTTTTAGCCATAGCAAGAAGGCAATGAACTATTTGATAAAATGCTTTGGTAGACATATATGAAAAATGTCGTAGCATAGACAAGGGAATGAACTATTTGAAAAAATTCCTCAAAGAAATATGGTCTCATGGAATGCCATGACAAGCTAAAGCAATTGGCAACTGCTCCTAGTTATTAGTTATGCAATGTGAAGTAATTGCATAACTGCTTAGGTTGACTTTGTCAAAAGCTATATTGTAATTGAAATTTTGTCATCTATCAACATCTAGTTATTCGTTATGCAATGTGAAGTGATGCTTTGAGTTTGAAAGATGTGCAATGCATGAATAAAAACTACAAAAATCTATTTTCTACATTTCATTAGTTAAACTCTTTATTTTATTTTCTCTCTGTATCTCTATGCTATGGAAATGCCTTTTGATTTCAAAAAAGATAGTTTTTATCTCTTGTTATACAATTTTTTACACTTTTTTATCTCTTGTTATAAAAAGGAGTAGATATACAATGTTAAAGAAGAGTGAAAGCACAACTAAATTTATCATTTCAAAGCAATCTTTTTGATGCATTTTTTCAAATAGTTCACTGCCTTCTCTATGCTATTGCTTACTATTATGGTTTTGATATATTTTTTGAAGCATCCATAGCTTGTTCAAAATCACTTGTTTTAGGCTTTTAGCCATAGCAACAAGGCAGTGAACTGTTTGAGAAGATTCTTTGGTAGACATGTATGAAAAATGTGGTAACATAGACAAGGCAGGGAACTATTTGAAAAAATATCTCAAAGAAATTTGGTCTCATAGAATGCCATGATAAGAAAATGCAATTGGCAGTTGCTCCTAGTTATTAGTTATGCAATGTGAAGAAATTGCATAACTGCTTAGGTTGACTTTGTTCAAACTATATTGTAATTAAATTTTCAGCATCTATCAGCATCTACTTATTAGTTATGCAAAGTGAAGTAATGCTTTGACTTTGAAAGATGTGCAATGCAATGTAATCAATGACATGAATATAAACTACAAAAGTCCATTTTTTACAATTCATTAGTTAAAATATTTATTGTATTTGCTCTCTATATTTCTATATGCTATGTAAATACCTTGCAATTGTATTTAAAAGGCTTAATAGGTCAGTTAGGTGGTATTTGCAAAATCAAGTTGTGAATGAATGGTAATTAAGAGCAAAATTGGCAAATTGCCATCTTAGAAGTCTAACAAAGGGTGGTTATGGTGGTTGATCGGCTCAAGGGGTAGTTGGAAGGTGGTATCAAGATATATTGCTGTAATACCCCGAGTTGAGGGTTGATTTTGTTCAGTTTCTAATAACAAAATATACTTGAAAACGTTGATCACTGGTTTTCTTTGTTTTCCTAAATTTTCTTTGCCTTGCACAGGCCCATACAAGTCTATCATGACTTGAGGCTTTGGATACTTGATTGCATATGTTTTTACTCTCTTTGCATCTATTCTAAAGGTTTAAATCCACTGTTGGTGTGTGTGGGATCAAAAAACTTGGTTATTGCTCTATTTTCTGTGTTAGGGGTTTTGAGGGCAACACCATGACACATTAGCCAATCCACCTACTGTTCTAACCCTATTGCTTGATGGATTGGCATGTACCATGATTAGTTTGGTGTATGAATACTTTGGAGGCCAAGAGAATGAATAAACTCAGTGGGGTGTGAAGTTCTAATGTTGTTCAGGGGTGTTTCCACCATGAAAGTAAGGAACTCAAGTACTGAATCTGAGAAATACTGAAAGGAATGGGATTGTGAGTGTCCTTTAAGTTAGGGAAGAGGTATTGTGGGGTGTTTTCACCTTTGGAAGGATTGGGGGAGGTCTGGAGTTATGAGTTTCTTTAAAACCCTTCTTTATGTGAAGGTTTAGGACGGTTTGTGAGTAGAGGAATAGAACAAGTTCTTGGGGATCTTAAAATGGGAGAATCCTAAGTTTGGTGAGCATCCCTAAGACTATTTCAAGTTTCCTTGGTTTGGAGGTGAGTTTGTGAGGGGGTTCCTTTGGAAATTAGGCCTAATTGTGAAGCCTAGAGCGAGGGAGGTGTATTGAAAGTTCATGTTGGTACAAAAGAGTTACTATTGGTTTTGGCATATGTTGTGTAACCCTGAAAAGGGTATCTTAATCCACCTTTAAATGGTCAGGTGTTTTGGAAAGGTTGGGAGAAATTAGTCTTGGACGGGGTTTTGAGTTTGTTGTAGGAGCACCTACACCACATCATCATTTTTTTTTTATTTGAATACATCAATAGGGAAAAGTTAGTGTCTTTAGGTTTATTTTGTCTAATAAGCTTTGAGAGATCAAACATAATGCAAATAAAGGGTGTTTTATGTCTTAGAAGTCAATTAGAAATCATATAAGTTGTAAAATGCTGACAAAGCAACTTTAACACAAACAAATATAATTAAGGGACCAACTAATCCCAAGGTTGGTTATGGGTGTTGGGGAGAATATGGTTGTTGGAAAATTATTTAAAAATCCTTACCAAGGCTCAAATGAGAGAGTGGAAGAAGTTTTGTAATAATTTTACACAATAAACACCACAGTTTTGAGCAATTTTCTAGAAAAATACTATTTTCTTGATCTTTTTGAGTGTTGTATGGGTACATACAAGTTCTTCATGGTCTAAATTTTAGAGGATGTGTCTATATGTTTTCTAATTCATTTATTTTTTATTTGGTGTCTTAACTCTTTGTTTGTAGAGAGAACCAACACAAACAGTGACTATCCCAGTGTTGTTGAATCAATGGTTTGAGGGGAAATTTGTGATGTAACAATCAATCCACCTATTGGTTGCTACTGTATCTCAGTGGATTGATTGAAAAAATGTTATAATAAGTGTTTCAACTCATTTTGGAATAAGGAGTCATAATTATGTGGTGTTTTTGTGACTGTTCTAAGACTGAACAAGGGTTTTCCAACATGGAAGTGAGGAACCAAAGAGAGGTTTTTAAGAATTAATGCCTATAAGGGTTATGTGAGGGTTTGATGAGTCCGTGCAGAAGTATTTTGAGGTGTTTGGGGATTTGGAAGTGTTGAGAGAGGTCTGGAGTTGTATGTTTCTTTAAAACCCTTGATTTTGTGAAGGTTTCTTGGGTTTTGTGAGTTAGAGGCTCTGTAGACACAAACTAATGAAAAAATTTGAGGTTTGGCACCATGACCTAAGACTATCCAAGGCATTTGGATAGATACCTAAAGTTGGAAGGGTGGTCCCTTTGGGAAAAAAGGGCTAATTGTGAAGCCAAAATTGAAGTAGGTGTGTTGAAAGTCTATGTCGGTCCAAAAGAGAGACCACTAATTCTTTGGTATGTTGTGTAGCCCTGAAAAGGGTATCTCAATCCATCTTGTAATTGTCTAGTGTTTTGGAAAGGTTGGGAGAAATCTGGCTAAAACTGAGTTTTGAGTACTACAAGAATAACTAGTCACACATGTGAGTTTTGGAAACCTTGATGAATCTGACTTAGGGATTGTTGTCAATTGATTCAATTGTAATTGTACGAATGTTGATGGTCTTTGTAGGGCCTTGGTGGAGTCTTGTTGTTCATTTGCAAGGTTGAGGAGTTGAGACCCTTGAGGGTGGGTTGATGCCTATTAGGCTGAATCATTATAAAGAAGAGTTCTTGATTGAGAATTGACATTTCCATTGTTGTGAGTCTTCTCCACCTTGGCTCTGCATCAAAGTGCTACAAGGGTGGATTGTTGGGCAAGGTGTTGAATGAAGAGTTTGGTTTGATGGGGCTTTGAGGTTGTGTAGATTGCTCAAAATAGGTTGTATTAATCTTGTTAGGAGCCCCCTAAAGGTAGGTTGTCAAACTAATTGGGTTTGAGTCTCCTTGCCTCTGCATCGGTGAGGCACAAGTAATTGAAGCATTCCAAAGGATACAAACCACCACGAATGGAGCTTACTTATACAATACGCTTTAGATGGGGCTTATTGAGCATTCCACAATAATTAATTAAGCATTAGATGTAAACAAAATCCATGCCTACAACATTCAAGCATACAAATTACACGATACACATGATAACATCATTCAAGAATGGCAGTAGCAAAATAAGAGTTTCTTTAATAAAAAATACGAAAGGCTATACAATGATATATATTGATAAAAGTATATAAATATATCCAAAAAAACCATATAGGCTTAGTACAAAGGAGCCATTTGGACAAACTATCACGTATATATATCAATAGTACAAAACATATGTTCCAAAATGCCACATAGGCATACAACAAACAACACTAATACATAGTCATTTCCCTCTAGGGGAAGGAAATAGATCCCATGCTGCCTTTGAAATTTGGCTAGATGGAGTGACTCTTGCTTGTCTTATCTTTCTAACACGCCCGCTACTCCTCCTCTCTTCACTTTGGACCTTCAACTGCTACGATTAAAATTAAAGATGTTAAAACATAGAAATTAAATTATGGAATGGCATATAACAAAATATAATCACTTACCGCATACATATAGTCATCATGCACATTTAAAGCATCACCATGTCCATGATCTGGAGTGACAACCACCTGTAGCAACCATGAAGATAGAAATTAAACTACATAAAATTATTGTGAATTTTTTTTATAATAGACCATAAAAGAGAAAATATAATGTCAAATTGACTAATCTATTCCATACCTCTCTCAATGGATCAGAACTGGCTATTGCTATAGCAACTCCATGGTCCATCGTGCCACCAACATCACCAGAGCTATATCTTGTCAATAGCTGTAAATGAAACAATATCTCAAGTATCATGTTGATATAGGAGAACATAATGTGACAGGATCAAGGAATACTTGAACGCAATGTTTGTGTTTCTCATCAATTTTTTAGATTTGTATATACGCAAAATTATGAAAACTAGCTAACATAGATTTACAACCCTATTAATGAATAAAGGCTACCTGAGTGTACGTTGTTTGAGGATATGAATCACGAGGTGTGGAGGAAGAAGGTGCACCAGGAAACTGTTTGAAATTCGAAGCATGTTATGAGACAAACATTCAAATATAACATTCAACTATTCAAATGCAATAATAATATCTTTACTACTAGTTGCATACCTGTGGACTCATCATCGAGAATGTATAAGGGTCTGTAGGAATAGAGCATCCCTCATGAATAGTGTGACCCTGAAATTTCATCATATCAAAATTCTACTAATTTAGCTATTCTTAAATTTCAAAATATATTTTAATAAACAACATTAAAATAACTTGCTAAATTTTACCTGAGTGTTAATGCCGAATGTATCATTCAGAATATCATCTGTGAAAGCCATCGCCTCTGCAACTGACGTAGGCTGTGTAGCTGCATCACGAGCACCCTAATAATTGTACGTGCAAACAACACCACAAGCGCCACAATGGTGGGGTGGAGCTCGAGGCCTACACGTCTCCTCCACACCAGGCTCTACTAGAGGACTTGCACACTGTAAAATGGTCTGGGTGAGTGAGCCAATCAACTTCATCATGTCCACCTCTACACTGTCCTTAACAATGGAAGGAACAATGGCAAGCTCCACCATGGGTTTGCTCAAGGCTCTTGGTGCCAATTGTGGATTACATCATGCAACAGGTCTATTGTGTGTGGAGCCCCCACCTCTACCCTGAAAGTCTAAGATGTCAAAATAGTTTGGCATTTTATTGAGGACAAACTCACAATAGAGTTTCCTCAAAAAGTATTGCGGCACCTCATGGTTATTGCATGGAGGTTGGTCAAATACCATCCACCACCGTCCCAAATTTTTTTTCTAATTAAATCATGGTGGCACCAATGGATGGGGAACCTCCTGCATGCATGGGACAAAGGTTCATTGGATTTTGGGTCTTTAAATAGGGCACACAACTTAGCTTTGCTAATTTTTAGTTTTTGACATCTGCATATGACAAACCATTAGCAGAAAATTGCCTCATCTCATCTCTCTTAGTTGACCAAAAATTCATTTGCTCGCTCATTTCAGCTACATGAGTTGAAATTAACTTCAATGATTCAGCAATCCCTCTCCTATAAGCGTGGGTTTCCGCATGCTTGGTTAATCTTGCAATTAATTGTTGAATGTCTCTTTTATTGTTTTCAATTTGTTTTTGAATATTTTGTTGTGTTCCTTGAGGATGCCTATGAATTGATGGAGGGGTTTTGGGTTGTTCTTGTATAGGAGGCTCTTGATGAGGGGGTGATTGTGAATTCTCAATGTTTTGAGGTGGAGATTCATTCCCTGAGAATTAGAACAAAGTTTTATTATAAAAATCTATTTAAAGTTGCATTCCAAATCAAATTCGAAATAAATAGAATAAAAATACACACCTCTTTGCAATCTTCGACCTCTGACGTGTTGGCGGCATTCTCATGGAAAATGGCAAGCTAAGGATGCAAATAATGGAGGAGATTTGGTGAGCGCGAGTTACAGACTTGAAATCTTCCTTCTCAAGTTGCGGGTTGAAGACAAAATGAGGGTTCCAAACCTGAATTTTGCATTTTATGTCTAGAAATACATATTTGGTGCGCGCCAAAGGCCTTATTTCAGGGTTTTTTTGATCGTTTTTTCAATTTGGCACCTAAATTGTGTCACAGATTGGTGCACTTACCCTTAACCCTTTGTCAAGCAATTCTTGTACTTGTTTTATGGTTTCTTCATTTTGTTGGGGTGTCATCTTATAGGATTCTTTGTTAGGTAGACTAGCCCATGGTATAAAGTCTATATGGTGACTAGTATCTCTCATTGGATGCAAAGATTTAGGAAGTTCTTCTACAACTATGTCTTTATAACCCTTCAACATATCTTGTATTTCCCAAGGCAACTCATCAATTCTTGCTATTGTTATGACAGTCCTACGTCTAATCATCATTGAAAAACCTATCTCTTCATCTTCCATTGTCTTTAAAAACTCTTTTTCACCCACTAACATCACACTTGATCCAAAATTTTGGTCTTTATCTTCCTCCTTCAAAGGTGCTAAGGTGTAGGTAAATCCATTCTTCTCCAAACATAGATATTCTTCCTACCATCATGCATTATTTTTCTATCATATTTCCAAGGCTTATCAAATAACACATAGCATAAATCCATAGCAATGATATCACATAACACCTTGTCTTTATACCTTCCTATTTGAAACTCTACCCAATAGTGTTCATTGACTAGTACTTGTTGCCCCTTATTCAACCATGAGACTTTATAGGGTGTAGGATAAGGTAATCTCTTCAAATTTAATTTCTCTATCATCTCAACAACAACTAGATTATCAGTACTTCTTTAATCTATAACAACTTGGCAACACTTACCTTGACACTTGCAAACAGTCTTGAATAGTGACTTCCTTTGAGGTTTCTCCTTCTCCATTGGAACCTTGATCAATGTCCTTCTCATCAACAAGGATTCTCCTTTCTTTGGCTCTTCTAGTTATGGTGAGGAGTTAACCCTTTTTTCATATCCTCCTTGTGCAACTTGATTCCTTCTTTCATTCCTAAAGGTGGTAGTGAACTGCTCTTCTGGACACTCCCAAGCTTGATGACCTAAAAACTTGTTGCACTTGTAACATTTTCCTGTGAAGCCATTGAATCCTCCTCTTTGTCCAAATCTTCCCCTAAAGTTAGGCCTTCCTCCTCTATAACTTTCTCTTGAAATTGGTGATTTTTCTTGTGATGTGCTTGACTCACCTTGATTTCTTTGTGACTGTCCTCTACCAAAATATGAACCTCTACCTTTGAAGTTCCTTCCTCTACCTCTATTATGATTTTCTTGCTTCCTATTCAACTTCTCCTCATCCTTTAAGGCTAGTTGATAACACTCTTCAAGTGTCCTAGGGCTTGTAAGGCTTAACTCATCTTGCAAGCTATACTTTAGCCCATTAAGGTATCTTGCAAATTTGTTAGTATCATCCTCTATGTGTTCAAATCTAATGCTCAACTTATAAAACTCTTTAGTGTACTCTTTCACTCCCATATCCTTTTGTTTCAAGTTCTACAACTTCCTATACAATTGAGTCATGTAGTCACCTGGCAATAATTTTCCCTTCAACTTGGCAATCATCCTATCTCAAGAAGTAATCTTGGATTTTCCTTTCTTTTTCCTTTCTTCCTAAATATAATCCCATCATAGGGGTGTATAACCTTTCAACTTGGTCCTAGCCAACTTTACTTGCCACTCTTCAAGTATATCTTCAAACTCAAAGTACTTGTCCAACTCCCTTATATAATCAAGGAGTTCTTCAGCATTCAAACTACTTATATATACTGGAAGTTCCATCTTCACCTTGGTTCCTTCACCCTTGACTGCATTCAACAATATTTCCATCCTCACATCATCAACATCCCTCTCTTGTTGGGGTTCTTCTTAAGGTACTTCATTCACCACTTCTTCTTCTTGTTCACTCATATCCCCTATAACCACTCCTCTTCTTTGGTTAGCTTCAGTTGCATTGAGTCTTGCATCTAAACTAACTCTCATCTCCCTCATTTCTCTAGAAAGGGCTTCTCCCAATTGTGTGGCTATTCTTTCTGCCACTCTTCCAGTGTTCCTTGGAGACATCTTTATTTTCATTTATTATCCCTTATATTAACGTTCTTGCTTAATCTAGCTCTGATACCAATAATGATGTAGACAGAAATCAATTTCAAGAAGATTTTTCTGACCTTTCAATGGTGATCATGAACTGTACCCTGTAACCTATCCTACAAGCTTGTTTTCCTAGACTCAAACCTTTAAAATAGATCTATTGAAACTTTGAATGACAAAACAATTCCTTTGAACCTCCTTAAGCTTCACCACCCTTCAACTATCCCTACAAGGTCTTACCAAACCCTAGCTCTCATGTGGCAAACTCAAAAAGACAAAATTCGCTAAAACCCTTAATGCTTCCTAGGGTTTAACAATCCTCCTTGCACCCAGACTTGCAAAAATATCTCATACAAAACATTCAAGTGTTTTTCTTTTGTAGACACTTGGGAAACAATTAGATGAAGGGATTTACCAAGTTGCAATTTTTTACCACAGTCAAAATAAAAGATATGAATTAATCTTATCCACCGAAAACCCTAGTTCCAGAACAAGGCAGTGAACATAATTTTAGCCATAACTTAAGAAAAACTTAATGAAATCAGTTCAAATAACTTTCATTTGAACTTCAAAACACATCACTATTATCTCAATCACTTAGAGGTCTATAACCAATGCATACAATGCTGTACACAATTGGTTTTTAGACTGTAATTGCTCTAACTATCAAAAAATGGTGAAGAAAATAAAGCATTCCATCAAAAACTCCTCCAACTATTTATTGGAGCATCATCTATCATTATTTCAATGTGAATGATACATTAAAAATATTTTTCCATCGAGTTACATTAGTTTTTCCATTCAAACCTAAAGCAGCATAAGGAATTGTGCATTCAAATTGCAAACCTATGCACTCTTCAACCTAGACATTGTAAACAAAACATCAAAAGGAACCTTACAAAGATAACCATGGTCTTCTAGACCTTATTAGACTCCACAACTCAAAAAAAAGAGTTAAGAACTAACTCCAACCCTTACCAAGCCAAAACCACTTCAAAAATTCAAATTGGGATTTTGGTGGGATGTTCCAAATTTGAATTTCTAAGTTTATTTGCACAATATAAACCATTTGAAATGATCCTAATGAATCCCTCAAGACCCCTACTAACACAAAAAAATCCTAACACCCTAATGAAGCATACAAAAATAGAATGGAGTGATGCTCATGCATCAATTTCAAACTAGAAATTTTGAGGAAATTTTGAAACAAAAACTGAAAGTGTCTAGCTAAGGCCCTTCATTTAAAGGTCCTTTGAATGAAGGCACCTTCAGTTGAAGATAATTCCTTCGTTAAAAGGTACCCTGAAACAAAGATATTTTGGGGAAGATAAAATAATATTAATTATTTGTGAGAAAGGACCTTCAAATGAAGGTTCTCTAATAAAATAATATTAATTTTTTGTTACTAGTCAACCTTCGAATGAAGGCAATTTTTAGCCAAATTTATGCTATTAAATGTTATTCAAATTGCATAAATATAAGGTCAATTTTTGTTTTTTTAATATAAAAGAATTAAGAACTTGGAAAACATTTTTTTGTATTTTTTGCAAGTGCTTTACATTTGGAACAGAGAATTGAAACAAATGTATTTATAATTTTGGGAAACATTGTACAACAAAAAAAGGGAAAATGAATTATCGAGATCACATTTTGTAAAGGAGATGAGAATAAAAGGACAAGGAAAAATAAGACTACACAGTCATATTCAATAGAAAAAGAACAAAAATTATGTGAAGAAAGGATGTGGAGATATTATGATCAAAGAGAATGTATGTATTTTATAAATCATGTATTTTTTCAATTATATCATCTTCTAGATAAGATTAGGATCAATAAGATCAAATTATTTTCAATTGAAGTCTAATACCCTAAACCCTATTTAACCTAGAAACCCTAAATCCTAAAGGTCATAAACCCTAAATCTTAACCCTATTTACCCTTGAAACCCTAAATCCTAAGGGTCATAAACCCTAAATCCTAACCCTAAACCTTAAATATTATTGAGCTAAATCTATGATTAGATGTCCTGGCCAAATTATCTTTGACTAAGTGAGCTAATCATTCCTTTCTACTAGTTTTGTACCTTACCCTTTTTCAAGGCTATACTCCTTAAAAATTTTGTTTTCCATGGGCCCAAATATCTAGATATCATTTTTACATATAGTTTTATCCCTCAAATCATCCTCACAAGTAAATCGTATTCTAAAAATATAATCTCATATAAAAAAATTGGGATTTTATAGGTCTCAAGCTCTTATAACTTAATCCTTTTGAAACCTTCTCATACCTCTAAATTCTTATAACTTTCAAACCCTTTGTTAAAAGGTTGTTGTAGGCATTTTTATTGGTGTCAATAGAATAGAGATTGTTGTTAGTATTTCAATTGACGTTAGTAGAGTGGTAGTCTATAGATGGTTTTATATGCTACAATCAGTATGTTAATCAAAAGTATTATGTATGATGATGGATGCCATGAGCCTACAATAACATTTTTCCTATATTTCTAGTTTCTCATGAATAGGTGAATGATATTGTGATTGTTGTATTCATTGCCTGTTGATGTAAAATGTATAAAATATTTTCTTATAGGTAGCAACTCAAGAAGTTGTACTAAAGATGCTCTAGAGAATGCTTTGCATTCCTCTACATTTGAAGATATTTCCTTGCAGTTGAGAAGTTTATCGTATGTAGATCTATACATTATGTATGTTCCTATTTTTAGAAAATAAAAGTTACCATAGAGGTTTTCAAAACTTGCAGTGTGAAGACTATACTATCATAGTTAGGAAGTTTCAAATAAATGCGAGTTGTATTTCTCCACAGTTGATGTTGTGGTCTTACAGTTTGAAGGATGAGTTAAAAAGGTCTATTTGTTTTCTCCCTTCAATTTTTAGATGCTGAGGTGTACTGCAAGTTGAGTTTTCAATGTTCTATCTTAAGACTATGTTGTCTGGGTGTGTAAGAGATACTAGTTTAGTGTTTGTTTTCCTGTGCCAACTTAATGTTGCGTGAAGTTGTAAAGGAGGGCATGAAATGTTTTTGAATATTATTTAATGCTTGTAATGAGCTCTACATGATGTTATTTGGTCTCTTTGGTATCACTTGTGGTCTGGAGTTAATATTTGAAGGTTTAAGTGTTTGTTGGGATGACTTGGTATATTGAGGTGTTTGCACCAAGTTTTTGTTGTGTGCACCAACATGGGAATGCATGCTAATGTAAAATAGGTCTTTCTTATCTCCTTCTTATCTCTTGGCTTGGACTACATTCAATTTCCCTTTCTCACGGATGATTTGGAGCTGACTCATTATGGCCATTACATATTTCATGTTTACACATTTTAGTTTGGCTAACAAGGAGAAACTTTTTGAAGCTTGTAGAATATCTAAATGAAATTTCAAGCATTCGATCAAGTTGTTTGTGTAGTGTGTTATGTGTTCAATGTGTTAAAACATGATATATGTTGAAAGTAGTGAGCTAAAGGTAGAAGAACATGTGAAAATATACGAAGGAGTATTTGAAGTGTGTTGAAGGTAGTGAGTTGAAGGCTGAAGTGTGCAAGTGAAGTGTTAAAATCAATGAGCCAAAAGCAAAAGTGTGTAAGTGAACTGTTGAAGCAAGTGAGATGAAAGCATCAGTGTATGAGTGAGTGCTAAAGGCAATGAGTTAGAGGAAATAAAGGTATTGTAGTGACAGTTGATCATTTGAGTTCATCAAGTGTTGTATTTTGAGGTTGTAGCCTCTTTCTGTAAGTGTTGTAATCGGTAGGGAGTTGTAAAATTCCTTTTGGTTGAAGCCATAAAACTATGTTTTAAATATTCTTTCATTTTTGTGAGGCTGGATTTGGATAGTAGCTCCAAGCAACTTTCTCATTGTGTTTTTTCCCCTTGTAGGGTTTTCCACATAAATTTAGGGTTATGGTTGTGTGCTTGTGCTTTTGAATTCTTTATCTAGTTCAAGCAGTAATAAGCTTTGATTGTTAAATTTGAATTGGATTAATTTGAGGGATATATTTATTTACCCCTCTCAATATATTTGTGTGTTCTAACAATTGGTATCAGAGTTGAGTTCCTTGATGCAGTTTAACAACTGAAGGTAGATCTTGGTTTAAAGCACATGGTTCAAAAGGATTCCTCTTCTAAAGAACCATTGTTTGATGGTAGAAACTATGCTTCTAGAGTGTGAGGATGGAAGCCTGCCTTACTTCACTAGGGTATGATGTTTGGAGAGCTGCAAAGTATGATTATACTAAAAGTACTCATCCTATTACTGATGCTAATACAAATAAGGCTCATGAGAACAATGCTAAAGAAAAGAATGTCATCTTGAGTGATCTAACAAATTCTAAATTTGTGAATGTGGTGCAATGCATTGGCAAGGAGATATGAGATAAGCTTAAAAATATGTATGAAGGGAATGACAGTGTCAAGTAAGAAAAGTTAAAATCTTACCAAACATTATTTGAGAATCTAAAGATGAAAGAAGAATAAAACATAGCCAACTACTTGCTTCAAGTAGATGAAGCAACCAATTGGATCACAAGACTTGGTGAAGATATAACCGACTCGGTAGTTGTGAAGAAAGTTATAAGGGCTCTCCCCCACCTATTTGATTCAAAAGTGTTGTTATTGAAGAAGCCAAATATTTGACAAAGCTTACTATGGAAGAACCGTTTGGACCTCTCACCTCCTATAAGATGAGGAATGAAGTTCAAGGTGCACAAAATAAAGAAGTTGGTTTTAATGCAGTGAAGAAATAAGAAACATCTAGTTAACATAGTGAATCTGAGGAACAAGAAGCAAAATTTGTAAGGAAGCTAAAAAAGGGATCAGGCAAGTACAAAAGTAAAATACCTTTCAATGTTTTAATTGTGGAAGAATTGGTCATTATGCATCTAAATGTCCTTTCTGAAGAAAATTAAAATAGAAGTAAAGGGTTCAAAAGAAACAATTTCAAGAGGAACCTTCTCTCCTCAGAAGAATATTGCTCCTCAAATGAAGGAGATCACTGCACATCAGATGATCATGGAGAATAATCCTATTCATGGCCACTGTGATCTCTGAAAGTTCAATAAAAAATGTGGATGAAGAAGAAGGTGAAGTTGATTTTGAAGGTGAACTTGTCTCTTCTCTTGAAGACCTAGAATGCAAAAGGAAAGATAACAAAAGGCAAAAGGTCCTAATTGAAGCCAAGATAAAAGAATGCAAAAATATTGAGAAAGAAACCCTTTTACTCAAAAAGGAGTTGGAGAAACAAATGTATGGAAATTTGGAAGCTAATATCAGACCTCAAGGAAGATCTCACCAGATAAGAAGTGTCTCAAAAAATAGGTTCAATCATGTATTTTTTGGTTATTGTTTCATCTGCAATAAGTATGGTCATAAGGCTATAGAGTGAAAAACTAAAATGAATAGAAGGAATTTGTAAGTATAAATTCTCTTTCTTGTATGGAAAATGTGAATGTGACATGTCAAATATGCAAAAATGTTGGAAATATAGCAAAACATTGCAAAAGTGATTTAGAAAAATAAAAAATTCAAAAGGCACATGTTACTGAGATAAGAAATGAGATTGAAAATTCAATGGTTGTTCACATATAATTTCATGCTCAAGGATAAAAAAATATCTAGGTAATTGATAGTGGCTGTTCAAGTCACATGATTGGTGACAAAATAAAATTCATCAATCTGGTTAAATGGAATGGTAGATTAGGAAAGTTTAAAGATAATTCATCAACAAATATCTATAGAAAGGGAACCATAAGTATTGATGGAAAATCCAAGACAAAAGATGTTCTCTATGTTGAATATCTCAAGCATAATCTTCTCAATGTAAGCCAAATGAGTAGCAAAGGATATAATCTTATATTTCATGATCAGGGGTGTGAAATAAGAAGAGCTAACTCTAAAAAATTGGTGGTAGAAGGAGCTAGGAAAAAAAATAATTTGTACAACCCAAAGGGTGTTAATGGGAGAAGCTATCTTCTAGTGCATACAAATGAATGATAGTTGTGGCACAAGAGGATGGGACACATAAACTTTGATAACCATTTGAAGATCAAATCCATGCATGCAATGAGAGATATGCCTAAGATTGTCAAGCTTATAAGAACCTTGTGTAAATAATGTCAGATTGGGAAGCATACAAGGATAAGATTCAAGACCAAGGAGTATTATTCTACAAGACCTTTGGAACTGATTCATACTGATTTATGTGGACCCACCAGAAAAAGAGTCTTCAAGGTGAAAGGTATTTCATGTTACTCATTGATGATTTCTCTAGGATGACATGGGTTACATTATTAAGAGAAAAATTGGAAGCTTTTAGTAGATATAAGATTTTCAAATCAATGGTTTAAAATGAAATGAATGCTAGAATCAATTGTTTAAGATATGATAGAGGTGGTGAGTTCACTTCAAATGAATTTGAGGAATACTGTGAAGAACATGGAATAAAGAGGCATTTTTTTGTTGCTAGAACTCCTCAACAAAACAGAGTTGTGGAAAGAAAAAATAGAACTATTCAAGAAATGGATAGGACAATTTTGAATGAAGCCAAGTTTCCCAATTTATACTGGAAAGAAGCAGCCATACTGCTCTTTATATTCTTAACAGAGGTCAGCTAAGGGTTGACAACACCAAAACTCCTTATGAGCTTTGGTATGGAAGATTGACAACTACCAAATATTTCAAATTTTTTGGAAGAAAATGTTTTATCAAGAGAGATGGAGATTTGGGAAAGTTTGACTCAAGATTTGATGAAGGAATCTTTCTTGGTTACTCAACTAGGATAAAATCCTACAAGTGTTACAATAAAATGTCGAGGAAGATTGTTAAAAGTGCAAACATCAGAGTTGACGAAGAGTTGCATCAAAACACACATGAGCAAGAAGACTGTTGGTCTGATGAACCTACTTTCTTAGAGGAGGAAGAAGAAGAAATTAAAAAAAATGAAGAAGCATAGGAGAAAGTCCTCAAGACTCCTATTAAGTATGTTCAAAATAATCATTCAGGAGATCAGATAATTGGAGACAAGAATGATGGTGTACAGACCAAAAGAATATTTGTAAGATAAAATGAACAGATAAATTTGTCTTTGTTATCAAGAATAGAACCTAATACTTTTATTGATGCCATCAAGGATGAAGGATGGATTCGAGCAATGGAAGAAGAACTATATCAGATAGAGAAAAATCAGACTTGGGAGTTTATGCAAAGACCTATAGACAAGAATGTGGCAAGAAAAAAATGGGTGTTCAAAAATAAATTGAATGAAGATTGAGAAGTGGTGAGAAATAAAGCAAGGCTAGTGTGCAAAGGATATTCAAAGGCGAAAGGAAACGATTTTGATGAAACATTTGCTCCAGTGGAAAGGATGGAGGTTATCAAATTTTTTCTTGCAATTTGAAGTTCACAAGAACTTCAAGGTGTATCAAATGGATGTGAAATCTACTTTCTTGAATGGTGATTTAGAAGAAGTATATATGGAGAAACTTGATGGATTTTAGTTATTAGAGGATATAAAAATGGTGTGTAGACTCAAGAAGGCTTTGTCTGGTCTCAAACAAGCCCCTAGGGATTGGTATGCAATGTTGGATGGGTACCTACTCCAACAGGGCTTCAAGAAAGGTATCGTAGATAGAAATTTGTATATTAAATTTGAGGATGAAAGAATTCTAATTGTTGTTGTGTATGTTGATGATGTAATCTTTGGTAGGAATGATGAAATATGTAAGATTTTTTTTGAAGAGACACAAAAATAATTTGAAATGTCTATATTAGGTGAGTTATCATTCTTTCTTGGACTCCAAATTGCACAGTTAGATAATGGTATGTTTATCTCTCAAGCAAAGTATGTCAAGGAGATGTTGAAGAAGTTTGGTATGGAAGACTGCAAACCAGTGAGTACTACCATGGTAATAGGTTGTCATTTGTGCAAAGATGATGAGTCACATAAGGCTGATTAGAATTTATATAGGTCTATGATTGGGGGCCTATTGTGCTTAACAACATCAAGGCTTGATATTATGCAAGTTGTTTTCTTGGTTTCAATTTTTCAAGATAATCCAAAATATATTCATGTAAAGGCTATCAAAAATATATTTAGATATTTGAAGAGCACTCTCGATTATGGATTGTGGTATCAAAAAGATGATGAATTTTCTCTATGTGCATATACTGATGTTGATTGGGTTGGGAGTGTTGATGATAGAAGAAGCACCGGTGGTGGAGATTTATTTTTGGGAGACATATTATTCTCTTGGTTTAGTAAGAAGTAGGACTTAGTGTCCTTATCAACAACAAAAGTAGAGTATATAGTCGCAACATCCTACTACACCCAAGTGTTGTGGATGATGCAAAAAATGAAGGATATCAAGGTGATGTATGGGGAACCCATTCCTATTTTGTGTGATAATACAAGCACCATAAATATTTCAAAGAAACTAGTGATGCATTCAAGAACCAAAAATATATCTATCAGGTATCACTTCTTAAGAGAGAAAGTTGTAGAGCAAGAAGTAATATTGGAGTATGTGCCCACAAAGGAATAGGTTGTAGATATCTTTACTAAGGAACTTTCAAAGGATAAATTTGATTATCTCAAACATAAGTTGGGGGTTTTTTCCCCTCCTAACAAGATGCATAGAAGATGCATTTGTCTAGGGGAGCAATTCAAGACATATATTCATCCTTGAATTGATGAAGGCAAGCTCTCAGGGGGAGCAGGTAGAAGGATGTGCAAGTTCTTTCATGCAAGAATAAGGATTTCTAAAATATTGAAAAGTGGTATTGAATCTTGGAAGAGTTGGAAAGGTTGTTTGTGTGGTGCTCAAGAAAGAGTTTTCCCTTTGTTCCTAAGGGTTTTCTAATATACCAAAGATATCATGTTTTAAATTTTGTGTAAATGGTCAATTATTCTTTTGTTTGACCATGTCCATACTAGGTGGTTGCATATGGTTTTCAACTCACATCCTTGATAGATCAACAATCCATATATTAGCTTATTTTATATTTTCTTATTTTGTATGTTTTCAATTTATGAAAAGTACAAAAATAACATCATAGCGTTGGAAAATTTCTTCAAAAATCTATGTGATGTGAAAGGTGTGATGTTGTGCTTCATATTCTCATGAGGGTATTCTTTTTTTCCTATAAATTTTTTATTTTAAAAATTGAGAAATTTGATTGATTCTTGAAATTATAAAAATATGAAATTTAGATTTTAGGACATGTGAAACCTTTCTATTTTGTAGGAAATGTCTCATTGCGAAAACATGATATCCCATCTTTTGGATGTGGGTGTCATCGTCTTTGGCCTCATTTTCCATAATACAACCTTTTATCATTTTGGAATTTTTTGTGTTAGGATGAACTCTAGACATAGGAGTGGAGTGGACCCCTATTCATAATTTTTAATTAGGATATTAACATGTGAAGAGAATGAAAGGGATAAAATTTAATTAGATTAAATTAATTAGGGATCAATTATTTAAATAAACCAAATCAAGAGATATGGCACTTATACTATCAAATGCCTATGATGGGTTCATGAATGATAGTGAAGGGATATCATGCCAATTAGTTGAGATTGGATGATTGTCATTAAGAAGCCCCATTTGAATGGTGTTGAACTTCTCAACATCCATGTGGATTAAGAAATTGTCATGATGGCTATCTAAATCTTATTTATAGTAGCCTTCTCTTATGGATTCTTGGGTTTTGGTACCTAATGTGTATGTATATTCTCTTCACACGAGTGTTATTAGATCACCATACTCATTGAATGGGGTGATCCCCCATTTTGGAAGAAGTGGGAAATAAAAATAAAAATTTTAAACAAAAAAATCATTTTATGCCATGCATAGAAACTAAACAGTCAAGAATTTGAAGATGATGTGAACTAGTGATTTTTTTGAGATTTTGTGTCTAAATTCTAAATATATTTTAAAAGTAATTTTTTTTATGTAACTTTTTTAGCTTATTTTTTTATACTTTAAGAGTATTTTTAAAAGTGACATTTATTCCATAAAGCATGATATTTTTTACAAAAAGGATAAAATTATAAATTATTACACATAGATCAATAACACCACTATCTAGTTTGCACATATTTTTTATAATTTTTCATTACATATTTATTTATTATAATTTTTTATGTGATTAACTATAATTTATACATAGTCTTATTCCATAATGCATATTTTTTTGTGTATATCCAAATTATTAATATTTATTGAAATAAGAATAGAAATAAGTAGTGTGCAATTTTTTTAAAAAATTTATTTATCTTTCTATTTGTCAATGTTTGTGGAACAAAGACCTTTATGTTTGGCCAAAAACCTACATTTTTGTGTAAAATTTTCTCCTCAACCAGTACATTTTTTTTCAATTCAATTCACAACAACTGCCATCCAAGCATCTTACATCTAAATTAGAATTTTTAATTTCAAAACTTCTCCATTCACCATGGTGGTGACAACTCAACATCGCCACTTATATGCTTATAGTTTAAAGTTTTAAAATATCATAGTTAGGGTCATCCCTAGACCCATGTACCTAAACCTCAAGGGTTCATTCATGATGACTCTACCTATGTATCCCCTTTGGGAAATTAGAGCCTTTATAGCTCATACATTGGAATATAAGAGGGAGTTTATTCTCTCCTCTTTTTGAGATCTCTGATCTCACCTTTAAATTAGGACTATTCATTAGGCATTACATATCAACTTAGTCCAATAGTATGATAATAATTTTCCATCAAGTGTTGGTTCCATACTAAAAGTTACCAATCATTAATGTACAAACATACATAAATACACAAGGGTCATATCATACCATAATCCCAAGATCACATACATAGTGACTATCTTGAGCATATATCAAATATATACAAGGTGTCTAGCTCATACACATCACAAGTACAACTATGATTGGCTCATATGTATATCACAAATACAATAGTGACTGGCTCATATACATATCACAAGTACAACAATAATTGTATCATATGCATATCACAAGTATAACAGTGATTGGCTCATACACACATCACAATTACAACCATGAATAGCTCCAACATACATCATAGGTTTACATAAAGAAAAATTGGTAAAGTGAAAATATATGCAACCTACTGCATGCATCAACCCACAACCTGGTTCAAAAGAACATAACCCCATAAGTGGATCTCACTTGGAAGAGGAATATTGATGCATCACATACTACATCATGGGTCCCATATTTTTCCCAATCCACTACCATTTGTGATGATAATAAATCAACCCATGCTACTTGATGTCATCACTAGCAATGAATTCATTAAAAATATACACAAATCTCAAGACCATTTACATAATGAGTGACTAACATATGCACAATGAATGACTGAAAGTTCCACAATGGTTGACTAACACATGTCCATTGTGCATCCCAAATATAAAAGGAATGTTGGTGTATTGGGCACTACACTATGGGTCCATCATTTTCCTCAATCTTCTACACCATCAAAAAAATAGGAAGAGGATTCAGTGTATCTTATACTACACTGAGGGTTTGTCCTCAACCCAAATATTTCCACAAGTAATGAAACTACCTAGATTAGTGGATTCCAACTTTAATTTCCTATAGGAAACTAGTGACAATTTTGTGAACCAAGGAAGAAGCAAATTTTGACATATAGTACATCATGACCTTAGTGATACTATCAGCTATCTTATTCACAACCTAGATGATGAGAGCAAATTATGTTCTATTTTATGCCATATTTTAGCCTATTTCATATGCCTTTATACTCATTCCCACATTCCATTTTCGTTCTATATCATACCATTTTACCATTTTATGTTGCATATGATTTAATATATATAAGTAATATTTAATTTAGTTTTTAGATGAAATATATGAATAATTAATATTGGATTGTATTTACCAATCTTTGCTTCTATTATGTTAAGAAAATAAATCTTTCAACATTTTGATTTAAGGATGCAATCTTCTTGTCACCTTCTATGCAAAAAATATTCCTGTCATTTTCTTGACAGGTACTTCTGTGGTGGATTATACTTGTCTTTGTTCAGCTACATTTCATGGTTTACCCTCCAGAATTTTTGTGGATGATGTCAACTTCTACGATGGCAATGATTTCCTCTCTTCTCGGGTGGTTTTATGTGCCATCGTGATGATTTTATTATGATGGCCTTCCACTTGATTTTTGGCCATCACGTGGACTATTCAAATAACCTCATGTATGGCATTCTGAGGATCATTTCTCTTCATTCCCATCAACTTCATTCATGTAGCCTAATCTACAGATGTGGGATTTCAATCATCTAATCACATGGATGAGGGAGAACCGATGGAGAATGAAGTTGTTATCCACATAACTATTGATAAATCATCTTGTTTAAAAATACTTTTTTTGTTGTAAACTATTTGGGAACTATGACCAGTGGCCCATAGACTATTTTTATCATATTTTGGTTTGTTGGTCATAGGCCACAAATAAATCCAAAGTCATATTAACTTTGGTATATTGAATAGTATATATGTGTGTAAAGACTTGATCACCACTAATATATAGGAATGAACTTTTGCTCCATTTGATACACATTTGGATGGTATTACACACGTGTATTCTCAGCTTGGCATAGACAAGCATTATCTTTTCACCACCAAGTGAACCAAGGAGGCAGGGCCCCCTTATTGGGTTACTCGTTGATTTTATCAGTTGATTTATTTTGTTAATGCGAGATTTAATTTTCTGCATTGTTTTCTTTTCGTGTGTAATCATCTTATGGTTATTTACAAGTTGGTTTAAAGTTGATTTTCATTGGACAATCATTTCAAATATTAATATTTTGTCAATGTTGGTGTGTTTATTTGAAGAATAAAGTGCAAGTTATAATCTAGATTTATAAGAAAGCTTGTTTTTTTTATTGTGTAGTACGGTGTAGTTCCTGTCACACCTTCTATCAGAAAGTAAAAGTAGGAAGATTGAACCAGGTTTCTAGTTAGATAATTCTAGTGTGTTTTAGCTACATTTCATCTCCACACATATCACAACCTACAACCCTTGTGCAGATAGCTACGACACCTTTCATGAGCTTACGATCCTCAAATTGAAACTTAGACCTCAGAGCTGAATCTAGTTTATTCTTTACCCCAGTTTTGTCCTATCACTAGGTAGCACTTTTAATTCATCACCCCCGTACTATAATTGATTGCCAATGAACCCACCAAATATAGTAGTTAGCTTTAGTTATTATTACTTGCATGGTAGGGTCTACTCACACAACTATTACCATATCATAACAAGGGTAGCCCTTGGAAACCTTCACCTCTATGAACTAGGTGAATTTTGGCTAATCCCTAACAATATCCCAAACATTGATTATTGGCATGGTCCAATTAATTCTGGCTAGTTGTCAAATATACTGAAGGTTCACACTTGGGTCATCCCTAGATTGAAACATACACAACATGATTCACAAGTACTGGAGTATATCACAATCAATTGATTCAGGAGCCTATATATAGATCCGTATAAGTCTAGAGTTGAATTCCACAAAAAATATAAGAATCACATTGAACCAACACAAGATGGTCTCTACTCAACAAATAGTAACTATAGGGTACCTAGTCAAATCTATTAACTCCATTCATGTTATTATTCAAAATAATACTATGTATTAAATACAAGTTATCAGCTTTCCTTAGCTCAATCATAACCATCTAATACCCATTTCAACCTCAAATTAAAATCTACTTAAGAGGGAAGGTAAAACAAGTTAGGAAAATGTTTAACTATGATTAAGGATTACCTTCAATTATTAACGCCTAATAGGAGGTACAAAAATATTTAACTAAGCTCACAATGTAGTAAACCTATACTAAGGAACTTCCAAGAAGGTCATCCATATCTCAACTTGACCTCCCATTTCAATATTGATATTAATTCAATATGAGCACCCCAAAACCCTTACAATTACCTATTGACGATATTATAAAACATTTGGTGTTTGGATAATAGTTTATAATATAGGGTTTTATCTAGGATTAAAATATGATTTGGAGATCTTATTTATCACAAATGTATTACTTCTTGATATCCTGAACCACTATATTATAATATTAAGAAACCCATTAAACATTCATGTATGAAGATAACATAGTAGAATAAATATCACAATTAGGATAATTTTACTAGAAATGAGGGCAACAATACTCAAGATCTAATCACCATGTGTAAATCATGTGAAGCCCCAATATGACTCCAATTTAATTAACATGATAAAGCATGATCACGATCCTATTAATTTATGACATCAATCTCCACTAGAACTGGCCATACCTCAATAAGGTCATACAACATTATGTAAACTTTGAAACACCTAACATAATAGTTAAAAATTTTCTTAAAGCATGAGCAGTACTTGAGTCATACACAAGATATTTGGTGTAGACACTTAAATAGTCCTGATCAATATTACACATCTGAATCAAATTATTAATATCATTTCATCCTAAATCACCTCTAACTATTTAATTAAATAATCTATATTGTTTAATTAAATTCATCATTTTCTCCTATTAATCAAATAATTAATTTTATTGGATAATTCATCCCCCTTTTTACTAATTTTCATTCCATTTAATTAAATAATGTAAATCATTTAATTAAAAACCCCATGTCTTCTCATTTGATTAAATAAATCTAATTATTTAATTAAAATGTCATATTCTTCTAAAACCCCTAACCCAAGGCAAGAAGAAATTGCATGTTGTAAAATGGGAGTGGTGTTGTTTGGATAAAATCAATGGTGGTCTTGGCCTTAAGGATCTGAAAAAGCATGGTGTGGCTCTAGCTACAAAGTGGGTCATCAAGGCCCTTGATGGAAATGAGCCTTGGAAGGTTCTAACCAGGAATAACATCTCACATGTTGTTCCCAAATTGGCTAAGTCTTGGAAGGTATTGCCTTTTATTGATCTCCTCATCACCAAGTACCCAATATTGCCTGTAGGTTCAACGATCTTTAAAAGAATTTGGAAGGATTGGGAAGCTATAAGGGATAATTTATTTAGCCCTCTCGTAACTGGTCCTAACAACAACCTGCTTCATCTGGGTAGGTCCATTTGGTGGAACCTTGAACACAATGGTAAACCCCTAGCCTTGTTGCAAGGCTGCTCAACAAAGAAGTGGAACCAACTGGGCATCAAAACTTTCTGCAATATTGTCAAGGATGGTTCACTGGTTGGTTGGGATCAGTTGAGTGAGGTCTTTGGGTTACCCTCGTCTAACTTCAGGACCTATTATGTTTTAAAAGATGCTTGGAAGGGTTGGCTTACAAGTTTCCAAATGGAAACATGGAAAGATGAACCTGTGGACATCCGGTGGAAGGGGACTCTCTCCTTATAGTTAGTCAGAACAAATACTATTTATAAATAGATTCTTAACTCCTCTACACCCACTGAATACCTTAATAAAGTCTGGAATACTAACCTTGAAAACAAAAATGGCAAAAGGCTTTATTTTATCTATGGCATAATGGAATTGATGCTAATAAGACCTCTTTTAGATGGCTTGTTATGCTTCAAAAGGTTCCTTTTAAATTAAAAAATGTTGATGTTGATATTTGTCAAATGTGCAAAGTACCTAAAACTGTTTCTCATATACTATTTGAGTGCTCGTATGCTAATGAATTTTGGAATTTGTTCTGGAATGAGTATGGTACTTGGAGCTCAAACAGGAATATCAATTGGAAAGAAATCCTACTAGGATTTGATTCTAAATTGAGAAAAGAACTTCATTTATTCTGGTTTGTTCTGACAACTAAAATCTTATGGATTATATGGAAAGCTAGAAATGAGGACAAGTACAATGGGTTCCGGAGGTGCCTTACTGAGTTAAATAAAAGACTCATATTCTTCAATGTTTCCTTGCAGGTGGTATCCTTGTTGGAGATTACGGAGAGTAAGTTCTTAAAGCTCCTCAAGGAGGGAATGGTGCTCGTCCACAAGGGAGAAACTATACATGAACACCCATGGTAATAGGGGCAACCCAATCTGACTATCTTCATGCAAGCTTTGGAGACCTTCAAAGAATAATTCAAACAATAGTGTAGAAAAGGAAAAGATATCAAAGAAGACAAAGGAACGCAACAGTCTACCAATACAAAGTATGAGGTTGAAGAGCCCTTCTCTAAAGATGAGTTGGAAGCCATCAATGCACTGGTCAATTGGAACTTCTTGGAGGACTAAAGTGACAGTAGGAAGTTGGAGTTGCAAGAAATCCTTGCTTTCAACACTCTTTTGTCTAGCCGTTCATTTGTTTTCCAATGTAGTGTCTAGCTATTCATGTATAGAGCAATTGTAATTGTTGTTTTTTTGTTTATGTTGGAAGTTCTACAGCTCTATATGTCAACTTTTGTCCGCACTTTTTCTGCAAATTCAAGGTTGTTATGGTTTAGGAAAGTATTTGTGACTTTGTAAGTATAGCCAGCAGGTGCTATTGAATGTTGTATCCTCACTGTGTTTGACTTATCATTAATACAAAAAAAAAGCCCTAACCCACCTAAGATTAATTAACCTTAAACCACCTATTAATCTTCATTAGCCAATACTCTAGCTTTTAACCCCAGCAAGGTTAAATAGACCTATGGTTTATTTTACCCCACTCGCACCAATAATTAATTTCCTCAAATTAATTAATTACCTATTTTCCTCACAAGGGAATATTCCCATGAAATATTCTTTCCCCTTCCAACTTGCACAAGTAACTAATTTGTATTAAATGAGCTATTTCTCCTCACAAGGGAATATTCCCCTTTTCCTTTCTCCACACTCCAAGTCTTTAAGGATCTTACAAAGGCTTTATTGCCTCTTACAAGAGCCATATTGTCTCTTACAAGAGCCATATTGTCTCTTACAAGAGCCATATTGTCTCTTACAAGAGCCATATTGTCTCTTACAAGGGAATTTACTTCTCTTAAATACCCTTACATCCTCACCCACATTCCTTACATTCTCACCCACATTCCTTAAAATCTTCAACCATATGCCTTAACTCCCTCTTACATCTCTCTTCCCAAAATGTGCACACGCATGTGTGAGGCACATATCCCCATTGATTCTCTTAGCACTTGTCACAAGGCTAATGATCCTCCATTTAGTCCCACATTGCTTAGTTTTCACCCTTCTTCTAACCCTTGCTTCCTACAAATAAAAGACACTTCTATGGGAAATGGATCCACGTTTTCATGCAAACTTACTATACACATTTTCACCCACATATACATGCATTTTCATCTTTTGAGCTTGAATCCACTGTCTTATTGCATCAAATCCATCACTTTGCATCAAAATATTGAAGCTTATCCAACAAGGGATTGGGAAAGGGCCATATTCCACATCAATTTGGCACCAATCCCCCTATGGGATGAGGTTTGGAGTACTTAGATAGGATTTCATGCTTATATTTCATGTTGTTTCATGATTTTATATAACTTGTCTTCATTTCTTTGTGTGTTCAAGTAGTTCATATGGAATATGATTTAACCTACTAATAGTGACTAATCCTTGTGTTTTTGTTCATGTTTAGCCCATGTTTATCTCACATTCACATTTTGGCACTAAAAGGAGGGAACTATTGAGGATAGGGTACTATTGGCCTAGCATGGAAAGAGAAGCTCACTAGTATGTGAAGAAATGTATGTAGTTCCAACAACATGGGGACCTCATCCATGCATTAGATCAAGGGGTCCAACCGATCATAACACCTTGGCCTTTCTCGTAGTGGGGAATCAACCTCATAGGAAAGATTACACCTACCTCATCCAACAACCACAAGTTTATCATCACTACCACATAGTACTTTACAAAGTGGGTTGAGGCAATTCCTATGACCAATATCACAAGAAAGAAGATCTCCAGTTCATCCTAAACTACCTTATTTTCCTCTATGGTGTTCCACAATCCCTTATCTTAGATTTAATGGAACACCTTTGAAGAATCAAGATGTTTGTGAGTTGTGCCAATGATTCAATATCCAATACCGGTTCTCTACCCCTATTACCCCTAGGGTAATGGTCAAGCAGAGGATTCAAATAAAACTATCTTGAAAATTATTAAGAAGATAGTCAATGAAGCTGGCTATGATTGTTATTTGCAATTAAACCTTGCCTTATGGGCCTACATCTAGTATCTACATGCCTATAGGCACAACCCACTTTTCCCTAGTATATGGATCATAAGCTATCTGACCTATTGAGGTCGAGCTCCCATCACTAAGAATATACTTGAAAAATTTTATTATTGATGAAGAATATAGGATGTCACAGTTGAATGAGTTGGATCTACTGGATGAACAACGTCTAGATGCCTTGAATCATTTGCAAGTCTATCGGAACTAACTTGAGATGAGATACAACAACAAAAAAAAAAATTATGCCTAGGCTTGAAAGGTATAAATCCAAAAATACAAAAAACAAATTAAAAAAAAGAAAAATCCAAAAAAAAAAAAAAAGGATTGAAAACAGTAAAGAAAAAATATTGCCCTATAGCGAAAACCACTTTGGTGGTGCTTTAGGCAGATACCTTGGTGAAAACCTAGCAATTAGGCACCTTGTGTAAATAAGCACCATCCATCCATGATCAGTTCTTTGGCTTGTTTTGCATCACCTTCCATCACATTTATCATACTCATTCCATCACCCATTCGCATTCATATCATAGCTGGATATTGTGTAAGCATCATATTCCCATTTAATACTACTTGGCACATTCCTAAGGTCAGTTTGTCCTGCCTATATCGAGGTAGTCTATCTCATCATGTTGGGGGAATTTGTCTATACTTGCATTGGATTGGGTTCATTTATATTATTTAAAGTTTTTTGTGACATCAAAAAATCCAAAAAAATTCATGAAATCCTCAAAAATTCTAAAAACATTCATGTAAAATCAAAAAATTCAAAACATCCAAATCACATCAAAATCCAAAAATAGGTCCAAAATCAGAAAAAGTAAAAACATGGTCATCGAACTACGAGCCTCTGAGCTTGAACATAGGCAAGGCCATCATTGATGTGCCCCCGAGACACATTAGGTCATTCCTTAGGAGCATCACAATAAAATGATATTCCATACATGTTCATATTGTAAATGGGTTTGTGTCCATCGAACTACAAGTCTCTGAGCTTGAATGTAGGTGTTGCCATTAATGTTGTCATTGATGTCAACATAGTATAGGTTGTTTCAGTGAAAGGAAATAAGTTATTGTAGGTGGTGCATGTATAGTTGAAATATTGTAGAGATGTTGTGAGTACATGGAACTATCTTTATGGTGTTGTAGGTGTGTTGATATGATGAGTTACCAAGTGCTTCTGAGAAAATTAATAAATAGTGAAGATTGAATTGTGTGTGTGTTCAGAATGTGCTCTGGTATGTGCTCTGCATTTCTTCTATATTGATCCTATGCTTGTGTGGATCTATAGTGTTGTTTAAGGGAATCCTTGGGTGATATATATTGGATTATAGCCTTTGGTTTGATGAAGTGTGAAAGTTGTGTTCACCGGTTTGTGAACTAGTCTGGCAGAGTTGTTTTTTTATGGATTGGGAGAAATGTTTCTAATCTGCAGTCCTTCACTAGTTTGTTTTTGTTCTTGTGGATTTGGAAGAAGACCTATAATTGTGTTATATGTGTTCTAACAAAGGTGTTCGTGGTTTGGTGCTTTGGAAGACTAGTTTCAGAGTTACTATGCGTGTCTGTACAGTCCGGATGGACTGATGAAAAAATTTATTTGTATGAAGGTTGTTGTAGTAGCTGTGGATGAATTTGAAGACATCTAAGATATGTTCCAGTGTATGGTGAAATGTGTTATGTGGTCTGCATGTTATCTTCTTTTTGTAGTTCATTGGTGTTTTCATTAGGTTTGGCCAACCTGGTGTTTACACGTTATGTGAAGGATAAGTATCAATTAAGGAAGCATGTGATTGATCCAAGATGTTGTTTTGGGTCCTAGTTAAGTATTGGTTTGGTCAGCTCTCATTCTTATCCATTGCAAGAATGTTGAGTTTCCGACCTAATTTGAATTTGTAAAATGAAGTGTGTGTAGCTAACCTTGGAGAAAGTTTCCAATATTGAAGATGGTATAAATACAAGTCAATATGTTAAGGTTTGTACACCACAAGTGTGAGAAGCAAGATAGATGTGAGAGATTGTGTGAAAGTGAACTAAGGCAAGGAGTACTTCAATGTGTTAGACTCTTGAAAGAAGTGAGCTGATGGTGTCTGCAATTCTCTAATAAAGGCTATAGATGTGTGCAACAAGGTGTGGTAGATATTGTATTCCATTGAGATAATTTTCTCCATGTAACATTCTTCTTTATATGTTTATGTATCTATAGGTAGTGAGCCTCCCCTCTGGATAGTGAGCCCTTTTGTAGTGAGCCTCTTGTAATCGATTTTGCAATTACTCTTATATTGTGAGTTAACTCTCACCATGGTTTTTCTCTTATTGGGTTTACCACATAAATTTGGTGTTTCTTGTGTTTTCTTTCTGTTATCTACACTTCATGCCTATACTTAATAATAGATTAAAGTGAATGTGGAATTGTTTAAGATCTATGGTGAATGTATTTAGATACAACTGATTCACCCCCCTCTCAGTTGTTTTGTGCATTTCAACAATTGGTATCAGAGTTGTGGCTCCTCGAAGAAGAGCTTAACTGATTGAGGTAGATCTGATGGAACACAAACTAACAATCCCTATGTTTGATGAATCTAACTACAAATTCTAGAAAGTGTAGATGAGAGGTTACCTAATCTCTCTTGGCTACAAGACTTGGAAAGCTGTTGAAACAAAATATGTTGATCCAACAAGTGGTCCTTCTTTTGCTGATGATATTTCTTCCTATGAAGAAAATGAAAAGGCAAGGTATGAAATCTATAGTGCTTTATCCAATACTGAGCTAACAAAAGTTATTTCATTAGGCACTGCTTATGAAGTTTGGGAAAATTTGAAAGATATCTATGAAGGAAATGATAGAGTCAAATTATCAAAAACGTTAACAACAAAGCACAGATATGAGAACTTGAAAATGGAAGAAGGTGAGGACATTGAAAGCTACTTATAGAGGGTTGACATTGTAGTAAATGAATTAAAAAATCAAGGTGGTACTCTGACAAATGAAGATGTAATGGAGAAGATTCTGATGACCCTACCAGAGAGCTACAGTGACAAGGTCTCAGCCATTGAGGAAGTTTATGATCCAAAGAAATTCACTAAAGAATCACTATTTGGTGCCTTGACCACATTTGAAAGGAGGAAGTTTGGAAAAGAAAAGGAGAAAACAGAATCTGCCTTCAAAGCCACAAAGTCAAAAGATGATCTAGATAGTGAAGGTTCAGAGGAGTTAGAAGCAAATTTTACAAGGAAATTGAAGAAAGGTACTAGTAAATACAACACTATGTTACCTTTTAAATGTTTGAGTTGTGGAAATATTGGTCACTATGCTTCAAGATGTCCAAATAGAGCCATACATAAGAAGAGAAAAGACAATAAAGACAAAAATTTCAAGAAATTGTATAATGTTAGAGAAGATGCTAGAATTTTTGATGATGAATCTAATATTAAGGGTGATAAATATGAATGCATGTTTCTAGCCTTAGAGAATAAATCAATATCTACTAACCATGGAAGATGTGTAAGGGAATGTGGTCCAAAAAATAAGAAGGAAGAGATGGAAGGCACTCTGGTTTTTTCCTTTCATGCTAGACAAGACAAAGACTATTGGGTAATTGACAATAGCTGCTCAAATCATATGACCGGAGACAAAAGTAAGTTCACTAAACTTGAGAAGTATGATGGAGGATTAGTCATGTTTGGAGATGATTCTGGTGCAACGATTTTTGGAAAAGGAAGAATTAGTTTTGATGGAAAAAATAATATAAATGATGTCTATTATGTTAAGGGCTTAAGGCATAATCTCTTGAGTGTTGGACAAATGTGTAGCAAAGGATTTAAGTTTGTGTTTTAGGATAATATTTGTGAGATTAGAAAAGGGTCTGAAACTATGGTAGCTACAGGAAGAAGAACATATGGAAACATTTATCAAATTAAGGGCGCTGATGGTCAGTGTTTTATGTCTCAAGTTAATGAATGTTGGCTATGGCACTGGAGGATGGGACATGTAAAATTTGATAACCTAATTAGGATTAGTTCAAGAGAAGCTGTCATTGATATGCCGAAAATCACAAAGCCTACCTATGTTGTTTGCAGAAATTGTCAGTTGGGAAAACAAACAAGTTGTAGCTTTAAAGGAAAAGATCAATCAACTACTAGAATGTTGGAATTGATTCATACAGACCTCTATGTTCCTGCAAGAATAAGAAGTCTTAATGGTGACAAATATTTTATGCTTTTCATCGATGATTATTCTAGGATGACATGGGTTACTTTTCTTAGGGAGATAGCTCAATCTCTAGATAGATTCAAGGTATTCAAGGCTATGGTAGAGAATGAAGTGAATCTGAAAATCAAATGTTTAAGGTCTGAAAGAGGTGGAGAATTCACCTCTAATGAGTTTAATATGTTTTTGTGATGACCATGGTATAAAGAGGCATCTTTTTGCTCCTAGAACTCCTCAACAGAATGGAGTTGTTGAGAGGAAGAACCGAATAGTTCAAGAAGCTGCAAGGACTATGATGAGTGAGGAGAATGTTCCTGAGGTATACTTGAGAGAAGAAATTCACATTGTTTTCTATATTCTTAACATAGTTTGGATCAAAGGCAACAACACAAAGACTCCTTATGAACTCTGGTATGGAAAAATTCCTACTGTTAAATACTCTAAGGTGTTTAAAATAAAATGTTATATCAAAAGAAATGATGAGAATCTAGAAATTTTGATGAAAGATGTGATGAAGGTATTTTTCTTGGATATGCAACCAACAACAAAGCATATAGATGCTACAATAAAAGATTGAGAAAGATTGTTGAAAGTGCAAATGTAAAAGTTGATGAAAATATGCACAGTCCAGTTGAGATAAGTGAAAATGAACCAGATGAACCTGTTTGTGGACAAGAACAAGAGAAGGATAAGGAAGAAGAAGAAAATATTGAAGAAGAAGAGGCTCCAAAACCTGCTCCTAAGACTCCAAAATATGTACAGAAAAATCATCTGGAAGAATAGATAATTGGAGAGAAAGGAAAAGGTGTAACAACAAGACGCAAAGTGGTAGTAGCTGAGGTAAAATTCTGTCTACTTTCCAAGATAGAACATAAAACAATGTGTGAAGCATGCAAATATGAAAATTAGGTTAGAGCCATGAAAGAGGAATTGCATTAGATAGAGAAAAATTAGATATGGGAATTGGTTTGTAGACCGGTAAACAAGAATATAATTGGTACAAAATGGGTATGTAGGAATAAGCTGAATGAGAATGGTGAAGTAGTAAGAAACAAAAAAAGGCTTGTGTGCAAAGGTTATTCACAGGTTGAAGGAATAGACTTTGAGGAGACATTTTCCCTAGTGGCAAGAATGGAGGATATTCAAATGTTTTTGGAATTTTCTTCTCACAAAGATTTCAAGGTATACTAGATGGATGTTAAGCTTGAATTCCTGAATGGAGAATTGAAAGAAGAAGTCTACATGGAACAACTGAAGGGATTTCAGTTATCAGATCAATCGGACATGGTCTACAAGTTGAAAAAGGAACTATATGGACTTAAACAGGCTCCTAGAGCATGGTATGCAAGGTTGGATAGGTATTTGACTCAGCAATGGTTCAATAAAGGCTCCACAAATAGTAATCTTTATTTCAAGATTGAAGGAAATCATTTTTTTATAGTAGTAGTGTATGTTGATGATATTATCTTTGGAGGAAATGAGGGTATGTGCAAGAAATTTGTAGAGATGCAAAAGGAGTTTGAAATGTCTATGATTGGTCAATTGAATTTCTTCCTTGGACTTCAAGTGAATCAAACTGATAAGGGAATATTCATTTCACAATCAAAGTATGTTAAAGAATTACTGAAGAAGTTTGGAATGGATGACTCCAAACCAGTTTGTACCCCTATGGTGATTGGATGCAAACTAAGGATGATGAATCTCCTAAAGTTGATCAAAGCAAGTATAGATCTATGATTGGTGGATTGCTATATCTTATTGCTACTAGACCGGATATCATGCATGTAGTATGTTTGGTTTCCATATTTCAAGAAGAACCAACAAAAACACATGTTACAACTGTGAAAAGGATATTCAGATATCTAAAAGGGACTCCATATTATGGTTTGTGGTATCCTAAGGATACCGATTTTACTATAAATGATTATACTGATGCAGACTGGGTTGGTTTTGTAGATTATCAAAAGAGTACAAGTGGTGGTGCATTCTTTCTTGGATGTAGGTTGGTTTCATGGCTAAGCAAGAAACATGATTCAGTCTCTTTATCCACTGCTGAGGCTGAGTACATTGCAATAGTATCTTGTTGCACACAAGTACTATGGATGAAGCAAAAATTGAAGGATATAGGAGTGATGAGTGGTGAGCCTATCCCTAACTTCTATGATAATACAAGTGCAATAAATATCTCAAAGAATCTGGTAATGCATTCAAGGACAAAGCATATATCTATTAGATATCATTTCTGAAGAGAGAAGGTATTGGAGAATGAAGTCAGGCTTGAATATATACCTACAAAGGATTAGATTGCGGATATATTTACTAAGGCTCTTCCTAAGGATACTTTTGAGTATCTCTAGGAGAAGTTGGGGGATACTACCCCTCCTTCTTTGAACTAGGTGCACATAGAGGTGCATCAGTCTAGTGGATCTACATATTCATCATTTTTCTAGATTGATGATTGGGGTCTACTCCTCAGGGGGAGTAGGAAGTATCATTGTTGCAGTATGATATGTGTTTGTCATGCGTGCAATCCTAAGGGGGAGTGATTAGAATCTTATATGGTTGAAGATTTATTTAAAAAAAATTATTTTCCATTGATGTCAAAGGGGGAGAGAGAGTCATGTGAAAAATTCCATCTATATCTAAAAAAGTTGAAAGGGGGAGAGAGAATCTTGTAAGCAGGAGAGGGTGTAGGAATGTTGTGTAGGTTGTCTAATTTGAAAAAGAGAGAGAGTGTGTGTATGGTGTCTTTGATGGTTTTTCACATCATGTGTTGCCATCAATGAAAAAGGGGGAGATTGTTGCAAGTATGAATTATTATGGTGGTGTTGTCATTAATGTTGGCATTGATGTTAACACAATATAGGTTGTTGCAGTGAAAGGAAACAAGTGATTGCATGTGGTGCATGTATAGTTGAGATACTGTAGAGATGTTGTGAGTACATGGAGCTATCTTTATGGTGTTGTAGGTGTGGTGATATGATGAATTACCAAGTGCTTCTGAGAAAATTAATAAATAGTGAAGACTGAATTGTGTGTGTGTTCAAAATGTGCTCTGGTATGTGCTCCTCATTTCTTCTATGTTGATCCTATGATTGTGCGGATCTATAGTGTTTTTTAGGGGAATCCTTGGGTGATATATCCTAGATTATAGCCTCTGGTTCGATGACGAGTGTAAGTTGTGTTCACCAGTTTGTGAACTAGTGTGGCAGAGTTGTTTTTCTATGGATTGGGAGAAATGTTTCTGCTCAGTAGTCCTTCACTGGTTTGTTTCTAGTCTTGCGGATCTGGAAGAAGTCCTATAATGGTGTTATCTATGTTCTATCAAAGGTGTTCATGGTTTGGTGCTCTAGAAGACTAGTTTTAGAGTTACTATGTGTGTCTATATAGTCCAGATGGACTGATGGAAAGTGTTCTTTATACGAAGGTTCTTGCAGTAGTTGTGGATGAATATGAAGAAATCTAAGATATGTTCGAGTGTATGGTGAAGCATTTTATGTGTTCCACATGTTATCTTCTCTTTGTGAATGTGTGTACTTCAAATTTTATTGGTGTTTTCATTAGGTTTGGCTGACTTGGTGTTTACACGTTATGGGAAGGATAAGTATCAATTAGGAAAGCATGTGATTGATCCAAGATGTTGTTTTGGGTCCTAGTTAAGTACTAGTTTGGTCCACTCTCATTCTCATCTACTATGGGAATGTTGAGTTGTTGACCTAATTTGAATTTGTAAAATGAAGTGTGTGTAGCCGACCTTGGAGAAAGTTTCCAAGATTGAAGATGGTATAAATACAAGTCAATATGTTAAGGTTTGTATGCCACAAGTGTGAGAAGCGAGATAGATGTGAGAGATTGTGTGAAAGTGAACTAAGGCAAGGAGTACTTCAATGTGTTAGAATCCTGAAAGTAGTGAGTTGATGGTGTTTGCAATTATCTGATGAAGGTTGTGGGTGTGTGCAAGTTGTTGTGGTGGATCTTTTGTTGCATTGAGATAATTCTCTCTATGTAACATTCATTCTTTATATGTTTTTGTATCTGTAGGCAGTGAGCCTCCCAGTTGGACAGTGAGTCCTATCTTGGGCAATGAGCCTCTTGTAACCAGTTTTTCAATTAATCTTATATTGTAAGTTAACCCTCACTGTGGTTTTTTCCTTATTGGGTTTTCCACGTAAATATGGTGTTTCTCGTGTTTTCTTTCTGTTATCTGCACTTCATGCCTATATTTAATAATAAATTAAAGTGAATGTGGAATTGTCTAAGATCTGTGGTGAATGTGATTAGATACAATTGATTCACCCCCCCTCTTAGTTGTCTTGTGTATTTCAATACAAATTCTATCCATAATAAAATGTTCGTCATCCTCAACCTTTGGTAAAATAAATGGAAACAATTGTAGAAAATTTGTAGTGTAAACCTAAATGTAAAAGTCTTGAGTCATGATCATTGAGTAAACAAGTTGGTTAACCTTTGTATCAACAACCTATCATCCAGTTAGTTGTTATAATCATTTGATAATCATGTCCTAGGATGCATCCTTCCTACAATGGACATCAACATCAAACATTACCTTGGTTTTAGTCTTAGCTAGAGGTATGAAGAACATTAGCTTGTTTGTTCACTTGATCTTTTCTTATGATTTATCTTATTGTGCCCATTCCAAAGAATTCTCAATGATTTCTATCAAAATGATTTAGAGAGAAAGCAATGGGGCATTGATTATTAACTTTTGCTCATTGTGCTTGTTGGATATTCTTGTAAAATAACCTCAAAGAATACTTGCTTTGTTAGGTAAGTGTGGAAGGTGTTTTGGATAGCTTAGTGACTATTACATTGGGAGGTTATGCCTTTTTGTTTTTTGGTCTAAGATGTTTGAAAATTTTGAAGTACATCCTAGTGAGGTTTTTGTATGTCAGGTGTGAACAAGAATACTCCTATTTGTTTGTTGAGTCAAAGTCCATAACACTAGATATAATGCCATCTTGGTTGTCCATACCTTGATGCATCATATCTATGTGTTTTATCAACATAAGGAGTATTGTGTCATTCGTGTCCCAATCCATAGATAAGAAAATCATCATTACTCATCACCATATCTAATAAAGTCTCAACAACTCATAGACTTGTTAGACTTATGAATCTTCTTGGAATCAAGGGTCGATCCCTCTTATTCTTCTATCTTCTTCCCACACTAACACCATATCATGACATTCAACAAACATAACCACATACATACAGCCTACATCCATAAACCATCAACATGCATACATCCTACATAATCATAACATATCATCATAATGGGAAACATAATCCAATATTGCATCATTATTATTATCTAACTTGTTTAGAATAATATAGATTTATTATTCTAAGTATCTTATTACATTACATACTCATCCATAACATCCATATAATAAAAAAGAAATGCATCCATCTCCTAGCATTAACACCTTGCATCATTATAACATAGCATATAGAAAAGGATACTTGAAAAGAAAGTAAATCATCCATCATATTTACATCCATATATCATACACCGCATACATCCATAACATTGCATGATGAATCATACACATCACACCATAAGCATGGATAAAAGTACATACATCCATCACATATCATATACATCCATAAACCATGAAATAAAAGAAACATCACATCATAAATATCGCATCAGAGCCATCTCATATATATATCTCAAAAATTGAATTTCATGATACAAGTCAAAGTCAGTGTGTAATATCATCAAGAATGGGTATACACGAGGCTATCAAAAATCAACTAATGAATGTATATACAAAACAAATCAAGTTGTACATTGAAAATATGTCTATAAAATAGGGTAAGATCTATCGCATGCTGCCTCTATCATCATGCCTAGACTGGTCCTGATGACTACCCAATGGCTATCTGTGATTAGGCTCTCCAAGCTATCTAACTGATGGCTGACCACCTGACCCACTAGGTGCAACTCTACTCCTCTGAGAAAAATTTGACTGACAACGGTGTGGGGGGAAATCTCTCTAATAAAGTGTCCTATAATAAGACAACTCCTACATGGCCTTCCCATAGAGGTGTGTGGACACCATCTATCCCACCTATCACTGTGCCTACTGCATGGGCTAGTATGCAACAACGTCTAACTACTACCTCCTCCCAGTCTCCTGGGCTAGCTATAAATTTGTGTCCTGGCATAGTTGTCTCTCATGATCCCTATCCACTGTCAACACCTGAATTTGCTAGTGGGCCTGATCTTAGTCACCTATAACTATCGCAAGCTGCTGGCGGGCTTGATCTCCCTCCTGTATCAATGCCTGGATCTATGCATCCCGGGGGTATTGTCCTTGCTGCTGCTGATGTGGTGGTGGTGGTGGCAGCCCTGGTACCTACCCAATCACTTGATCCTATCCAATGGCCTGGTCTTGTTGATGATCCTATGGAACCTATCCCCTTGCCTACACCTCAACTCTTGGGTCTCCCCTATGGAGGTACTATTGCCAGATCTGTCAATCAAAGGGGAGGAAAAAACCATGCATCATATTCCATTGTCATCCTCACATCATACTAACCATGATCATATACCTAGGGCTAAGCTACAAGCTATCTAAAACCCTCTATAGCCTCGTGAGGTGGTATTTGTGAACCCCAAACTGTCTCCCTAGCGGTCCTGGGAAATATGGTTGTGTAATCATTTGTGGGCACATCCTGCACCTTGCCAAACTGATGGGCTACATGATCAGACATGTATCACTCAATCATTATGTCTTGTCACTCCTGTATATATCGAGTCTACCTCACAAAGAAAAGCTTCTGATGGTCGTCATACCATGTGGGCATCTGTAGCCATGGTTTCCACTTGAACATAATCATATCATCGATAACCCTCCTCTAATAGGGTATGCCCAATGGACCTGTGTGCTGTAGGTTGATCCCTCCCCTATATCTGAACACCACTAGCTCATTTGGATCAATGTCTACAAGCATCACAATCGATCTCAGCACAATAATGTGCTCCCATGCCCAAATATGCAATAATGTCACCCCTACCAATAAGGCTTGACCCTGTCCATATATGAAATGATGCATATCATGATACAAGGAGGCCAACATGACAGGGCCCCATGCATACATTCTCCTTTGGAATATCATACCATGCCAAGAAATATCCAAGATTGAATCGTCTCCCTCATTGATTTATCTACAAGCTCACTAGCATAAGATCATCCTAACATAGGACCTTGTGGCATGCACCCGCCCTCGAGTCTGTATCATAGATCACTCACTCCCCATGGATGGGAAGATGCAATATCCTCCACACGTCCTCTAGGGTAACCATAGGGTTGCTAGTGGGGAGGTGGGACAACAATGTCTCACTATGCCACCACTCAACCAATGTCATCATCATGGCCAGGTGAGTCCTAATCTCAGGCATATATGTCATGAACCAAAGCTTGACCATCCTAAGGAACTCCTATTGAATCTTGTCAAAGTCCTCTAACTCTATAAACAAACCTAGCTAGGGCTCACGAGACATGAGTGGCCGGATAACCTCCTGCATACATGAAGCAAACAATGTCAAAATTTGGCTAAAAAAGTGACAAAGTTTTGAGTTTTTGAACTCTCAATTGGCAATAGCATCACTATTTTCAATAGTTTCGCCTTAACCTTATAACAATCACGTCACCATTTTAATCAGAGTCATTGAAAATCAATCACGTATCGGCATTTTGACACATCACTCTATTCAAATCCATGTGAGCATTGCTATATGCATTTGTGTCACTAAAATTACCTGGCATTCCCAAACCTAAATCCCCACAAGCATTGCAATATGCACTTGAATCGCTAAAACTAAAATTCAACCCTAAGTTCAAATTATGAGATGTGCTGCTATATACAATAGAATCACCAAAACTGATCAAAGTGTTGTCAAAAATTTCAAAAGTGTCACAATAGGGTGACACCCCTAAGTTTGACTCCTAATAAATGCATGAAAATAGTAGGAAACAAGAAAAGTTTTGATTTGCGTATCGGGGGTCCTGCACTTGGAGGCCACTGCTACTCTCAAACTTTGTCCGTGATATGTTGTGGAAGCACACATCAATCCATTTCATCAGAGGTTCAAAGCACAAAATACAAGAAATCTACAAGTGTGAATGTGCAAATGAATTGAAAATGACCCCTCCTCTCATATTTAACCATGAAAATTAGGGTTTTTAAAACTAACTGAGATGGAAAATTGGGATTTTTAATCTTGTTGATTAAATATCGAGCTATGGAGCCTCTTTTGAGCATTTTTTAGCATCTTGAGCATGTTTTTGTGTCCTATAGCCTATTTTCTATAGTTGAACCTTTATTGAATCTTTGTCATGAGCTCAACCTAAAATTTAAATTTTTGCCTGATCTCTCGAGGGGGCAATGTAGCAGCATAATTCCTTCTGCTGGGACAACAGTGGGGAATCCAAATAATTGAAAAATTTTGAATTTTTTGCTCTTGGCAGCGACATCGATTTTGAAAAGCGTCAGTCTTTGAACCAATGTAACAAGTACCATGCTTCAAAGAGGGGAAAAATGTAGACACTTAAATAGTCCTGATCCATATTATGCATTTGAATATGATTATTTACATCATTTCATCCTAAATAACCTTTGACTAACTATTTAATTAAATAATCTATATTGTTTAATTAAATTCATCATTTTCTCTTATTAATCAAATAATTAATTTTATTGGATCATTTCATCCCCCTTTATGCTAATTTTCATCCCTTTTAATTAAATAATGCAAATCATTTAATTAAAACCCCTATTTCTTCTCATTTGATTAAATAAATCTAATTATTTAATTAAAATGCCATATTCTTCTAAAACCCTTAACTCACCTAAGATTAATTAATTCTCGATTAATAAACCTTAAACCACTTGTTAATCTTCATTAGCCAATCCTCCAGCTTTTAACCCCACCAAGGTTAAATAAACCTATGGTTTATTTTACCCCACTTGCACCAATAATTAATTTCCTCAAATAAATTAATTACCTATAATTTCCTCACAAGGGAATATTCTTTCCCCTTCCAACTTGCACAAGTAATTAATTTTTACAAATTAATTAAATGAGCTATTTCTCCTCACAAAGGAATATTCCCTCTTCCTTTCTCCACACTCCAAGTCTTTAAGGCTCTTATAAAGGCCTTTATTACCTCTTACAAGAGCCATTTTGTCTCTTACAAGGGCATTTACTTCTCTTAAATACCCTTACATGCTCACCCACATTCCTTACATTCTCACCCACATTCCTAAATTTTTTCAATCATATGCCTTAACTCCCTCTTACATCTCTCCCCAAAATGTGCACACACATGTGTGAGGAACATATCCCCATTGCTTCTCTTAGCCTTGTGACACTTGTCACAAGGCTAATGATCCTCCATGTAGTCACACATTGCTTAGTTTTACCCTTATTATAACCCTTGCTTCCTATAAATAGAAGGCACTTCTATGGGAAATGGATCTGGCTTTTGATGCAAACTTACTATACACATTTTTCACCCACATATGCATGCATTTTCATCTTTTGAGCTTGAATCCACTATCTTATTTCATCAAATCCATCACATTGCATTAAAATCTTGAAGCTTATCCAACAAGGGATTGGGAAAGGGCCATATTCCACATCAATTTGGCACCAATCCCCCTATGGGAAGAGGTTTGGAGTACTTAGATAGGATTTCATGCTTATATTTCATGTTGTTTCATGCTTTTATATATCTTATCTTCATTTCTTTATATGTTCAAGTATTTCATGGGGAATGCAATTTAACCTACTAATAGTGACTAATCCTTGTGTGTTTTGTTTATGTTTAGCCCAAGTTTATCTCACATTTATAGTTGGTATCTCTACATCCATTAATGAATATATATATATATATATATATAATAGTAATAATAATATCTTTATCCACTAAGCTCTCCCCAGACTTAACCCAAACATTATTATGATTATTAAAGTATGATATAATTATTATTAAAAATGTATGCGGTTAGGGAGGCTTTCCATAGTCTACATCTGGCCTTACTATTCACAACTAATTATACTAAAAACCCAATTCCATAATGAAATGGTTGACCTAGCTCCATCCTAACCCACACCCTTATAATTAATAAAGAGTTGTACATAATTAACAATCATCATTGAACTTTTCAACATTTGACCATTACTAATTTACAATTGTCTTCTTGACACAAAAGAACCCCAAAATATTAATTTCTATACAAATTAACTTACAAACAAGAAAGGAATAAACACTATATATTGGCACTCAGTGCATTTCTATAGCATCTAAAATAGGTCTTAGGTAGACATGAATACATTAGTTGTTTAAATGGCACATTATGAATTAACATAATTTATAATGTTCATAGTATTTCTTAATAAGGTTAAAAGTCTCTCGATTTTACAATTGCCATATTTTTATCATGCTTTTGACCAAAATATCACTATTCACACTATTATTAAGACAGAGTTTTTATTTGGGTTTAGAGAAAGATACCCACAACCTAAAAGATACAATTACACATAAAACTGTAACAATAAATAATCTCATACTTTTCATTACATAATATTCCGAAACAAACCATTTTTCTAATAAGAATCATTTAATTTCCACTCCAAATTAAATTACAACCAACTTATATATCTTCTTATATAATTAAGACCAAGGTGAAGCTCATAATTACACAATGTCTTCTCTTTCTTTCTCTATATAAACATGAAATATAGATGAAAATTCACTAATGATATGATGAAATATCAATAAGCACATTTCAAGTAATGTAGTGCATGATATCCTAATCAAATGCACTTAGAAAGGTTCCATAGACAAATTATATCTAAAGCAATTTTATCCATTAAATTTTTGACACAATAAAATGTGAGATAATAGAACTTCAACAAAGCTAAGAGATGATAACTTAGAAATAAATACTATTCTAGGGAGTAATTATGGAGGGGTATACTTAGCTCTCAAAATGACACTAAATATATCTATGATGTAGGCATTAAAATAAAGGAGGGGTTAAAATTTATTCAAGCAAGAAGAAATACAAAGAAGGGGCATGAAACGGCCCTATCAAGATCCACTAAGTGATCCAACTGTTGAGACAAACCTATAGGTAATTGGTTAGTCTCACAAATATTCCAGTTTTGCATCTGGTCAGAAGTCCATTTAGCCGGATAGTCTGCCACACCATTCCACTCCCTAGGGATGTGAGTAAAAGTAACAGACTCCAAAGAGTCACAAAAATGAAGAACCCGGTTAACCACCAACACCAACCTCCAACTAACATCTTGAGAGTATTGTTGGTTTAGAAAATGCACCACCACCTGTGAGTCCGATTCACAGATGAGACGTCTCCAGCCAAGAGCACAAGATTGCTCTAAAACATACAAAATAGCTAAAGCCTCCATCAAATTATTGGTATGATGACCTTTGAACACCGAAAAAAAGAAATGAACAATCCCCATGCTATCTCTACCCACTCCACCAATGCCAGTAGGACCAGGGTTACCACGTGAAGACCCGTCCATATTGATTTTCAAACTGCCAAGTAGGGGAGGACTCCACCTCCCCACCCTATTGATCTTCTAAAGAGGGTGTCTGCATCTCTTCCTCATGAGCTTGTCATGTGGAGGCGAGAGATGGAGCCTGGTAAAACAATTAGCATCAGCAGGAACCATAGCCTTTGAAAGGTCGCACTTTGCTGAAATTGTTTCCCCCAAAGAGCGAAGAATCTTCCACCACAGATGTTGGGACTCTAAAAACATGTCTTGAAAGATCCGACGATTCCTCTCCAACCAGATATTCCAAAGAATAAAGGAAGGACCAAGCACCCAAGCAACTTGAAGAAAGGAGGTTTTGACAGGGGCCTTGCTCCACCTATCAAAGAACTCAACCAAAGAGGTAGCATGCCAACAAGCTTGATTCCACACCTCCCACCATAGATGCCAAATATGTCTAGAAAAGGAACATTGGAAGAAGAGATGAGAGACACTCTCTTTGCTCACATGACATAACACACATAATGAGGGGCCCTGAAAACCCCACTTACATAAATTATCCCAAGTAAGACACCTATTGTGTGCCACCAACCATAAGAAAAAATTGCATTTGGGCCAAGAGAATTTGTACTAGACATGCTTCCACCAGGAAACTTGACTGTCCCTGAAAGTCCGACACACCAACTCACCATACCCACCAGAAATAGAAAACTTGATAGAACAATCACTACTAGCCCAAGCTAGAACATCATTCCCATCCAAGGTAGTGTAGTCACGAGACTCCAAAATGTGAGCCAAATCAGCCCTAGCCTCCGTAGAACCTCCAGGAGGTCATTCAGAAGGAAGTTTCCATTGAAACCGGACAACTTGCCCACCATCGAGAGCAATCTTATAATGACCAACAGTGTCCCAACCAGCAGTAGTAAAAATATCACAAAGGGGATGAAGGTGAGGATGAGAAGAGAGGATAGAAGGATGAACATCCCACGAATCGAGCCAAAAAAGAGCTTGCGATCTCGAATGACATATCCAGAAGACTGTTCTTAATCAAGTGGGCTCCAAGTTTCAGGGTATTCCAAATCAAAGAACCACTGCCATCCAAAGGAAAGCGAGGAACATCAAACACATTAGCATCCTTAAGATACTTAAGGGTGAGAATATGGGCCCAAAGTTGATCTTGGCTACAACACCAATGCCAATATAACTTAGCAGCAAGAGCTTGCCCATTCAAGATTGCAGATCTTAAGCCAAGGCCACCCTCTTCCTTAGGCCGGCACATAGTTTCCCACTTCACTAAACTCCATTTTGTAGACGATAAGTTACCATTCTAGAGAAATTGGTGGGAAAGAGCATCAAATTCCTGCAAAAAATACATAGGAGCAGCTTGAACAAAACACCTATAGGTAGGAAGGGCTTGAATAACAGAATTCAGAAGAATCAAGCGAGTAGTAGAAGATAACCAACGGTGAGTACAATGATTCACCTTCTGGTGTAACTTGTCAAGCAGAATCTGCCAGGAGGACTGGGGATGTCTACCGATAGTGAGAGGGATGCCCAAATAAACAAAGGGAAGAGTCCCAATCTGAAACCGTAAAATGTCAGCAATATGTCGTTGAATGGCCAAAGGAGTGTTGAAGAAGAAAATAGAAGATTTATGCTCATTAACTTTCTGACCAGAAGCAGTAAGGTAAATATCCAAGGCATGTCAAAAGGACTCAGCTTCCCTAAGACGAGCCAAACCCATAAGCGCAGTTTCATCCATGAATTGGAGATGTGAGAGTTGAGGTAAACCGTTACCCCATTGCCACCCATGAATCAGTCCCTAAGAGGCATGAAGCTTAAGAAAATAGCCCAAACCCTCAACCATAATAATAAATAGATAAGGGGAAAGAGTATCCCCTTGGTGAAGGCCCCTAGACGTAGTAAAAGGCTTAGAAGGTATAGCATTCATAATAACAAAAAATGAGGAAAAAGTAACACAACTCATGGTCCAACTCACCCACTCAGGACTAAAACCAAAAGCAAGGAGAATTTTCTGAAGAAAACTCCATTTGACTCTGTCGTAAGCCTTGGCCATATCTAACTTAATGAACAAAGATCTGGATTTAGAAGTTTCCATAAAATGAATAACCTCGGAAGCCACCACCACCCCATCAAGAATTTGTTTACCAACCACAAAACCACCTTGTTCCTCAAAGATCACCACAGGAAGACAAGTTTTGAGCCTCTCAACAATCAACTTAGTGATAATCTTATAAACCACATTACAAAGAGCAATAGGTCGAAAAAATTCAAGCTTATCCACCCCTTCCTTCTTGGGTATGAGAATCAAGAAAGTAGAATTCATAGCCCTAAGCATCTGCTTACTACAAAGGGACTCCTGAACAACTCTCAACATATCAAGATTGATGATATCCTAGAACTCCTGAAAAAACTCAACCGAGAAACCATTCGGACCAGGAGCTTTTCCTTTATTCATCCCAAACACAACCTCTTCTAGTTCTGGCAACAGAATTGGATGAGTGAGAGAATCATTCATCGCATTGGTGATCAATGAAGGAATGTTATCTAGATCTATTGGGGATCAATGGAATATATAATGCATCTATCAATGACATAAAACTTTTATTTGCACACACCTCTTGAGGTCTTTCTCCATATGCCACACTAAAATCATGCCTTTCAGATAGAATAAATTGACCCCAAAAAGGTCCACAAACTTCCTATTCACCTATTCCTTACATCCCTCCTCTCTGATTCTTCTCATATTTAATGGAATTCTTCTATAATTTGTTCTTGAAAGGAATCCTTAACATATTTGAAAGCTCTCTTTTCATCACAGGAAAGGAAGATGATGATTAAGGTTGTGGAATATAGCTTTACTCTCACCACTCATGTTTTCTTGAAATTTTCTATTGTCTTTTCAAGAAATTCATTTCATGTATTTTTGCAACCCTTGGAATACATGAGAACATAATTATTTGAAGCATTTCAATGAATCTAGAAGTGTATCCTTTCTTTCCTCCTCTTATCTATCCTTTATTACTCCACACAACTCCGGAAAGTAACCAAAAACTCCTCAAATCCCACCTATAATTCATCTTGAGTGCCAAAATTTGAAACCATACAATTCTAAAAGTGATAATTTAGAAATTCAATTTTAAATATAGCACTCAAATCTTCAATTTGAGTGTCAAAATTAATCATATACCTAAGGGAAATTTCCAAATAGTTTTAAATCACCTCTATGAATTATCCCTCAAATTCCCTATGTCTATTCTCCTCTCTCATTGCCAAAATGCCTTTGCATCACACCTCCATCCTAGTCACCTCTATTATACCTTCCCTCTACATTTTTCTTGCCTTAAATTTGTCCAAAAACATGTTTTGAAAATGTCACAACTTCCCTCTTCCATACATGCCAAATGTTTCCTACCCTCACATTTTCTCCCAATGGCAAAGCTTAAATCCATAGAATAAGGGGTCTTAGGGGTTTATAGACTCCAAGTGCCATTTTTTCTCCATGCGACCTGATATTTTTGGATGTCAAGGGATTAGGATTCCATAGTGCTTTAAAGGAAATATAGGAACTATCTATTCATAGCGCCTACATGCCCATACTTATGAATGAATGTGTTGATGGATGGCCATTTTGTGCTCCCTTTCATTCATTTTTCTACAGTGCCCATGCTTCTCATTTAATTCATCCTTAGCACCTTTCATGAATTGATAAAATCATATTATTTTTCCTCGCATGGCACCCATACTTGTGCCACTAATCCCCTTGACTATCATTCAATATACTTTGACTTTGTGGGATGTGACAGTTCAATAGAAAATAGAAAATATAATAATTAAATTAAATATATTCAAAATTATATACCTTGGAAATATTTCTTTGAGGGCTATAATATTACAAAATCTCTTGTCCCAGTGACTCAATTTTATGGTCCAACATAATATTTGAAACATTTTCTTAAGAGAACTATGTGACTAGAAGGATAATGGCATATAAGGGACCTTCATTCAAAGGTTCCTTTGAATGGATGTGCCTTCTTTGAAGGTATCCAATGACCTTTAATTGAAGGTAAATTTAAATGAAGGTGATTTTTTCAACTTATAAAATATTAGATTATTAAAAATTACCTTTGAATGAAAGTATACCTTCATTCAAAGGTGATTTCTATGTGACCTTTAAATGAAGGCACCTTCATTTGAAGAAAAATCTTTAAACAAAGGTGTTTCCAAATTTATTGTCATGTTCCATACAAAATTTTAATGTCCCATAAGTAGGACATTCTATTGTGGATTCACCCCATGATATTAGTGGTTATCACCATTTCCTTGTCTTCTATTGGTTGTTCATGACATATCCCTTGTACACTATTATTTTATTATTTTAGCAATGTGTATGATCATTAGATGTGTTTTAGATACCTTGGTCTTGTATCAAAATTGTATTATTTTAAGTGATTTTTTATGATCACTTGATTAACCATCTCCTAGTATAGAGGGTTGGCCTCAAGGTCCCACATGGTTGGGTGGTATTTATCACCATTCGGGCTAGCTAGATCTACAACTATGGTTTAGAGAATGTGTAAATTTCACTTGATGATTGTGATGTTCAAAGACCATTATTACATTATTGAGAAATGTACACTTAAGGAATTTTGTCACCCTACAGTTCAATTTATATATGATCCCTGAATGAAATTTGTAAACCTATGGAAATTATCCACATTTGAGATGAAGGTGTCATTTTATTATTTCAATTATCATTATTTGGCTTGATAAGGTGTTTTAGTTTGAAATGGAATCCTATGACATGCTTTTACTAATTCTTAAATGTGTAGATGTAGTTTGCTTTCGAATTGAAATAAGATTATTAATAATATGTTACCCTATGATTAAGAGTTGTAATCATTAGTTCATATTTTGTATTTAAATATTGGGTAGTAGTTAGAATCAATCATGTATGTTATTGTTACATAGAAGGAAATTGGTAAATACTGATGATTAGTAGCTTTTTGGCTTGAATTTTAGACATGATGAATTGAGCCTTGAGAACATAGGAAATGTTTAGTTCAATCTATTATGGCTCAATCTAGATTCAATTCCCCTTTATATTTGCCTAAAAATTCACGAGTTGTCTAATCAAATGATCTATCCCATCTAATGACTACCATGTTCTTTTACCTTCCACATATGAGCCTAACCCCAAAAGTGTATGGGTCATTAATGCGAATTAAATGTCAAGATATATAATAGTTTTTCCCTTTCTTTACCTTTTCTCAACATAAAAAAACCTTGGTTGTTGATTCATGAGACCCACTAAAATTACAAGGGCTCATGTGAACTTTTCCTATCAACAAAGTCCAATATCCTTCAAAGTCTTGTGAGCCCTCCAATAGAGTTAAATTTAACAACCTTTGAAATTGATGATATATCTCCTTTGTGGCTTTGTGAACCCAAAGAAAAACCTATGGGCCCATGTTATATCTCTCCACCATAGACTCCTAAAACACTCTATTAAAATTTTTGAAATAACACGAGTTGCCCAATAATTTTCACATGACCTCCTCAATAATGGAGATCTTAGATTTTCCTTCACTAGCCCATATGCCTTTTGATTTTATTTGGCTTTTATAAACCATTTCATCAAACATATGATAGTTTCCACTCCTCTTGAAGGCCTTTGTAGAACTATCAACTAACAATCTCCCATGCATTGTTGGATTAAAATTATCAATGACTTGTATTTATCCAAGCCTCTTAAACCTTCGTTTTATTTGTGATAACCACAACTTCATGTTGCAAGGTTAAATTAAAAAAATCGAGATGTAGTGAAATTTCATCACAATGGTAATATGTCCTCAGTAATTCAACAACTTCCTTCAATTAATTTGTGATAATCATATCTTCATGTTGCAAGATCAAATTAAAAAAATTAAAATATAGTGAAATTTCATGATGCAGTCAAGACTAGGGAACCTTATTAGGGCACCCAATCTTGCAGCTTATTCAATCCAACTTCTCAAACTCTAAATTTTTGCACATTCATTTAATTAAAACCATAGAGAAATCCACTAAAATAACATTCAAAAACTCATGTAGACAACAACAAGATTTATGCAAGTCATCTATCTCATATTTAATCTTCAAAGCTACTGGCAAGCTACAGGCAAGAAACCCAAACTCTTCATTAACATAAATCCATGAATGAATATTTTAAATTTGCTGCAAATTTCTTCATTACCATCAAAAAATCATGAAAAGACATACATTTAATCCTCCACATAATCTCCATCTGCTACAAAAATAATCTACAGGCAAGATTAAGAACAAATATGCGAAATTCCACCACAAACCCGTCATTTTCTATCTTTCACTTCTCCCTCATTATCATGAATCTTTTAAAACACCAACATGGGTTTTGTGTGCCTTGTTCTCAACTTTTCAAATCATTTTGAAAATCTCAATTTCCTTATTGTATGAGAAAGTTATGCCCAATTTACTGAAATTGGTTCTCACAGCCATAACCCAGACAATCTCCTTCTTCCCCAAAATGCCAGTCAAACCTCTACCTCCTCCATTCTAGCCTGGCAATTAATGCAAATGGCCTCTTTAAAGTTTTTTCTAGGCAAATTCAAACTTTTTTCAAAAATTACCATCCAATTCATCATCCGACAACTCCACTCCCCAGACACCAACATCATGGAAAATATTTTATTCCCAAATCATTTAATTCTTTGTGGGAGTTACAAAAAATAATTAAAAAAAAAACATTTCTCTGTGTAATGTGAAATTACACCAAATGCCTTCACATTTGATATGAATTTGGAGCCAAAAAAAGTGTAGAAAGAAGGGGCCTTTTCAAGGTTGTTGAAGGAGAGTTAATTTATGCCTGCAAGATAAAAACAAACCCAAAATTGAAAAAGACAAGATTAAATAAAAGACTTTTTTTGGTTGTGCAGGATAGCCCGTGCACCCGAATGCTCTTGCATCAAACACCTAGGGTAAGAAGAAATGTTCCATGAGTTAAAACTCATGAACATTTGAAAATCTTGTGTTTGTTCTTCAACCATCTTTCTTCTTTATCAACCTATTTCTTCTTCTTCACCTTACTCTGATTCTTCATATCTCATCCTTCCTCTTTTTCTTCTCCTCATTAAATTGATTTGACTGCACCATATTTCATATTTCCATTCCATTTTATAATTCTCAACACTTGTATACAAATCGACATTAACAAATTCCTAGAAATCAATGAATTCTATTTGCATTTCTTCCTTACCTTTTCCTCCTTCATCCTCTTCTTCTTCTATGTCAATAAAATTCATTATACCTTGATGTTTTTCAGCTTGAAACCTGTTATTGCTGCCCCCAATCATCTTTCCCATTTCTCTTTCTTTCACCATTTCATCACAATACAAATCAGCTTTGACATCAACATCACTAAATTTTGCAAAATCATCAAATACCTTTATTTTCTCCTTTTTCCCTATTACTGTATCATCCATTTTAGTATTCTCATATCTATTCATATTAACCATGTTATTCTCATGTGGATCAATTTCATTTTTATCATCAAATAACTCTAAAAATTGAAACTTTACCTCTTTGTCAACTGCAACTCTTGTTTCATTTTCTATCAAAGCTATCCACTCCTTTTCAACTGTTGCAATTTGGACTAGTAACTTATATTTTTCTTCATTTTCTGTTTCTCCTTCAATTTTCTCATTTGTCTTCCTTTCTATGTTTTCTTCTTCAAACTGCTGCCCCAAACTTTTCATGTTTCAATGTCCTTCATTGAACCAAGCTTTGCTACAACTTCACTTCTTTTTACCTTTATAACTTCATTATTACTTACTACATCAATACTATCCTTTTTATCCATTTTCACATACACAAATTCATATATCTCTTTAACATCAAATTTTCTTTCAAAAATATCATAAACATGACTATTTACCTATGTGTTTTCTTGTTTGTCTACTACTGCCTCAACTTTTTCTTCTTGAATTTCTACTATAATCTGGTTGTTCTCTTCTTCGACCTCCTCCCTTGCACTCAATGGTGTCATTTTATTCATTATATCTATATCTTTATGAGGACCAATCGCTGCCCAAACTTCACAATCACCATATTCATTTATCTTTTCTTCATGCAAATCAATATTTCCTTTACAAAACTCAAAAGAAGGAGACAATACCTTTGTTTTTTCTGCTACAACCTCTTTTCCAGTGTATGCAATTTCATTTTTATTTTATTTTATATCATCAACAAGATGCACTTCTACTGCTACCTCTTTCTTTCTCCATTCTTTCCTTGTGCCTTTATTCTTTCCTTGCTTTCTTTCATCTGCATTTGTGTGGGCTTCTCCCACATGACTTTCTCTCCATACTCTTTCTACCATAGGGCTACTACATTGCACTTCAACATTCTCATTTTCGTTGTCCTCTTTGCCAAATCTTTGCTTTTCCTCTTTCTTCTCTTTGTTTTCCTCTATTACAACTTCTTTTCCTTCTTCATTTCCTGCACACAAACCATTATTTGCAAATTCATTATGAAATAAACAATGTAATTTAACTTCATCTATTTTTTGATTTTCTTCAACTCTAGCTTTCTTTTTCATTCCCAAGATTTCCTCAAGGGCATCCAATCTCACTTCTATCTTTCTCAACTCCTCAAAGAGATTCTTTTGTCTCACTTTTTCTCAATACTCTTCCCAAAATAACATTCTCACAGGTCTTCTAATGACCCATCTCATCTTCTTCTTCAAAGCCATTTTTAGAGACTCACAAGTCCCTCTATAATTACAAGTCCTCCTTGCGACAATCTCTCTCGCTTTAGGGTATCAACCCTCTACAGTCATAGATTCTCCCTGCAAAAAACTCACTCTTGATTATCCTCTACCCAATAGATGGTTTCTGGAAAACACCTCTCTCTCTCGTGCACCTTCTACCTAGCCTTAACCTCTACTAGAGGATAGTAGTCATAGATCCTCTTTCATACCTGCAACAAACAAACGTTCTCACAACTCTCTCTCTCACATTTATGTGAAATTCTACCACAAACCTGTCACTTTCTATCCTTCACTACTCCCTCATTATCATAAATCTTTTAAAACTCCAACATGGGTTTTGTGCACCTCGTTCTCAAATTTTTAGATCATTTTGAAAATCTTGATTTCGTTATTGTATGAAAAATTTATGCCCAATTTACTGAAGTTGGTTCTCATAGCCACGACCCAAACAATCTCCTTCTTCCCCAAAATGTCAGTCAAACCTCTACCTCCTCCATTCTGGCTTGGTAATTCATGCAAATGGCCTCTTTAATGTTTTTGCTAGGCAAATTCAAACTTTTTGCAAAAATTACCATCCAATTCATCATCCGACAACTCCACTCCCTAGACACCAGCATTATGGAAAATATTTTATTCCCAAATCATTTAATTCTTTGTGGGAGTTACAAAAAAAATAAGAAAATAAATTTCTCTATGTAATGTGAAATTACACCAAATGCCTTCACATTTCATCTAAATTTGGAGCCAAACAAAGTGTAGAAAGAAGGGGCCTTTTCAAGATTGTTGAAGGAGAGTTAATTCATGCCTACAAGATAAAAACAAACCCAAAATTGAAAAAGACAAGATTAAATAAAAGAGGTTTTTTGGTTGTGCAAGATAGCCTGTGCACCCAAATGGTCCTGCATCATTTCATCACAATGGTAATATGTCCTCAACAATTCAACTTCCTTGTTTATCAATATTCAATAGTGGTAACCATATCCAAAATAAAAGAGATAGGCAAACTAAATCATAATTATTAAAAGATGAAAGAATGGCTTACAAATGTTGAATAGTGGTGTGCAAGAAATTTGGAAAAGATTTAGCATGAATCTTAAAGATCTCAAATTCATGGTAATATCTTATTGGTTGCAAAATTTGGACCATTTGGCTTATTAAAACATGATTACTACTAGTTCTCAAATTAATTAGGAGTGATAGTAGTTAAGGATAAAATTTCTTAATTAAAACTAGGCTAAACTAAAACTAGAACTTAAGATGACCTTGTGGAAATGGAAAATATCATTTGCGGGATTAGAAGTGACTTGCTTATCCCTTTGATAGTAAAATATTTGTTGCAATGAACTCATCATTTTGCTTAGAAAAGCTAACTTTTGCACAATATGAATAACACACTTAGTGGATGACAAAAGAAAACTAAGAATGATACGTGGAGAGTCCTAAGAGATAAATGCGACACTTTAATTTAGAGACATTGGTTGACGATTGTATTTTTATATCTCATATCATGTTAAATTTTCAAAACATCATTAGACTTTAGATGAAGGCTTGTTTAAATTTAAAAAGATATTAACTAGGGTTTAGCAAGCTAATTGTTGTGATATTGCTATCAGGATTCAACCGTGTAGTTATACGAGTCAAACTCATTGACCCATGTTTCATGAGTAGTGGTTCAAAAGGACCCATCTCTCATGATAATGAATGGTCCACTTAGCACTCATTGCATCTAAGTGATGCTCATAGAGGTGAAGCACTGGGCCTTCTTGAGAGGTCACCCATCCCAGTACTACTCTAGCTCAAGCGCGCTTAACCACAGAGTTTTCTCCAAGGTTAAGCCCACTTAGCTTGCAATCCCATTTGTAAAACCTTCAACAAGTGTTGTGTCTTATGAACCATTCATTGTAGAGCCCTTTAGCTCATCAATTGATAAATAGAAGGTATTTTCCACAACATGTCAAATTGTGATATTGCTATTAGGATTCAACCTTGTAGTTATACGAGTCAAACACATTGACCCATGTTTCATGGGTAGTTGTTCACAAGAACCTGTCTCTCATGATAATGAATGGTCCACTTAGCACTCAATGCATCTCAGTGATGCTCACAGAGGTGAAGCACTGGGCCTTCTCGGGAGGTCACCCATCCCAATACTACTCCAGCTCAAGTGTGATTAACCATAGAGTTTTCTCCAAGGTTAAGCTCACTTAGCTTGCAAATCCATTTGCAAAACCTTTAGCAAGTGTTGTGCCTTATGAACCATTCATTATAGAGCCCCTTTAGCTCATCAATTGATAAGTAGGAGGTATTTTCCATAACATATTAAATTATGATATTGCTATTAGGATTCAACCATGTGGTTATATGAGTCAAACTCATTGACCCATGTTTCATGAGTAGTGGTTCACAAGAACCCATCTCTCATGAAAATGAATGGTCCAGTTAGCTCTCATTGCATCTAGGTGATGCTCACAGAGGTGACACATTGGGCCTTCTCGGGAGGTCACCCATCCCAGTACTACTCCATCTCAATAATGCTTTAAAACCATAGAGTTTTCTCCAAGGTTAAGCCCACTTAGCTTGCAAACCCATTTGTAAGCTAAGTGGGCTTAACCTTGGAGAAAAATCTATGGTTAAGCGTGCTTGAGCTAGAGTAGTACTGGGATGGATGACCTCTCGGGAAGGCCTAGTGCTTCACCTCTGTGAGCATCACCTAGATGCAATGAGTGCTAAGTGTAACATTCATTATCATGAGATATGGGTTCTTGTGAGCCACTACTTATGAAACACGGGTCAATTATCTTGACTCATATAACTTCACGGTTGAATCCTAATAGCAATATCAGAATTTGACATGTTGTAGAAAATACATCCTAATTATCAATTGATGAGCTAAAGGGGCTCTATAATGAATGGTTCATAAGGCACAACACTTGCTAAAGGTTTTGCAAATGGGGTTGCAAGCTAAGTGGGCTTAACCTTGGAGAAAACTCTATGGTTAAGTGCACTTGAGCTGGAGTAGTACTAAGATGGGTGACCTCCTGAGAAGGCCTAGTGCTTCACCTCTGTGAGCATCACTTAGATGCAATGAATTCTAAGTGGAACATTCATTATCATGAGAGATGGGTTCTTGTGAATCACTACTCATGAAACATAGTTCAATGAGTTTGACTCGTATAACTACATAGTTGAATATTGATAGCAATATCATAATTTGACATGCTGTGGAAAATACCTCCTACATATCAACTGATGAGCTAAAGGGGCTCTATAATGAAGGGTTCATAAGGCACAACACTTGCTAAAGGTTTTGCAAATGGGGTTGCAAGCTAAGTGGGATTAAACTTGGAGAACAGTTTGTGGTTAAGCGCACTTGAGCTGGAGTAGTACTGGGATGGGTGACCTCCCTGGAAGGCCCAGTGCTTCACCTTTGTGAGCATCACCTAGATGCAATGAGTGCTAAGTGGACCATTCATTATCATGAGAGATGGGTTCTTGTGAACCACTACTCATGAAACACGGGTCAATGAGTTTGACTCGTATAACTTCACGGTTGAATCCTGATAGCAATATCACAATTTGAAATGCTATGGAAAATACCTCCTACTATCAAGCTAATTGTTGCTATATGAGAACTTTAATATTTCAAATCTTTGTGTTAGCACAAAAAATCCTATAATTAAGCACTAATATTATGAAGTATAAAAGGGTGTCAAGGTCTAGCATAGTTAATCTAGCCAAGGACATGTTTCTTGATTTGTAATGTGTGAAAGGTATTATATGATCTATCAACTTTGTTAAACTCTCATTTTCTTTTTTACATATGTAGGGATTGCTACCAAAAATGCCTTTGATACTACTTTGCATGATTTGACTTGTATTGGACAAATGAGGGTGTTTAAAAGAATGATCTTGTTATACATTTGAAAACATTTTTAAGATTATAAATTCACAAGTATTTAGGTTCCTATTGATAATTTACTTCTTTCTTAACTTGAATATTAACATATAAAGTATTTATTTCTTTTATGTAGAAGGGAATGTTAGTGTAAATAAGATTATTTCCTATCTGGTTAGCTTATCACCCTTTCTAGGTTGATTCATTCACACTTGTTAAGTCACCACTTAGGGAATTTTTAGTTTTGTCTCACTCCAAATGGTTCAGACGCATGTATTCACCTTTTGAGACACCTATTTTATGCACATCTTACACATGCTCAAACACTTGTCATATGAGCAAACACATGTTACACATTTAGAGGGTTAATCAGTCATTTAGTCTTAGCTTCCTATCTTCTCTACCTTGCCTATATATGCAAGGCAATCATTTTATATTTTTATACACTCCCATTTTATATGATAATATCATATTGTGCATTATTCTGTTTCACTAGTGGAAGACTATTATGTTGCATTCAAATCTTGATTTTTTCAACATGGTATCAAAGTCATGATTGCACGTCCCTTCCCAAATCAAGGTGATTCCAATGCTTATCCATATCATCAAAACATCATGGAGTCAAACAGACATTTCCATTGAATTTGAAAGGCTTAAGAAACAAAGAAATACCTTTTGTTTCATCGAATTTGATAATTTATTTTTTATTTTTTAAAAATTTAACCCCTATACACTACGAAATCTGAAATTTTGAAAAAGAAAATAGTAGAGGGACCATTTTGTCATTTTGGTCCAAATTTTTATTGTAGGTTTCATGTGGTTCATGATTGACCATTTTTTATTTGGTCGAGGGTTCACCACCACCATTGTTTTCCATCTGTGAATTTATTCCTCCATTGTTGAGGCTTTGTAGGTGATTCAAGTCATGTTCATATGCTCTGAGGTCTTTATGTGTTCGTCAAGCATGTGATAAGGTGTAGGCAATGATGGAGACTAAACCTTCGTAATCCACTTGGACAATGCCAGCCTTATATTTGAACCCGAAAGGAAGTTTGCAGGTTCATTGGCCGCAGAGGGGGAATCTTACTTGAAAGACGAGAGATCTGGATTGTGTCAAGGCTGAGAAGGGGCCGACCCTACATTTGGTACCTTTATCCCATTCGACCATATCAATAGACAAGAATTCTTGGAGTTGGTGTGACCCTATGTGCACCTATTTTATTCCAACAGCTTACGAAACCCTTCAAAGCAATGAAGACTTATTAATGTGACTAGCTTTAACAGATCTGTTATTGCCATATCATACATGTGGTCTACGTTCAAGAAGGGAATTTAATAGGTTTACGAGATCCCATATATAGAAAGCACTTTCACACCCATTAATTTTTGTGAAAAACGAGACATATTCCCAATATGGTCTTGAAGCCTTTCTCATGTAGCCACTAACATTTGACAAAGATTTATTTGTAAAAGAATTTCTTTGCAGACAACCTTGTGCCCCTAATCAGTACCTGAACACTATAGTCTTCAGCAAATGCGAACTCTGAATCCACATTATCACGACCTATGGTTTTTGGCATTGCCGTCAGAGACAACAAGAAGGGCCACATAATCTCTGGGCATCTTCAACTTGCAGTCAGGAATGATGAAGAAGTAAGGGAATTATTGCACTGCATCATCATTGCACACAATATCCACATGGTCCACAACCTCCACCCTCTTCCAGGGAAGAGCATCCAAAGCACCTATCTTCCAATGGCCATCTTTATCAGTCGCTAATCAATAGTAGTCAAAAGTAGAAGTTATTTTTCACAGCGTGTCAAATTGTGATATTGCTATTAGGATTCAATTGTGTAGTTTTAGAGTCAAACATGGTCAATGAGTTTGACTCTAAAACTACACGGTTGAACCCTGATAGCAATATCACAATAGTAGTCATCTTAACCGCTCCATAACCACTAGGTCATAGCTAGTTTGACCGCCAGGTCAAATTGTTAATTGTTAGGCTCTCTTTGAACTTAGAAGGGGTTGTTTCCTTTTTTCTATAACTTGCAAATGGGGAGTTAGATTTTTGAGTTCTAATAGCCGATATAAAGTTCTTTCTATCATGGATATTATGGTGATTTTTTTTTTTTGCAAAATAATATTTCTTTTAACTATTTTTTTGGCCTTTGAAGTCACTTTGTATTCAAATTTCGACAGTGCATAACTTTCTCCTCAATTATTAGGATTTTGCAATTGTTTTTTGAATTTTATCAAAATTTTGCAAGAAGTTCATTTTTACATGTATAATTAACATTTGGTAGCCAATTTATCATAAATTGGAAAAATCTGAGTTATAAACAAAAGATTTTGAAATCTTATTGTAGACACTGACAAATGGCTTAGGCCTATGATTGCATTTTCCATCATCAATTCAAGATACTCGCAAAATCATTATAAATTAACATCCTAATTCCTCTAATTAATTAAATAGTTTTAACCATTTAATTAATTCATTTCAGTATTCTTCTAAAATTGATTAATTAAGTAAATTACATTAATTTATCTTAATTATGTTGCTAATTAATTTTAATCTCTTCTTTTGATTAATTAAATAAGTTTCCTAAATTTATTTAATTACGTCATTTAATTCTAATCTCTTCTTTAATTAATTAAATAAGTTTCATAAATTTATTTAATTAAGTCATTTAAATTAATTCATATTCTCTCACATTTAATTAAATAAATGATTACTTGTTTAATTAATTATTCTATCTTCTCACCTAAAGTGCCTCCATAAATTAAATAGTTCATTCAACTATTTAATCACGTATACACAACTTCCTCCACAAAAGAAAGGAATTAATTTAATAATCAATTCTTCTATTTGAGCACATGTCTCCTACATTTTCAAGTAAATATCTCATGCATTTATTCTCTCCACTTCTGATTGACACACTCTCTCAGTTCACTCACCAAATTGATCTGTCACCTCCTTTTGACTCACACACTCTCTCAATTACACCTCTTGGAACTAATCAATCAAATCAGTGAACTATTCAATCAATCTAATCGATCAAGTCAAGTTAACTATGCAATCAGGTCCTCACACTCGATATGGACCATTCGAATTCAAATCAATCTCGATCATCAAATCTAGGAAAATTTTATAAAATAATTTTTTCAATTCTATTTTCAGTAACCACAATCTTCAAATTTTTGTTGTCAAAATACTTACAAGCTAAAATTGCACACTCACAATCTGAGGGCATTGAAGCAATTTAAAACAAAGTTGAGAAGAATAATGGAGATGAGTCAAGCAAGCATGGGAATTACATGATATGATTCTTATTTATTGAATTCCTGTGTAGCATTGCATTTCATTATTGATTTGGGGATCTTAGCATAATCCAGGCAATTGGTGGTTGTTGTCATTATGCTTTTCTTTATTCCTGTTTATTTTCCCTTATTACATTTGGTGAACATGGCGTGAAGTAACAGACTTCAAAAAAATTTGTAGAAAATTTGATTTTTGTAGGAACAGGTACGGATTGACGCATTTGATGCATGAAACGATGCATTTGACATCATGAACCAAATCTAAAGAGGGAAACGCTACATCTGACTTAGAATGACGCATCTATGGCTTCTTGTGATGCATCTGACTGGTAAACCTGCGATGCTCTGACTGTAAAAATGAATTTTTTGATTTCCAAAATTCTAAAAAAAATTTATGACTAATTCGGAGTTTACAATGTGTGATATGGTGGAGTTAAAATAATTTGTGTAGGACGATTGATAGAAGACAAAATACAAACTTTCAGACTTCTAATGTGTGGTTTTATAGAATGATTGTCAAAGAAAATAATCTGAAAATCTATTTTTATCATGCTTACTTACATGTTTTGAGTCTTCACATAGTATTTCTTTTATTAATCAATCAATTAATTAACCCTACTTTGAGTCTTCACATAGTATTTTGTTGTTTAATTAGGGTGGATTTATCACTGTCTTCTATGCTTGGGAAGGTTGGTAGGCTCATATGCTCTCACCTTGGGAAACCTCAGTGATCAAAAAGCCAGACCCATCCACTTTTATGTTTACCTATTAGAGGGCCTGCCTTGGTGGGAAAAAGTACTCACCCCAAGGGAACAACTCAAACCGGTAATGAGCTAAAGCCTAGTTACTCCCAACTGGTATATAAATTTGAATGTTGAGGAAATCTCAGCATTACAGGCGCTCCTACAGACAAGCAAGAAATCTCCTTATTAGAGCTAATCTTGCCTCTTGTGTGGCCACCTGAACGGGTGCACTGATTAAAAACTATTTGTTTAGATTTTCCAAAATCCTTTCTATCTATTAGCGTAGGAGGTTGGACCTCTAAAGCCATCCCAAATTTTTGCGTTTCTTAGTAGAGATGACAAATTCCTTGTTCATGCAAGAATCTGAATCTTGGTAAGCCCGAGAAGTGAGTGCACTGTAAGGGGGAGCCTTTGCTACCAAGATCCTAAGTCATCCATTCTGAATAGGCATGATTGGAGAAATCCAAGTGGAAATCCAACAGATATTGTCTTTGCCAACCTTAGGATTGTAATTATTTATTTATTTATTTCAAACATTTTTCTTGGCGTGTCTTATGGGTGTGTTTAGTTAGATCTGATCAAATGAAAACATCAAAAATTTGATCCTAAAAAAGTTAGAAATATGTCAAAACCTAGGACCAGTTCACTATTCAATGCATCTGTCACATAAAAACACACATTTGACATTCTAAGTCATAACTGTTTAATCCAGAAACACATCTAATATTTTGAGTCGCAATTGCCAAAAACCACAATGCATATAACATTCTAAACCGCATCTGTGAACTCCAAAAATGCATCTGATACTGTAAACCACATCTATGATCTATTATGATGCATTTGATCTTATGCACCGCATTTGTAGTCTGGAATGACACATCTACCTGTCACAGAAAATCTTACAATCAACCAATGAAAAACTCAAAAGATTTACTATAGGATTTCATTACCTGATATGCTCTCTCCTGTAAACCTTATCCAGACATGTGACTTTCTCATAATTAGGTTCATCCTCAGTTTTCCTAGATAGTGCCATCATTGCATTACTTAGATCATCCTTAGCATACTTAGGGAAATCCTTGTCCATAATACATTGTAGAATTTAGGGTAGATAAACTGTCTTACCTTGATTAAAAACATTGATTCAAATATGATTGCCCTTGACATATCATTTTACAATTTTTCCTTTGTCATCTTAGTGGAATACCTCAAACACACCAAGCTAATTTGAATTCCACATAGTCAACCTATCACTTATTTTTCTAGTATTGATCCTAAAACATCATTGGAAATCCTAGTTGGAACCTTGCATCAAACTTGGTCAATTAGAAACTCATCCCTTAGTATCGACATATAGTTTGCATTATACCTTAGTTATTTGCATTTTAGACGTCATCCTCTTTTGAGAAAGTCTTATCTTATGGTCCAAACTAGATTACAAAAGAGACGATTAGAAATGGACTCTTCACGACAAGGTGACGACCTTTACAATCCCACTAGAAAATTGAACCTTGGTTCTACACCTCCTCAAGACAATACCAATACCACACACATTGGGTCAACATCACAACAACCTCTAAAATCTAACCCATATGGTAACCCATTTGAAAATTTCGTCTTAAGAGATGCCCAAGGTCATATCGATGTTGAGGAACTTGAGGTAGTAGCCCAGGATCCTGAGGTAATTGAATTTGTCAATGAGCTCATCATGCTCGACCCTGAGAAATCTTTAGCAAAACTCCTAGAGGATGGGATTAAATTACCACCTGGATTTGACATAAACACACTATAAGCGGTGCCATCACCTAAAAATGTCTCAAACCAAAACCAAGGAACTACAACACATATTCCACAGACTGTTATACCTCAGGTAAACCTCAATATACCTTCAGGAGGAGTTACATAGAGTGCTTCAACGACTCACACTATCCCAATACCATCATTTACATAGGCTGTGACACAATCAACCTCAGTCCCTGTAACACAGTCAACAACACAATAGACGGGCACTAATCCATTTGGGACCTCAACAAACACTATGAATACCTCCTCAAACAATCTTAATGGATGCAAGAGAATAATATTTTCAGGTTCAAGACCCACACCTAAGGTTAATATCAAGGGTACCACATATGCTCAAGCTATTCCCCAAACTAGTACTAGACAAGGACAATAGGGTACACATACGTCTCCTCAGGTGAATCAAGTACAACCAAGATTTCAATCAAATACCTTAAACACATCACAACAAGGTACCCATGTACAAATTGGAGGTTAGAACACACAAGGGAAACCCAACATGAACACCTCCTATATGGGTGATCCCACAATACTGATTTATAATTTTTGGCCAAACTAGACACTAAACTGATTTTTTCTAACTAAATCTTCACTTTCGGACACCTATAGCAGCTAAACTGTGAGGAATTTGAAGATGATCCAAACTAGTGATTTGTGACATTTTATCTGTAGATTCTAAATATATTGTTTTCAATTTTTTTGAAATTAGATTGCACTTCCTTTTCCATCTCCTTTGAAAACTAGTTTTTTTTCAGTAAACACCATTTTTAAGGAGTGATGCTCACCGTATAACACATAACGTTTTTTCCATGAAGCATAAAATTTTATTTTTTTTGAATTTAGATTTGTAACTATGATATATAGTGCTTCCAATTGGTCTCATAGTGGTTTATTGAATATTTTTTCCTCAATCAAGTTTCAAAGTCAAACCAATTACAATTCAGACATAGGCAGACCGTATAACACATAATTTTTTTTGTACGTATCAAAATTCAATTTTTCTTTGTTGGATCAAGGACTTCAATATCTGGTGCACTCATATTTTTCAATTTTTTTTTATAATCATCTATTTTTCCATATGTGCAGAATATAGAGCTTGATTTTCGGTAAAAAACCTACATTCATAGGAAATAAAAAATAAATATAATAATAAAATTAAATTTATTTAAAATTATACTTTTTGGGAAGCTTCTAATAAGGACGACATACTCACAAAAATAAAATTTTAAATGAATTCATTTGATCCCCAAAAGGTAAATCAAAAGTGGTATTTTATCAACATTTTGATAGGTGTAAAGGAGACTCCGTTATAGGTATGGTTTAAAACTAGCTGGGTTCTATCCAAGGGGGTTTGATCTAAGGTGGTTTGATCAAAGCCTTTTCAATTGGAATCCTTCAAATGGAACTTTTTAAGGCTTAAATCATTATATTTTCTAAAAATATGTGATTTCAACAAAAATCAAAATCTCTCAGAAATTGTAAACTAGCATTGTGGGATCACCCATACGCATATACCTTAGGTACAACAACAAACGTCTCCATACAACTATCAAGTATCTACGCAAACTGTGGTAACCAACAATATGAATGACACATCAAACCCATAGGTGGGTTCTCTAACTACTTAAATGCTTTCTTTATAGAAACAAATGGAGAACATGCAAGTAACAACCAAGAAATCCTATAGCATGTAGGACCTGCATCTGTATCCCTTTGATAAGACTATCTACATGCTGCCTTTTCCACAAAATTACACAATCCCAAACTTTCCAAAGTACAAAGAGACAAGCAACCCAATAGAGCACATCAAATAATTCAACACGACTTGTGTTGACATTACATTGGAACATACATAATTGATGAGGTTATTCCCCATAACTCTTACGGGTCCTGCACTTGAGTGGTTTTCACAATTACCTGGAGGCATAAGAACATGGTCCGAGTTAGTTAAAAATTTTGTAGACAACTATGCCTTTAACATCGAAAAAAATATCACATTAGCCACTTTATGTACATCGAAACAAGAAGAGGGAGAGTCCTTTATCAAATACTTCCAGAGATGGAGAAACTTGGAAAGTCGATGCTAGATATAGATCCTTGAGAAACAAAAGGTGGACATGTTTGTTGAAAACCTCCTTTATCCTTTAAAGGATCCCTTGCAAGTTCATTGTTGTGCCCATTTTTCAGACCTAGTTGAAAAATGAACAATGATCAAGAAATCACTTGTCGCTAAGGGCACCCTTAAGTTATCTAAGAATACCAACAACCAACACACTTTCAATGACAAAGCAAAATACTGGTCTTGAAAAAACAAATTCACAAATGATGGGGTTGTGGATACCAAAGCAGTAAACAAAACCGGTCTTGTTGTCACTCTGAGAGGACATGGAGCACCAACAACTATACCCCAAAACCCTACACCAATGAGAAATTCCATGCAAAATAATCAAGGACTAGGACAATAGAGACCACCTAGACAATACATTAGACGTGAATACACTCCCCTCGAAGAACCCATTGAGTCCATAGTAAAGAAATGTGTTCAATCAATTGTCATACAATTACGGGAACCTACGACTTACGTCTTTGAATTTAAACCCTCTTGGTGGGATGATAATGATTTTTGTGAATACCACCAAGGTAAAGGACATAAAACATCCACTTGTAAACAATTGAAAAATATTATTCAAGACCTTATTGAAGACAAAGTGATCGAGGTAGAGGGACAACAACACCACACTTCCAATAAAGATCACATGATCTACAAGAATCCTTTTCAAGACCATGGTTTGGGGAAAGCCTCTGGTTCAGGTACTAATAACAATAACTCAACCAATTATACGATTACTGTCTATAATTACAAAATCCTCCATCTTCAAGTTGCAGATGAACATATCAAAACCATTATCATCAAGAAGACCCCAGAGTGCACTGTAAACACTTGTAGAACTAAAATAACTGTACCTGGCCCTTCGCCTCCCAAGAAGTCCCAAGCTAAAGGCCATTTTAACTTGCTAGATCAGCTAGGAAAAACCCCAACACAAATATCCATACTAGATCTGCTATGCACCTCACTCGAGCATAGGGCCATCCTAGATAAAATGTTGAAAGAGACTGTTGTCCCAGACAACCTCGATGTCGACTGGATTCAAGCCATGGTTGGATTCTTGGTGAGTTCTCACCATTTTACCTTCTCTAACAAAGACTACTCAACCCAAAAGATGAACCATAATGACTCACTACACATTGAAGCCTTCATCCATCAAAATATGATCAAACGAGTCTTGATAGACAACAGAGCGAGATTGAATGTTTGTTCCCTAAAATTGGTTAAGGCACTGGGTTTCTCTGAAGCATGTGTGGATAAGACAAAGAGCATAGTCATAAGAGGTTATGATGATGATGAACAATCCTCTGCAAGCATAATAACACTTCCACTCTAAGTGGGACCCATAATGTTGGATACGACTTTCCAAGTATTGGATTTGGAAATCCCCTATAATCTTCTCCTCGATCGACCATGGATTCATGCCACATGAAGGCCATTCCCTCAACATATCATCAATGCCTAAAGTTTCCCTACAATGACACCGAGATTACAATCTAGGGTCATCCTGATCCCTTTGAGTATTGCACTAACCTGCGAGGAGTCTCTGAATGTCAGATGCCACTTAACCATGAAGCCTTGATGTCAAATTCAACCAAATACATTGACCCCTCAACACTCCACAGGACATCTAATGCCACTCAGTCATCTACCTCTACATCCTCTGCTTCCATTGCCAAATCCCTAGACCCCGAGATCTAGATCCAAAGCAAGGGATGCAGAGAATACAACGTGAACACTCCCTTCTGCATTATCACAATGCCAAAATCACCAAAGACATATGGAAAGCCGTGTTGCAGCGTCGAACCTAAGGTCCTGATTCATGTACCTCCTAAAACTACTTTCATTAAATTGGGGGACCTTGATAAGGAAGTTATTGAATATGTGTCTAACTTGATCTATCAAGAAGAGGCGACACCACTTCCAACACAAAAATATGGTAAAGGGTTTTTAATGATGCAATCAAAAGGTTATAATGGCACCAGTGGGTTAGGCATAAACAAAAATGGAAGAAGAGAACCCTACATACCTACTAAATGGGGGAAGAATCTTTGGTTAGTGTGGAAGCTACTGAAGATCGGTACCACTAAAACCAAATTACCTTCGAATAAGGAAGTACGTGCTTCTGAATGTATCAAGACATCGAAGGATTCTGACAATGACTTTTATGATGATAATGATTTTGACAACTGGGAATGGGAATCTTATGCCTCTAGCACCTACGAACTGGATGAAATTTTCCATGATCCAAATACATCTAGCCCTAGGGTAACCAATTGTATGTGTCTCAGCATCTGATACAATACCTCGATCCTTACCTTATCAACTGCTTCCCCACAATTTGCAAATATTGATGATTGCATTTCCCTAGTCTACCCACAACTGGGTGACTGGGACCAACAAGGTCCTATTATTTTGGATACCTTTGAGAACGATGAAGCTATTGTTGAGTTCATGGGACTAAGAGAAGGAATGCCATGGGGAGACCACAAAGTTAACTTAGCTATAGAACTTGATGTGGTAGTGTACTTCAGGGAGATTACATCACCCTTCAGTCGCAAAAAATAATAATAAAGAGAAAAAGGAAAGGTCTTTGGGTGAAAATCGTGAGGCACCCTCTGATCATAAAAAGTAAAAACAAAGGACGTATCTGAAGGTGAAAGCCTCCCTGAGGCACCTAAGGATGGAGGGTTGGAATTTCTCCCCATCACACAAGAGTGATCACCAATGCTAATTGAAGATACAAAATAGGTCAACATCAGAACACTTGAAGATCCTAAGATAGTGTTACTAGGAGCTTCCTTGACAGAAGAAGACAAACCTAACTTCCAAGCATTATTCACACAACACAAGGGAAATTTGGCCTATTCATACACCGATATGCCTGGGTTGGACCCTAAGTTAGTCTTAAATCACTTGCCATTGAATCTAGATGCTAGACCGGTAAAGCAAAAACTCGAGAAAATGCATCCACAAATTTCCTTGTTGGTCAAGATAGAACTAAAGAAACTATTGGATGTTGGCTTCATTAGGTCTATTGATTATGAAGATTGGATCTCCAATCTGGTACCTGTCACAAAACCAAATGGGAAAATCTGCATATGTACTGACTTCAGAGATTTAAACAAGGTGTTACCTAAAGATGACTTTCCTCTCCCCAACATCGACATGATCATGGATCTTACAACAGGATATGAGATGTTGTCCCTTATGGATGGTTTCTCTAGCTATAATCAAATCCGTATTTCTCTAGAAGACCAATTTAAAACAAAATTCACTTGTTCCTAGGGTACCTATTGCTGGAACGCCATGCCCTTTGGATTGAAAAATGCAAGAGCTACATACCAACGAGCAATGACTACAATATTTCATGACCTAATGCATACCCAAATTGAGGATTATGTTGATGATCTCCTGGTAAAGTCCTTAACTAGAGCTAATCATCTAAAGGTTTTAAACAGATTCTTTCAACGACTAGAAGCATAGAAGGTCCGTCTCAACCCAAAGAAGTGTGTCTTTGGGGTAAAATATGGAAAATTATTGGGATACATCGTCTCACATCGAGGAATAGAAGTCGATCCTGCCAAAGTAAAATCCATCATCGACATGCCTCCATCAATTAAGGACATTGCAAGGGAGACTACAATCTATTAGGAGATTCATTGCTCAACTCACCAAAAAATGCCATCAGTTTTAGTACCTGTTATGTAAAGGGATCCCTCTCATATGGATCAACAAATGCCAAGAATCCTTTCAACAAATAAAAGAGTATCTCCTAACACCGTCTGTGTTGATGCCACCAATAGATGGGAAGCCCCTCATATTATATGTATCTACGACCACAACAACACTGGGGGCACTACTTTCTCAGAATGACCACGATGAAAAGGAAAGAGCAATCTACTATATTAGCGGATCAACTCACAGACGCACCAACATAAGCAGAACATCCCCTCATCGCTGATTTTCCAGATGAGTCACTCTTCATTATTGAGACAAGTAATGTGTGGAAGATGTAGTTCAATGGATCCTATACCAATCATGGGTCAGGCGCTGGGGTACTGTTCATCACCCCACAAGGTGAAAAAATACCGAAATCATTCAGAATAGTATTCCCTTGTACAAATAATATTGCAAAATATGAGGCCCTATTAACGAGATTGCATATGGCAGTCAAGTGGAAGATCAAAAGTATACAGGTCTTCGAAGATTCACAGTTAGTCATCAATCAGGTCAATGATGACTATGATACAAAGGATGAGAAATTGACTCCCTATAAGAAAATGGTTGACAACTTCAAGCTTTACTTTGTCAACATCACCTTTTTTTAGATACCCCACATACAAAACAAAGCAACATATGTCATGGAAACCATTGGATTGCTCTTGGACATACCTAACAATGCGTCACAATACAAGTTCTTAGTGGAACAACTATTGATCCTAGCTTTCAACGTCCCAAAATCTGAAATGGTTTGTGAACTTGTTGGTCCTGAGTCACCTTGGTACCTAGACACTTACAATTATCTCCATTCCCATATTTTACCTGACAACTTTTCTAGTAACCAACGCATGAAATTTATTCGAAAAGCCTCTCATTATGCCATCATCGAGGATACCTTGTACCAACGAACCTTTGACAATGCCCTACTCTGATGTCTCAATAATATAGAAGCAAAAACAACCTTACACAAAGTGCATGAAGGAATTTGTGGTGCCAACTCCAGTGGTCCCACTTTAGCCAAAAATATTATGCGATTGGGATACTATTGGCCGACTATGGAACAAGAGGCATACTGATTTGTCAAAAATGCAAACAATGCCAAGTTCATGGTGATCTCATTCATGCTCCAACACAGAAACTAAGGCCCATCACTTCACCTTGGCCCTTTGCTCAATGGGGACTCGACCTTGTGGGAAAAATTCACCCCACTTCCTCAAATGGCCATAAATTCATTTTAACCACCACTGGATACTTTACCAAATGGGTAGATGCCATTCCCTTTACCTACATCACCAAAAACCAAATCACAAAGTTCTTTCTTAATTACATCATTTGCCGATATGGTATTCCACAATCCATAATCATGGACAATGGTCATCCCTTCAAAAACCAAGACGTCCATGAACTGTGCGAACAATTCCACATCCAACACCATTTTTCCACTCCCTACTACTCGCAAGGAAACGATCAAGTCGAGGCATCCAATAAAACCATCATTAAAATCCTAAATAAAATTATCAATGATGTTGGTCGTGACTAGCACATCCAACTCAGCCCTACCTTATGGGCATATTGAGCCAACATTTTTAATCCCACTAGGGCCACCCCATTTTCCTTAGTCTTTGGTATGAAGGCTATTCTACCCATTGAGGTCAAAGTCCCCTCTCATCGAGTGTCCATGAAAGGGTTAATCAATGCTGAAGAGTACATGATATCTAGGCTGCATGAGCTAGAATTACTAGATGAGCAAAGACAAAAATCACTGACCCACTTACAAGCATATTAGAACCATCTTTGCAAAGTTACAACAAGAGGGTCATGGTCAGACATTTCGACATCAGTGACTTGGTACTAATGCAGAATCCTAAAAACAAGGCAGAACAAGACAAACCTGGTAAGTTTGAGCCTAACTGGTTAGGCCCTTATGTCATCACAACTTCCTTTGGTTCTGACACATATCAATTGTCCACTCTAGAGGGAGAACCATTATCTGAGCCTATAAACAGCTTGCACCTATGCAAGTTTTACACATAGCTTGAGAGAGCTTAGTTACCATAAAAATACAAAAAAAATCGTTACCTTGATGAAAACTTGGCAAACAAGCATCTTGGTGACACCAAAAAAATTAGAAAATATCAAAAATAGTAAGGAGAAATAATCCATCCAATAGTGAAAACCATCGCGATGGTGCTTTGCATAGGTACCATGGTGAAAACCTGGCAAACAGGTGCCATGTGTAGACAATCTTCACTTCATTGTTTATTATCACTTCACATGGTCCTTTAACCTTCACCCATATAATTGTCCCTCCTTCATTCTGTGACACTCACAATAAGAGTAGTTGCTAATCCTATGGCTTGAGATTGGTTGACTCTCGTAACATACTACGCAAAATCCATCTTACCATCCAATCCCACACAGTACCTGACTGGGGGAAAATACCTAACACCCATTCTTGGTGGAATAAACCTCTAGATCTTCAAGACCTAACACACTTGGAAAATGCAAAAACATTCAGAAAACATGTCAAAAATGCAAAAAAAATAAAAAAATGTCAAAATCCCAAAAACATCCAAATAATAAAAAAACTACAAAAACAAAGTCAACGTTTGTCGTATCAGTCCTTGTCATTGTCGAACTACATTACCTATGCGACTAGATGTAGGAAAGGCCATCTGTTGATGTGCCCCCGAGGCATTAGGTCAGTTCCTTCTAGGTTTGTCAAATAAAACCAATAAAATCATGACTTACTCTTTGTCAAATAAAGCAAAGTTAGGTTGTGTCGAACTACGAGGTCTCTTCATGTATAACATAGGCAAGGCCATCAATCAATGAGCCCTCGAGGCTGCACTAGGTTAGTCCTTTAGGGTTCATCACATTCACTATCACACATGTCAGATATCTTCAAATAAAATAAATCTTTTTCAGTTAGTCTTGTCGATCAAAGTCATGACGAACTATGAGGTCTCTGCGTGTACAATGTAGGCAAGGATAATCTTTAATTAGCCCCCGAGGCCCCTATGATAGGTCCTTAAGTTAGGTTCGTGGTCAAAATCTCCGAAAACATGAAAACATTGGCAAATTTGAAAACCATAACATTCATTAAACATATCAAAAAAATTGGTCATACAATGAACGACTCAAACCATGGTCAGAAATGATGCACAATCAAACCAATCTAAATCGACAAAAAGTCTATCAAATCAATCATTTAAGGGTCTTCAATATGTGTCCTTCTTGATGTCAGACTCTTTTTTGTGAAACAATTTATTTAGGAGATGTAGTTCCTAAATGAACATCAAATCTATCCAATCAATCATTTAAGAGTCTTCAAGATGTGTCATTCTTGACGTCAGACTCTTTTCTATCAAACAATTTATTCATAAGATGCAATTCCTGAATGAACATCAAATCTATCAAATCAATCATTTAAGAGTCTTCAAAATGTGTCCTTCTTGACGTCAAAATATTTCTTGTCAACCAATTTATTCAGGAGATGCAGTTCTTGAATGAACATTAAATTTATCAAATCAAGCACTTAAGAGTCTTCAATATGTGTCCTTCTTGATGTCAGACTCTTTCATGTCGACTGTGGGTCATCAAGATGTGCCCTTCTTGACTTCTGACCCTGTCATGACATCTATTCAAGATGTGTCCTTCCTAAATCCCGACCTTGGCAATAATCAAACTCGACATTTCAATCTTCTTTAGGATGTCTCCTTCCTAAAGAATGACCAGTCAACCCTGTCATCACCAAGTCAACCTTGGAGAACAAAAAAAGATGTTGAAAAGCATTTTTTCATTTATTTGATATGACCATGTACCTAGCCACCTCGATGATGTCCTATGACGGATTTAGAGGAGTGGGTGATCCCACAATAGTGGTTTATAATTTTTGGCCAAATTGGACACTGCAATTATTATTTTTAACTAAATCTTCATATTCGGGAACTTATAGCGGCTAAACCGTGAGGAATTTGAAGATGATGCAAACTAGAGTCTCATCACATTTTGTCTGTAGATTCTAAAAATATTTTTTTCAAAATTTTTGGAATCAGATTGCACTTTTTTTTCCATCTCCCACGAAAACTAGTTTTTTTCATAAAACAACATTTTTAAAAAGTGACGCTCACCGTATATAACATAATTTTTTTTGTATGAAGGATAAAATTCTAATTTTTTTGAATTTAGATTTTTAACTATGATATCTAGCACTTTCATTTGGTCTCATAGTTTTTTATTGAATATTTTTTCCTTAATCAAGTTTCAAAGTCAAACCAATTGCAATTCAGACAAAGGCGGACTGTATACAACATAAATTTTTTTGTATGAATCAAAATTCAATTTTTTTTTTAAAATGGATCGAGAAAATCAATACCCAGCCTCAACATATTTTTTAAAAAAATATTTTGATAATCTACTATTTTTCCACATGTGCAAAATAGAGAGCTTGATTTTTCGGTGAAAAACCTATGTTTAATAAAACTAAAAAAACTCATACATAATAAAACCAAAACATATTAAAATTATATTTTTTGGATAGCTAATTCTAAGGACTACCTAATTCTAGTTGGGTTTGTGAAGATTCCTCCGTTTTCATCCTCAACCCGAGCTCTGAACTACCAAAATTTAGGGTTTTTTTGTGTCTCAAATGGGGGATTATGGATAAGGGGGTTTGAGCAAACCCCTTCAAAGAGGTTCATTCGAACCCCTTTCCCATGCATTGTAATTTTTTTTTTGGCGGCCGAAATTCAAAGGGGTTCGGTCGAACCCTGGTTCGAGCGAACCCCTTTTTGGTTCGATTGAACAAGAAGGTTCGTACAAACCCCTAAAATCACTTTTTTTGCCTTGGGGTCATTTTTGTGAGTTTTCCTTCCTCATTTGAATTGTAAACCACTATTGTGGCTTCACCCAAGTGACAATGTTACATGAACATATTTGGCTTTTTGACTGATTGTCTTATCTTTTTGAAATTGTCATGTTACTAGCCACCTCAAGGATGTCCTAGCAACATGATTTAGAGGAGCAACGATGTATCATGATGATTTTCTTTTTCTTTTTGAAATTGTCATGTCACTAGCCACCTCAAGGATGTCCTGGCAATAGGATTTAGAGGAGCAACAACATATCATGATGATTGTCTTATATTTTTGAAGTTGTGATGTCACTAGCTACCTCAAGGATGTCCTGGCAACATGATATAGAGGAGCAACAATGTTTCATGACAATTTTTCTTTGGATTGTTGTTTGTGGTTTGTCTCGACAAAAAGACTGGGAACAATCGGGTTCCTAAGTATGACATTGCACACCATTGTCTGCGACTATTTGTTTTCAGCAAAGACATGAAATTATACACCATTGGTCTAACTCATATCATGGTGTTTCTTTTCCATTGCAATAAACCTCCCAATGATGATTAAAATGCAAATTCTTAGTATAATGACAACAAAGTGATGACATATCTTTCTTTCACGCTAACATAAATCATCTTCAAACTAACATTCTTCTTCCAATGACCATTTCATGTACTAAACCTCGCTGAAACTGATTTCTTTCACCACCATCAAACTTCTGGCTATCCAATTACTTAATCAAGACAATTTCTATTTTTAAATTTTTTTTTAAAAAATTTGTTAATTTTTCTGAGGGGGCATACCTTTACCTATTTCATACCAGTGCATTTTATTCTTTATTCTTTGACATAAATGTCAAAATGACATCATGTCAAAGAGGGGGAAAATGTAGACATTGGAAAATGGCTTAGGCCTGCGACTACATTTTTCATCATCAATTCAAGATACCCGCAAAATGATTAAATGATTTTATCATTTAATTATAAATTAACATCCCAATTCCTCTAATTAATTAAATAGTTTTAACCATTTAATTAATTCATTTCATTATTTTTCTAAAATTGATTAATTAAGTAAATTACATTAATTTATCTTAATTATGTCGCTAATTAATTCTAATCTCTTCTTTTGATTAATTAAATAAGTTTCCTAAATTTATTTAATTGCGTCGTTTAATTCTAATCTCTTCTTTTAATTAATTAAATAAGTTTCATGAATTTATTTAATTAAGTCATTTAAATTAATTCATATTCTCCCACGTTTAATTAAATAAATGATTATTTGTTTAATTAATTATTCTATCTTCTCACCTAAAGTGCCTCCATAAATTAAATAGTTCATTCAACTATTTAATCATATACACACAACTTCCTCCACAAAAGAAAGGAATTAATTTAATAATTAATTCTTCTATTTGAGCACATGTCTCCTACATTTTCAATTAAATATCTCGTGCATTTATTCTCTCCACTTCTGACTGACACTCTCTCTTAGTTCACTCACTGAATTGATCTATCACCTCCTTTTGATTCGCACTCTCTCTCAGTTACACCTCTTGGAACTAATCGATCAAATCAATTAATTATTCAATCAATCTAATTGATCAAGTCAAGTTAACTATGCAATCAAGTCCTCACACTCGATCTAGACCATTTGAATTCAAATCAATCTCGGTCATCGAATTTGTGAAACTTCTATAAAAGAAACTTTTCAATTCTATTTTCGGTAACCACAATCTTCAAAGTTTTGTTGTCAAAATAATTACAGGCTAAAATTGCACACTCACAATCTAAGGGCATTGAAGCAATTTAAAGCAAAGTTGAGAAGAATAATGGAGATGAGTCAAGCAAGCATGGGAATCACATGGTATGATTCTTATTTATTGAATTCATTTGTAGCATTGCATTTCATTATCGATTTGGGGATCTTAGCATAATCTAGGCAATTGGTGGTTGTTGTCATTGTTATGCTTTTCTTTATTCCTATTTATTTTCCCTTATTACACTTATCTTAATAAAACTTGTAATTTTTCATGCACATCTTTTTGGGAGGACCTAAAATTGGTTAAAATCAAATCAAGGGGTAATCTAATTGTTTCTACCTTTGATCTCACTATTCATGTGATCATGTCTCTCACACAAAATCCCTTCCATTTGAGTATTATTCATGATCCTCATAATAAATGAAAAATCAAATGTGGATATTGTGGGAAGAAAAGACATACAAGAAAAAGTTGCATTTGTCATCAAATTGATGAAATGAAATAATTTATTATCTTTCATGGTATTTCCTTACCTAATCATTTAGTTCCAATAATATAGAAACATCATATGGTTTCACGCAAACATCTTATAAGATATACCCGTCATTTGGGGATGAACAATATAGTCCCATGGCTTGCATTGAGATATCATCTCCCACATTACTTGTTGCTACATCCAAATTGAGTGTTGATATATCCATGGTTTTCAATGATTCTATGCATCAAGACATAATATCAAATATCTAGATCCACCACAGTGGGATGAATTTCTACTAGACATAACATCCTTGTTTATGGAATCTTGAATTATAGATTTGAAAGACACAATTGAGGACATTTATCCTCTATTTGATTACAATCACATCAATGTTGTTCTCAATCTATATACATTTTTCTATCTTTCTCTTGACTTGCCTACATTAGCTTCTATAGTGACAAATTCTATAAATATTCATGAGTTCACATATCTGACTCGGTCATCATCCATTTTGACATCCTCTATAGTAACTTCCAAATTCTCATTGGTCCAATTGTCACCATACATCTATGGTTCCTATGCTTGAATCCTATACGGTACCTAATTGTCACAATTGAGCATTGGATTGGAAATCTTCGAGCACTATTTGAAGACATCATCATGGGCATTATTTGTGTTTTTGGATCTTCTGCAAAATTCAAAGACCTCCATTTTTCTTTCTACATATTCCCTTTCGAAATGGGAAGTCATCTTGCACACATTTATGATGTTGTTTCTTATCAAGGGGAGATATGTTGTTCACTGTTTGTGGATCATTTTCAACATCCAATGTCAAGTATCTACCAACACTACATAAGACATTTTGAGGGGAGGTTGCATGGTTTATCTTCTCATCTCAATTTTGGGAGAGAGAATTTCTTTGCATGAAGTTCTTTCCTTCTCACTTTTTGGGGAGCTCACATAGACCTTCCCTCTTTATTTCTCTTTTGGGGGGAACGTTTGTTGTACATTATTCTAGAAGTAGTCCTTAGGGGGTCATGATGAGTTCTTATATCTTCTACCTTCTTCACTTGTACATTTTCATTGTATCATCTCTTTTGGAGAGGTTTTATCCTACAATTATCTCTCCTGTACTTTGTTTATGAGAAATCCATACACAGGCACCTAACATGTCATAGTAACTCAAACCCATCATTATTGCATTTATCCTCCTTAATGTGCACTTAAGGAGGTGTTAGTGTAAATAGGGTCATTTCATATCTAGTTAGCTTATCACCATTTCTAGGTTGACTCATTCACACTTGTTAAGTGTCAGCTTAGGGAATTTTTAGTTTTTGTCTCATTTCATGTGGTTGGGACGTTTGTATTCACTTTTAGAAACACTTATTCCAAGAACACCTTACACATTCTCAAACAAATGTCATATGAGGAACACATGTGTTGTACATTTAGAGAGGTTATCAATCATTTAGCCGTACCTTCCTACCTCCTCTACCTTGCTGATATATGCAAGTCACTCATTGTGCATTTTTAGGCACTCAAATTTTATATGATATATCTTATTGTGTATTATTTTGTTTCACTTGTGGAAGGTTGTTATGTTGCATTCACATCTACTACTGAAACTCTCCCCACTCAATGAAAGTACAATGTGAGATGAATTGTTGGCCCCCAAGTGCATCAAGTTGAGGTTGGCCATTAGCAAATTATTAATGGCAACTAATCATCCTATTTCCTAAGATTATTTAAAAGACACATTAAATAAAGGGACCTACTAAACGTATAACAAATTTATACGTCATGACTTAATATAATAACCATATAGTGATAGTTGTAAAACTATGGCCTTAGGGCTAAAATTAGCTTTAATCACTATAAAATTATAAAATTGCTCTAAATTTGAATTTAATAATATGTGCCCTTTCTTAATAGATACTCCTTCATTAACAACTTTAATTGAGGTATAATCAATTATTTTCTAAGCCTAGTGATTACAATTATAATAATAGAGGATTATGAGGAACATCACATAAAGTATTGTCTCAATATAAATACTTCATAATTTGATTGATGTATAGATTTCAAGCATTTCCCTACCATTGGAGGGAGGAAGATATGTCCTATGTGAGAACTATCCATAAACTAGATTGAGTTAAGATATTAAGTAGTTACCATTCTTTCTTTCTCCAGATACTTTTTGAACTCCAAAAGTCTTCTATCTAGGGAAATAAGTTGCTGTACATGAACCTCGAGGGCATCATCTTCCTCAACAGACGAAGCGAAAAGAGAAGTAGGAGGGGTAGGAATATTTTTGGAAGTATGTATTATATTGTCATTGATGTCACCATGTTGGTCTGGTACCTTGTACCAGTGTGCAAATCTAGCTTATCCCATCTGGTATTTGATCTGATATTTCTGGTATTTTGGTTTACATATTCTCTCTGATAATTAGTATGATCTAAGGTTTTGGGAAAAGTCTTATGATGGTTTGAAGCGTGTATGTATGTATTCTCAGATGTTCATATGTTTGGTTGATGTGCTGGCATTGGTTTTTGTGATTACACTCTGGTTAATCATGGTCGACATGATGTTGCTTGTCACAGGTGAATTACTTTTGAAAAGCGTTATATGAAGTTGACAAGTTATCATTTTTGAAAATATGAATTACATTCAATTAGGCTGACCTAATTAATGCATGTAGACATATCAGGTATATATGCAAGATGGTTAGAAGATGAATAACAAGGAAGAATAGAATACGAATGCGAAGAGAAGAAGAAGTGGGTGTATAAGCGAAGTGTACAAATAGATGGATGAAGATTAGTCTACTTTCATGCGAGAAAATACTCTGAGCATCAAAGGAACTGAATCTGCACTTGTGGTGTAACTTCATCAGTTCAACCTTGGCGGTTAGCCGATTTTTGTTTACACAATTTTTGTAGACAGTGAGCCTCCATGTCTGGACAGTGAGTCCCTTTAAGTAGTGAGCTTTTTGTATCTGGCAGTGAGCCTCTTTGTAACTAGTATTGATATAACTATATATATTGTGAGCTAATCCTCACCATGGTTTTTCCCTCATTGGGTTTTCCACGTAAAATCTAGTGTTCTTTTATTGTAGAATCTCATGTTTTGTTATTGCTCTTATCTGTTCTATGCAGTAAAAAAGTTAGAAGTAATTGTTCAATAATTTTGTGTGGATATTGATTCACCCCCCTCTCAGTATCCGGTTTATTCAACAAATACGAGGAGCTTCCCCAAAAGGACTAGAGAAACTTGTATTTTTTCTTGAAATCATTTCATCGAAGGTAGGACCAACAGTGAACTTCTTAAAACCCATATCTATATGTCATAAGATTCTTCTAAAAATGTGCCCTGAGGTTGTAGATTGAGTCATAAAGCTCATAAGGAGCTTCACAACACACTAGTCTGTAACACACTATGACATGAGAGAAAGGTATCTGACACTAAGAAATGAAAACAAGACTTCACATCGGGTTCACCAAAAATGTAGAGAAGGGGGATTTGTCACCCCTAGCACTCCGGGTCACGAGAGAGCCCCAAGGAACAAACTACTTTAAACTACCTCGGGTTATTTGATGGGTTGAGAGAGAGGTTGAAAAGGGTACCTGTTATGAGACTTTTTCCTCGTGGAAGAAAAAATAATAATAATAAAAGAGAATAAAAGTAAAATGAGAACTAATGTAATAGTTCAAGAAATAAAATGTAATAAAACAATAATTAGAGTTTTCACGGGAAGTTGTAATTATTTATAAAAGGGTGTGTCGGTTGAAACTACCCTTTATGTTGTATAAAAACCCGTGAAAACTAAATTATTGAGGGGGGAAAAAGAAAAAAAAGGAGAAAAACAAGTACAACACATTGTGGGAATAGGGTTCCAAGTTAGCAGGCTATGAGTAGGACGGAGAAGGGGCACTCCTATAGTGGGTGTCCAACCTAGGGTACAAGTGCTTGCACTTAGGACGGTCCTGGCTAGGGCATGGTTTTGTGGCACGAGTGTTGAGCATTGTTCCAGTGGAACCAACACTCATGTAGAGCGGCAAGGTCCACTTTCCTCCCAGACTACTCACAGACAGAAGAGGCTGAACAAGGACCATTCTAGCAATAGTTGGGTATTTCTTCAGCACATTTTAAAAGATAAGTATTCAAGTTTGATGAATTATTTGAGCAATAAATATTTTAAATCTTTGAGTTTATTGAATTAATAATCTATTTTCGGCATGAATGAATGTATTTGAATGCAATCTGTTGATCAATTTATTATATGCAATTTAATTTCAAAGTCTTTACTGGAACATTAAATATTATATTAAAATTTGTGTATAAAAGTTTTGGGAATAATATGTGAAATCATTTTAAATTGCTGCATTTTAAATTTGGGAATTAGTTTCATTTCAATTTGGTATCAGAGCCTTTGATCCTTACGGCGCATTTTTCTGATTTTTTTGAAATAAATTCATTGCTGCAATGTTTGCACATTAGAAAAATAAAATAAATTCATTGTTGCACATTTATTTGCACATTAGAAAAAATAAAATAAATTCATTGTTGCACATTTATTTGCACATTAGAAAAAATAAAATAAATTCATTGCTGCACATTTCTTTACACATTGGAAAGTAAAATAAATTATTTTCTACAATTTAAATGCACATTAGCAATGGAATAAATAAATTAAATTCATTGCTGCACATTAGCAAATAAATTAAATTCATTGCACATTTTTTTTAAATATTAGAAAACAAAATAAATTATATGCTACAATTTAATGCACGTTAGCAAATAAAATAATTTTATTGCTGCACATTTATTTGCAAGGTAAAAAGGTAAAATAAATTCCTTACTATCATCAATTGATTTTGTTGCATTTGTTTCTTGTAAAAAAAAAAAAAAACATATAAATAAATAAATAGATATATTAGATTTTATAATAGTTTAAATTGATTCTTAATTTCTTTATCAATTATTTATTATGTTTAAAAAGTTAAAAAATATTTAAGGATATTTACTCTTTTAAATTAAAATTTTAATAAATTACTCATTTATTTTTACCTTTCAATTTCCTTAATTACAAATTGTTTAATTGGGAGGATTCATTTATATTTTCACGAAGAAACTAATTTAGAAGAAAATAAAATAAAATTTCACTCCAAAATTTATTTTCTTAATCATTAAAGTTTTCACCTCTTAATTACCATTCATAAATTTCAAGAGGTTTAGTTTGTAATTAAATATTCACTTCATAGAGAGACAAAACTATTTTACAACCGATTTAAACCAACATAAATTTCCTTCATCTTCATGATAGGGATTGAATACAAATAATTTCTCTATATAGAGGAAATTAGTTTCATTTCATATTAAATTTAAACGCTCTAAATTGTTTCACATTTTCAAACCTTAGTTTCACCCTTTTGTCTCAGTTTTATTTTGCAAGTTTAAAAAGACAACCTTTAGAACAATCAATACTGATTAAATTCCTTTTACATAAACAAATTGACCTACCATAATGACATCCAAGAGCAACCAAAAAGCTTATGAGAATTTGGAGAAAACGAACCAAGCATTAATGCAGGAAGTTGCTACATTGGCTGCTCAAGTACAACAACTTAGGCAAGAAGCACTAGAACAAAGAAGACCCAACAACATAGAACTATCGCAAAGTAAGAAGAGTTCAAAGACAAGTAGGAAAAAGAGCAAAAGTAAATCAAAAAATTCCAAGAAACAACCAATATCATTAGAGGAAGACTCAACTTCTAGATCTGAATCCTCTGAAAATGATAACAGTAAACAAACACAAAAGGAATTAGACAACTTTGCTCGAAAGATTAAATTACCAGAGTATAGTGGTAATACCAGCACTGGAGAGGAAGCAGAACAATGGCTAACCAACTTAGAAAGATACTTCGAATTGCAAGGCACTAGCAGTTATAGTAGGACCCGAATTGCCACGTATCAACTTAAAAATAGTGCCTTGAATTGGTGGCAAGATATAATTCGATCTCAAAAACTAAAAGCGAACAAAGTGAAATGGTCACAATTCAAACAACTATTTTCACAAAAATACCTTTTTGATTTTTTTATACAAGAAAAGAGAACCGAGTTCTTTGAATTAAAACAAAGAGGCCAATCAATAAATGAATACAAACAATATTTTGAAAGGCTTAATAGATTTGTACCATTTATCGAAGGACATGATCAAGTGGTTTGATTCATAAATGGGTTAAGACATGCATACCAAGCTAATGTGTGGTGTGGTAAACCCACCTCAGTAGATGAAGCAACCCAAATTGCGGAAAAGTTTGAAACACTTGATCAAATTTCAAGGCAAGCGAGGGAAAAGCGTAAAAGAAATCACAATGAATTTGGTCAAAAGAAAGTCCATTGTCAATTCACCAAGATGGTTAGACCCAACCAAAATAAACCAACACCTCCTGAAATAAAATGTTGGACTTGTGGTGAGAACCATTATCAACGTTGTTGTCCTCGCAAACAAGAAGACTATAAACCCAAAAACAAGGGCACAACTACCTCTACTCCACAACCCAACATGAAGATATATGCAGCCATTGATGCAGGTATGGTGCATTGCCAACCCTCCTTAATTGAAATAAATGGATTCATACATGGTCATCCTTTTATTTTTCTTGTTGATTTTGGAAGTAGTCATAATTTTATTTCTCCTAAAGTTGTCTCTAAACTAAAGATTACATCTAAGTTAATTGAACCCTTAGCTATGGAAATGGCAGATGGTAGAATAGTAAAACAAACCGGTACACTTATTGAAAACTTAGAATTTGAGTTAGATAACTTTGTAACACATGATCATTTTCATGTATTGAATCTTGGTAAATATGATGCTATTCTAGGCATGAGTTGGTTGGAAAGAAATAATGCCCTCCTTGGTTGTGAAACCAAACAAGTAATCATCAACTCTAACATGGGGACATGTCGAATTTTATAGGGGGAGAAAAGACCTCTTCACATTAAAACCATTTCGGCCATGCAAATCAAGCGTAGTGCTAGGAAAAATTGCAAGATATTTTGTGCTATGCTTTTTCAAACAAGTGATAAATTCAAGTTAGACATTAATATCAAACCTATAGTACAAAAATTTAAAGATGTTTTTCCTGAGGATTTAGATAGTCTACCCCCAAAAAGATCTGTAGAACATGCAATTGATTTAGTTCCCAGAGCAGAACCAATCTCTAAAGCTCCCTATCGTCAATCTATCCCGGAATTAATAGAACTAAAAATTCAATTGACACAATTACTTAAGGAAGGAAAAATAAGACCAAGTGTCTCTCCTTGGGGTGCACCGATATTATTCGTCAAAAAGAAAGATGGAACTATGAGGTTATGCATAGATTATCGACAACTTAATAAATTGACCATAAAAAATAAGTATCCCTTACCTCGAATTGATGATCTCCTAGATCAATTACATGGTGCTAAATGTTTTTCCAAAATTGATTTATGATCAGGATACCATCAAATTCGTATTAAAGAATCTGACATTTCCAAAACTACCTTTCGAACACAATATGGTCATTATGAATTTGTAGTTATGCCTTTTGGTTTAACTAACGCACCTGCAACTTTTATGACCTTAATGCATGATATCTTTCGCCCATTTTTGGATGTGTTTGTAATCATTTTCCTAGATGATATCTTAATATACTCAAAAAATGAAAAAGAACATGAAGAACATCTCAGAATGGTACTAGAAACCTTGCGAAAGAACAAGTTATATGCCAAACTTAGCAAGTGTGAATTCTTCAAATCAAAATTATCTTACCTAGGACATGTTTCTGAAAAAGGTATTTCACCCGACCCTACTAAAATTAAGGCAATTCAAGATTGGCCTATCCCAAAGGATGCACATGAAGTCAAAAGTTTCTTAGGATTGTCTGGGTTTTATCGTCATTTTGTTAAGAATTATTCCAAGATAGCCTCACCTTTGACTGATTTAACTAAGAAAGAACAAAGCTATAATTGGACCCCAGAATGTGATAAAGCTTTCCACACACTAAAGACTTTATTAACATCTGCACCTATTCTTTGTATTCCAAATTTTAGTAAACCTTTTGTTGTGATCACTGATGCATGTGGTACAGGTATCAATGGTGTCCTAATGCAAGATAACCAGGTGGTGTGTTATGAATCTAGAAAGTTATTACTCGCTGAAAGAAATTATCCAATCCATGATCTTGAATTACTAGGTATTGTCCATGCTTTAACGGTTTGGCGCCATTATTTATTAGGGAATAATTTTATATTAAAAACTAACCATCGTAGTCTCCAACACATCTTTACTCAACCTCACCTTAATATGAGACAAAGGAGATGGATGGAGCTTTTAACTGAATATGATTTCACCATCCAATATGTTCTTGGAAAAGAAAATGTAGTGGTAGATGCCTTAAGTCGAAAACGGATATGTGCTAATTCCTTGACCCTTGAGAGAAGCCAATTTGAACAAGATATAAAATCCAAGTTACCTATTGATGACTATTTTCAACCCATTTATGAAGGTCTCCAAAATCCCTCCTCTAATGTCCATTTGAAAGATCGATTAGAACCTTATTTGTTAAGTAACAATGGTCTCCTATATTTTAAAGGAAGGTTGTGCATTCTCAATATAGTTAATCTTAAATCACAAATATTGAAAGATTCTCATGATATCCCAATAGCCGGACACCCTGGATTCCAGAAAACCTATCTCTCAATCAAAAGAAACTACTTTTGGCCTCAAATGAAGACTGAAATCCGTACCTATGTTCAACAATGTTTAACTTGTCAAAAGGTAAAAGCAGAACAATGTAAACCTCCAGGCCTCTTGCAACCCTTGTCTATTCCAACTTGGAAATGGGAGTCAATTAGTATGGACTTCATTACTGGATTGCCTCGAACACGTAAAGGGCATGATTCTATTTTTGTAGTGGTGGATAGATTAACCAAGATGGCACATTTCTTACCTATCAAAATAAAATCCTCTGCTTCTGATATTGCCCACATTTTTGTTAAAGAGATTGTTAGGCTACATGGTATTCCAAAGAACATTATTTCAGATCGAGATCCTAGGTTTACCTCCTCCTTTTGGAAATCTTTGTTTGCGGAACTTGGTACTCATTTAAATTTTAGTACTGCTTATCATCCCGAGTCTGATGGCCAAACAGAAAGGGTTAATAGAATCTTAGAAGACATGTTACGCATGTATACCATGGATAAACCTGGGTCATGGGAAGACTATTTACACTTGGTAGAGTTTGCATACAATCAAGGATATCATTCCACCATTAAGATGTCTCCTTTTGAAGCTATCTATGGTCGAAATTGTAATACACCCATTTCATGGTCTGATCCTGTCCATAAAGTTTGGTATGAGAATGAAAACTTGTTAGAGATGGAAGCTATTATTAATAAAGTCAAACAAAATATGAAGGCTGCCCAAGATAGATATAAAAGTTGGGTAGACTCTAAGAGGTCTAGTCGAGATTTTGAGGTTGGTGAACATGTTTTTCTTAGAGTCAAACCAAAAAGGAGTTCATTAAAATTGGGTAAATATTCTAAGATATCTCCTCATTTTTGCGGACCTTTTGAAATATTAGAAAGATTAGGGGATGTTGCTTATAAACTTGCTTTACCCCCTCAATTACAAATCCATAATGTATTTCATGTAAGTTTACTTAAGAAATATGTATATAATGCAAATCATGTTATTGATTGGAAAAGTATTTCTATTGAACCTTCTTGTGAATTTAAGATTGAACCAGAACAAATAATTGAAAGAAGATCTAGAATATTGAGAAACAAGGTTATAAATGAAGTAAAAATTAAATGGAGTCATTGTGATAATGATAGTGCTACTTGGGAAAATGTTGATTTTATTAAAGACCAATATCCACATTTGTTTAACTAAAGGTTGTTTTATTTATATGTATGTGTGATGCAGAAAATCATCAAGCTACTGAGGGCAGCAACTAAACAATAGGGGGAGAATTGTTATGAGACTTTTTCCCTGTGGAAGAAAAAATAATAATAATAAAAGAGAATAAAAGTAAAATGAGAACTAATGTAATAGTTCAAGAAATAAAATGTAATAAAACAATAATTAGAGTTTTCATGGGAAGTTGTAATTATTTATAAAAGAGTGTGTCAGTTGAAACTACCCTTTATGTTGTATAAAAACCCGTGAAAACTAAATTATTGAGGGGGGAAAAAGAAAAAAAAGGAGAAAAACAAGTACAGCACATTGCGGAATAGGGTTCCAAGTTAGCAGGGTGTGAGTAGGACGGAGAAGGGGCACTCCTATAGTGGGTGTCCAACCTGGGGTACAAGTGCGTGCACTCAGGACGGTCCTGGCCAGGGCATGGTTTTGTGGCACGAGTGTTGAGCATTGTTCCAGTGGAACCAACACTCGTGTAGAGCGGCAAGGTCCGCTTTCCTCCCAGACTACTCACAGACAGAAGAGGCTGAACAAGGACCATTCCAGCAATAGTTGGGAATTTCTTCAGCACATTTTAAAAGATAAGTATTCAAGTTTGATGAATTATCTGAGCAATAAATGTTTTAAATCTTTGAGTTTATTGAATTAATAATCTATTTTCGGCATGAATGAATGTATTTGAATGCAATCTGTTGATCAATTTATTATATGCAATTTAATTTCAAAGTCTTTACTGGAACATTAAATATTATATTAAAATTTGTGTATAAAAGTTTTGGGAATAATATGTGAAATCATTTTAAATTGCTGCATTTTAAATTTGGGAATTAGTTTCATTTCAATTTATAGGCTCCCCAAGTCCTAATTCAAAGGCCTAGGCCTATATTTTTTTCATTTTCACTATTTCTTCTGCCATTTCTTAATTTTTTAATCGTTTTTCCTTTTTTTTTTCATTCACTAAATTTTTTTCCTCTATTTATTTTAATCTTTAATTTCAAGAGATCAAATGGATATGTTTATTTGGGAAACCTATCAAGAGGGCACCATATCTCCACCTATCTTCCACTATTTCTTCCAACTGATGGGGCATGCTTTTATTTTCTTTGACATGATGTCACTTCTTATAGTCATGACACCATATCAAAGAGGTGAAAAACATAGGCACCCCACTTTTGATATATAGTTAATTAAATAAATATTTAATTTATTTTTTGCAATTCATCACCTTTGCATATTTTCATACTTAATTAAATAATTTTTTATTTAATTAATTTTCATCTCTATAATTAATTAAATTATATATATAAATATTGATAGGTGAACGCTTTTGATTGGAGCTATGAACTAGTGAGGCCACATTTGGGGGACCTCATCCACATCATTTTGTTTCCACCTCTTTGCTTCGCTTCTCCTTCTTCTCTCCTTCTTGCATTCTCATTGATCCTCTCTTCTTCGTCCTCTCCATCTCGCCTCCTCCTTGCTTTGCTCCTCCCACAGCTCCTCTTTCTCCCTCTACCTTCTCTTCTTCTCACCTCTACATGGCTACTCTTCTCCTTCACCTCCACCTTGCTCCTTCTAGTCCTTTACATCTTCCTTTCTCCTCGTCTCCTTTACCTTACACCTCTACTACTCTCTACTTACTCCCTCCTTCTCTACTACTCATCCATCTCATTTGCTTCTTCCAACACCCCGTGCCTCTCGCGCCTATTTTTTACTCCCTCCATCTTTCTCCTTCCACTTGTTGTTTCTCCTCCCCATTTCTTTCGCAATTCTTCTTCCATCCTTCTTTCTACAAACTACCAAAATCATCTTTCCTTATTCCTCCACACCTTCCACTACCGTCAGAACCCAAACATCAACCTTTCTTTAGCTATCCACCTTTGACCCTACAACGAACACAAGCCTTATCCATTTTACTCCACCAAGGACACCAACTCAGAAACCACCAAAACTTTGTCTTCAACTTTGAACCAACCTCCAGCCACTACCAATGTCTACTTCCTTCATCTATGGACACCATGAACACCATCAAGCACCTGCAGAAACATTGTCATGCATACTCCAACAATAGCCATCCCATACCACCATGAGACTCGAACTCTTGATGTAGTGTATCTTGTTTCCTTGCAACAACCATTGCACTATGGGGTCAAACCCTAATTAAATTATATATTATTAAATTAATCACATTCTCACTTTTTTGAGTCCAATTAATTTGATTAATTCAACCATAGCTTCCACTCAATAATTCTTATAATCTTAATTAATTGATTAACCCTCATTAGTCTTCTCTAATATTTTCCTCAATATTAAATTCTTCCAAATCCCCAAAATTTCCATCATTTTACAAGTGTCTACAACCTCTTAAATTCTCACACATGTGTAAGCATGCATGATTCACCCCACACTTCCACATCACCCTTTGAACTGTCTAGTCTTAGTCGCTCATGTACATGTGTGAGTAGATATTCTCACACATGTGTAGCCATAATACCCTTTTCATTTTATCACATTTTCCTATTTTATGGTTCTTCTCATCCTCTACCATTTCAAAAATTCTTCCACTTGTCACATTCATAAGAAAACCTATGTGTTTTTCCATACGTGTGTGAGCACACCTATCCCTATTTCTTATGATACATGTTATTCTCACATCCTCTCCTTGTGACACTTGTAACAAGGATAATGTCGCAAGAATGGAAGGAATGAAGGTGTTGGCATTGATGTCAACTAGTCAATTGGTTATCAATTGGTTGTTTTTGACTACATATGTCAAGGATATTGAGAAAATTGTATTGAAGGAAGATTACAGATGTTCATTGGTTGCTCTGGGTTTTTCTCCTATGCTTGTGTGGTTTAGATATGTTGATTGTGATTGTTGGAAGTTGCTATATCTAGATTTTTGGTTGTTGATTCATTGTTTAGTGTGAGTTATGCTCACCAGTTGTGAATTGTGGTTCTCTGAGGTTCTGGTTGAGGTCCGAGAGAAATGTTGGTGGTCCGGATTTCTCTTTGTTAAAGTCTTATGACTTTTGGTTTGAGAGTTGTGTTTCTACGATCATGATAAACCCAATCTTGGTGTTTGGAAGGTTCGTGCTTAATTGTTCTATGGTTTTACATTGGTTTGGTTGACTTTGTGCTGAACACTATCTTTAAATTTAATGAAGCGTATCAGATATATTTAGGTCCTCATGAAGTGTGTGTTTGGCTCGCCCTCATTCTAATTCCACCCTAGGATGTTTTAGAACTGACCTATTTTGAATTTAATGTTGGATGGCTGACTTTGGATATGTTTCAAAGTTAAATGTGTTATAAATACAAGATGAGTTAGTGGTGAAGGACACACACAAGAGCGAAGAAGAGAGATAATTGAAACTAAAAAGAGCACATAGATGTAAGATTGGTTCTATTCAGTGAGTGTGTGTGATGCGAGTGTGGAAGTGCTAAGCTTAAATACTGAGTTTCCAGATGTAGTGAGTAGAAGGTGTACTCTATCATTCATGCATGTCTACAAGTGATTGTGGTGGATTTCTCTATTGCATTGAGATTTTTGTTTCTTTGTACATATCTCTTTTATCTTATTTATATCTTTGTGGTAGTGATCCCTATGGGTTGTTATCCCTTTTGGACAGTGAGTCTCATTCTAGACAAGAAGTCCTTGTTTTGGAAATGATCCTTGTTTCTTAAGTAGTGAGCCTCTTGTAATCAGTTTTGATATTCTCTATAGTGTGAGTTAATCCTCACCATGGTTTTTTAGTCATTTTTTTTTCCACGTAAATCTAGTGTTGTTTTATTTGTGTGATGGTTTTCAATTTTTGCACTTGCACTTAATGTTTAATCATTTAAGCAGTGTTAAGGATTAGTTTTGGTAATTGAATTAAAGGTTTAATTCTATGACAACTGATTCACCCCCCTATTAGTTGTCCTATTCAACAATCGGTATTAGAGCTTGGTTCCTTGGTGAAGAGCTTAACTGCTTGAGGAAGACCTGGGATGGCTGGAAAAATGGCTTATGATTATCTGAGGTTCAATGGAACTAATTATGCTATATGGAAAATATTGATGGAAGAATATTTGAAATAATGTGTATATGATGTGGAGAAAGCTTACAATAATCCTTACACTCCTCCTTCTAATGGTCCAAGCACAGTTGATGAGATCAAAGCACATGAAGTGAACAACAAGGTGAAGTACATTTTGAAGAATAGTCTGGTACATTATGAGTTAATTAAGTTTTAAAATCTAAAGATTGCTAAGGAAGTATGTGATGTTTTGGAAAGGGCACATGAAGGTGATGAAAGAGTCAAAAAGGAAAAGTTGCAGAATTTGGAAACATAGTTTGAGCTTCTACATATGTTTGAAGATGAGAATGTTAAAGCTTATGTACAAATATTGGAGGAGATAGTGGCGGAATGTGAGGACTTGGTGTTACTGTAGATGAAATCAAGATTGTAAAGAAGATTCTTAGAACTCTCTCTGATGCTTACAATGAGAAGATGTGTTATATTGAATAGAGTATATATTATAAGACATGCTCTGAAGATCTGTTGTTGGGATCTTTGACATATTATGAGATGAGAAATCTGAATTTAAGGAATGGATGCAAATTAGAAACTACTTTTAAGGCTACAAAATATGAAGATCCGGATGAAAAAACTCTCGATGAAATAGAAGCTAAATTTTTAAGAAGGATGAGGAAAGGATCCAGTAAGTATGAAGGTAAGTTACCCTTTAAATGCTTTAGTTGTGGAGAAATAGGTCATTATGTTGCAAAGTGTCCAAAACTAGAGCTAAGAGGAATAAACAAAGATATGAGAAAGAAAGAAAGGAAAGAAAATTAACAGAGTTTATTATGTGAATGAGAATGCTAGTATATTGGATGAGGATTCTAATTATGAGGACTCTAATGGCAATGAATTCTTGTTCCTGGAAATAAAGGATGAACCTACTTTTGCTAATTTTGAAAAATAGGTGAAGGAAAGTTCTATGGAGAAGGAGAAAAATTAAGGTATTGTTATCTCTTCCCTACATTCTAAACAAGAAAAGAACTATTGGTTTTTTGATAGTGGTTGTTCACATCACATGAATAGTGATAAAAGTAAGTTTTTTAAACTTGAAAAATATGATGGAGGCTTGGTTATGTTTGGAGATGATATTGGTGCTAAAATTCATGGGATAGGCTCATTAAGTTTTGATGGCAAGCATAACATTGATGATGCCTACTATGTTAAGTGTTTAAGGCATAATATTTTGAGTGTTGGATAGATGTGCAGTAAGGGATATGATCTTGTGTTTAAGGATGGGAGGTGTGAGATCTGAAAGGATCCAAAAAATTGATTGTTGTTGGAAAGAAATCTGAAGGAAATATCTACCAACTTAAGGGTGTTGATGAATGATGCTTTATGACTCAGATTAATGATAGTTGGTTATGGCATCATAGAATTTGTCACATGAATTTTGATAACTTGGCAAGGATTAGTGTTGTTTAGTCTGTGAGATATTTACCAACGATTACAAAGCCTATTAATGCTATTTGCAAAAATTATCAGTTTGGAAAGTAAGCAAGAAGTCATTATAGATCAAAAGAGCAGTCTACTACTAGAATAGTAGATTTAATACATACAGATCTCTGTGGTCCTACAAGAGTGAGAATTCTACAAGGTGAAAGGCACTTTATGCTTTTGATTGATGATTATTCTAGATATACATGGGTTACACTTCTTAGAGAAAAATCAGATGCATTAGATAGATTCAAGACACTCAAAGCTATGGTTGAATATGATGTAAATTTGAGGATAAAATTCTTAAGGTTTGAAAAGGGTGGAGAATTCACCTCCCATGATTTTAATATGTTTTGTGAAGTGCATGGAATAAAGAGACAACTATCTACTCTGAGAACCCCTCAACAAAATGGAGTTGTTGAAAGAAAAAATAGAATAGTTCAAGAAGCCACTAGATCGATGATTACTAAGGTTGGTTTAATGGAAGTTTACTGGAGAGAAGATATTCATACTTTTTTTTATGTATTCAATTGTGTTCAAGCAAGAGAAAATAGTACAAACACTCCCTATGAGCTATGGCATGGAATAATTCTGATTTTTAAGTATTTCAAGGTATTTGGAAGTAAATGTTATATCAGAAGAGATGAAGAAACCTTAGGAAAGTTTGATGCAAGAAGTGATGAAGGAATTTTTCTTGGGTATTCTACTAAAATAAAAGAATACAGATGTTTCAATAAAAGAATGAGAAATATTGTAGAGATTACTAATGTCAAGTTGATGAAACAATGAATAATTTTATTAAAATTGATGTATATGTATTTGATGAACCTAATTGTGTAAGAATAGAAGAGATTGTGGAAGAACAAGAAAAGGATGAGCAAGAAAAGTAGGATGAACATAATGAAAGAGAAGAAGAAGCTTCGATGGTGTCCCCTAAGACACTTAGGTATGTACAGAAGAATCATTTAGAAAATTAAATCATTGGAGACAAGACAAAAGGAGTATTGACTAGAAGCATAGTTGTTGTTGAAGTAAACCTATGTTTACTTTTTGAATTGAACTGAAAACTGTAAGTGAAGCATGTAAAGATGAACATTGGATGGAAGCTATGAAAGAAGAACTTATGCAGATTGAGAAAAATAAAACTTGGGAACTAGTCCCAAGATCTGCAAATAAAAACATTATTGGATCAAAGTGGGTGTTAAGAAATAAGTTGAATGAGAATGGATAATTGGTTATTAAAAAAGCGAGGCTTGTGTGTAAAGGTTACTCACAAATAAAAGGCATGTATTTTCAGGAGACATTTTCTTTGGTAGCAAGAATGGAAGCTATAAGGATTCTATTAGATTTGCTGCTCAGAAAGATTTTAAGGTCTATCAGATGGATGTCAAATCAACATTTTTGAATGGTGAGCTAGAAGAAGAAGTCTACATGAAACAACCAAAATGATTTTAGTTGTCGGGTCAATTGGATATGGTGTGCAGATTGAAGAAATCTTTATATGGATTGAAGCAATCTCCTGGAGCTTGGTATGCAAGGTTAGATAGGTATTTGATTTAACATGGTTTCAAAAAAGGTATGACAAATAGTAATATGTATTTTAAAATTGAAAATGACAAAATCTTAATTGTGGTTGTATATGTTGATGACATTATTTTTGGAGGAAATGAAACTATGTGCAAGATGTTTGTGGAAGAGATGTAGAAAGAATTCAAAATTTATATGTTTGGAGAGATGAAATTCTTTGTTGGTATACAAATCAATCAAACTGAGAAAGGGATTTTTATTTCATAGTCTAAGTATGTGAAAGAGATGTTGAAGAAGTTTGGGATGGATGGTTCCAAACTGGTATGTACTCCTATGGTGACTGGTTGCAAACTGGGTAAAGATGATGATTCGCCTAAGGTTGATTAGAGCAACTATAGATCTATGATTGGTGGACTATTGTATTTGACTGCTACTAGACAAGATATTATGGATGTTGTCTATCTTGTGGCTATATTTCAAGAAGATCCTAAGGAAATACATGTTGTTGTTAAGAGAATTTTTAGATATTTAAATGGCACTCTGGATTATGGGTTATGGTATCCTAGAGATAGTGATTTTATATTAAGTTCTTATACGGATGCATGTTGGGTTGGATGTGTACATGAAAAAAAGAGTACAAGTGGTGTTGCATTATTTCTTGGTTGTAGATTGGTGGAATGGTTGAGTTGAAAGCAATATTTAGTTTCCTTGTCTACTATTGAAGCTGGGTATATTGTTGTTACATCTTGTTGTACACAAGTTCTATGGATGAAACATACATTAAAAGATATCATAGTGGTGTATGATGATCCTATCTCTATATTTTTTGATAACACAAGTGAAATTAACATTTCAAAGAATCCTTTGATGCACTTGAGGAAAAATAATATATCTATCAGGTATCATTTCTCGAGAGAGAAGGTTGTAGATAATGAAGTAAAAATTGAGTACGTTTCAATGAAGGATTAGATTTCTAATATATTTATGAAGGCTCTTCCTAAATATACCTTTGAGTATCTCCGAGAGAAGTTGGGGGTCATTTCCCCTCCTTTATTGAACTAGATGCATATGGATATGCATTACTCTGGTGGATCTATGGATCTATCTTTCTTCTAGACTGATGTCTAGTGGCTACCTCTTAGGGGGAGTAGATAGTGTCATGTGTTGTCATTGTGATTATTCTATTGTCAAATGGGAAATCAATGTAAATATCTTTTTTCTTTTCCATTTATTTCAAAGCGGGAGAGGAAAGGAAGAATGTGAAAAGAGATTATCTACTAAGGGGGAGAAACAAAAAGAAAAATCTTGAGAAGTGTATTTAGAGCTAGTATGTTGTCTTTGATGGTTTTTCACATCATGTGTTCCCATCGATGACAAAGGGGGAGATTTTTGAAAGAATGGAAAGAATGAAGGTGTTATCATTGGTGTCAACTAGTCAATTGGTTATCAATTGGTTGTTGTTGACTGCATATATCGAGGATATTGAGAAATTTGTATTGAAGGAATATTGTAGACATTCAGTGGTTGGTCTGGGTTTTTCTCCTATGCTTGTGTGGATCAGATATGTTAATTTTGATTGTTGGAAGTTTCTATATCTATATTTTTGGTTGTTGATTCATTGTTTAGTGTGAGTTATGTTCACCAGTTGTGAACTGTGGTTCTCTGAGGTTCTAGTTGAGGTCTGGGAGAAATGTTTCTAGTACAGATTTCTCTTTGTTAAAGTCTTATGACTTGTAGTTCATATTTGTGTTACTATGATTGTGATAAAGCTAATCTTGGTATCTGGAAGTTTTATGCTTAATTTTTCTATGTTTTACATTGGTTTGGTAGACCTTATGTTGAACACTATCTTCAGAGTTAATGAAGCATGCCAAATCTATTTAGGTCCTCATGAAGCATGTATTTGGATTACCCTCATTCTAATTCCAACCTAGGATGTTTTGGTGCTGACCTAATTTGAATTTAATGTTGGATGGATGACTTTGGATATGTTTCAAAGTTGAAGATGGTATATAGAGGATGATTTAGTGGTGGAAACACATAAGAGAAAACAAGAGAGATAAGCAAAAAGAAAAAGAACAGATAGATGCGAGATTGATGCTATTCAATGAGTGCGATGCGAGTGTGGCAGATCAGTGCTAAGCCTAAATGCTGAGTTTTTGGATGCAGTGAGAAGAAGGTGTACTCCATCATTCATGCATGACTGTGAGTGATTGTGGTGGATTTATCTATTGCATTGATATTTTCATCTCTTTGTAACATATACCTTTTATCTTTTGTGTATCTTTGTGGTAGTGATCCCTCTGAGTTGTTAGCCCTGTTGGACAGTGAATCCTATTATGGATGAGTCCTTTTTTTGGCAGTGAGCCTTGTTTCTCAAGTAGTGAGCCTCTTGTAATCAGTTTTGTTATTCTATATAGTGTGAGTTAATCCTCACCCTGGTTTTTCCCTCATTGGGTTTTCCACATAAATCTAGTGTTGTGTTTGTGTGATGGTTTTCAATTTTTGCACTTGCACTTAATGTTTAATCATTTAACTAGTGTTAAGGATTAGTTTAGGTAATTGAATTAAAGGTTTAATTATGTGACAACTAATTCACCCCCCCTCTCAATTTTCCTATTCAATAGATAAGCTCTCTAAACCCAAACTCACTCTCACTCAATATCAACCATCCATTTATCAATGCATCATAGCCCTCCATTTTTCCCACCTAAAATTTACAAATTGGAGGCATTCCTTCCCATTTCAATCTCCACTTGTAAGTTAATCTTATGTTGTTCATGAGCTCATAAAAATTCATTGTTATACTATTATTATGCTAGTTTATTAGAACAATCCACACTTCAAAAAATTTAGTGATCAATCATCAATTTTGAGGAGAAAATAAATTGGAGAAGGGGCGCACTCTACTTTAATTAAATTGGAGGAGCAAGGTAAACAAAGGTAAGAGATTTGGAAAATAATTTTAATCTTTATGTTAGACTATTTACTTCAAAGTTCACATACCTAGGTCATTTTATATTTAGTTTTTTGTTCATTTTGGGAGAATAGTTAAAACATTTATTTATTAGAAAATGACACAATATTGTGCAAGTTGGTTCAATTATCCATGTATTTACTGATCTATTTACAGAAAATCCTATGCACCTATCTCCTACTTTATCCACATAGACACACATTTCAATATATTCACCCTAATTACACATTAATTATATCTATTCATGCGTCCATCCCTATACATTCTAGTATCTACTTGATTTTATTGGTTCCATATCTTGGTTCATTTCTATAGATACAAGGTTGACCCCATGTCCATGGATTTGACCCTTACCTTTTCAAAATTCTTTCTAATTTGGTTGGTTCTTTAATTTTGGTTGATTCTTGTCCAATCCTTTCCTATCAAATTTGAATAAACACACATTTCATATGATTTATTATCATGTCCTTGTATTTAAAGGAATTCAATTGAACACATTTTAATTATGAAGGAGATACATTCAATATCATTTATATTTAGAATTAAACAGGCCATTTGATACACTAAAATAAATTCATATTTGCACTTTCATTCTAGAAGAATTTGAATAGTTAATATTTGTTGGCTTTGATATTTTACCCAAGTTTTTGGGGCTTGACTTAGGAAAACCTGTCCCCTTGGGACACACTAGCAATCCTCCAAAGATATTTTTAAATAACACCAATCTTAGATATCAAAAAAGGTAGAAGCAAATCAACAATTGGAAGTTTGTAGATTTCTAGATCATTTCTATGGTGCACAAAATTTATGTATAGTATCAACCCTCTGTAGAATAAACTAATTGTCTAGATCTTGAGATAAGTTATAGATTTTCATTTTTTATTTCTAATATTCAAGCATCCATAATCTAATAGATTGATAAAACTATTAACCTCCTTCAAACTCAAAACTAAATACCTTAAGTTATAAATGTAAAATATTATTTTCCTTAGTTTGATAAATAAAATAATAAATGTGAAATTAGATATATATATATATATATATATATACATACTTACTTAGGTTATGGTCCCATGGAGGGGGGCTTTCTAAAATATTTCAATAGGTGCTATTGATATTTTTTAGGAATATTTTAAAGTTGGTGGTCCAATGAATTTAGTAGTGCAATTTAGCTTAAAATTTTAAGCTCTAAAATTTAGGGAAGTTCGTGGTCTCATGAATTTTAGTTTTGATACCTTTAAACATATTTAATTTCACTCTATGGAGATAACCCTTCCACCCACTCAAAGTAAGTTTGTAGTACTTATTTGTCTTGATTAAACATACAACCTTAAGCTAACTAATACATACCAAAGTGGATAGTTAAAAAATAGTTTGGATCATCTAAAATTAACATCCACTAATGTGTAAAAGCCTGCAGTGAAGAGAAACAACAACTAAAATGTAAATAAATAAAATCCTCAATGAATGATTTTTTTTTGTTTAAATTCAATCACAAAAAAGAAAACATGAATAATGTAAGAGAGGAAAAAATCACTTTCGTAGGACCTTAAAAGGAATATATGCAAGTTAGTCCCCTGAAGCAATGTAAATGAAAATTTTATATTGTTAGTTCATCTATCTTTATCATTACAACTTTGATGTGTGTGCATTGTGCAAGTGTAAAATACTTAAATAGAAAATGAAACTAGGTTTTCCAGTCATAAACTACAATCTAACAAGAACTAGGCTAAATTGACTATAAAGAACACTATTAACTGTTGAATTACATCCAGATTGAAAATAAATACTCATTTTTTTATGATGGAAAATAAATTTCCAACATTTTCACAATGAAAGGAATTTCCAATCAAAATTACGAAAACCCCACCTTTATTGCAAATGTAGACTTGCCAAATGTATCTTGTTTTTTTCTTGGTGAAAGTGGCAAGCCACAAATATATATTAATTATTTAATTAGGATAATACAAAATACTGGTTCTGGGGAGCATATCGAAAGGAAAGAACCAATAAGAAAACCTTCGGTTATAGCTCCAAGCATATGAAAATTAAAAAATATGTTGATAATCCAAAAATCAGCCATCTCCTAGTTTACCCCCAAAAAACAATTCATCCAAAATACTAATATGCTGAAATTTCAAAATTCAGCATTTTTCCAACTAGACCCATATAATCTTATCAAGATAGAATAATTAAACCCGGCCATAATCATTTTTTATGTGCTTACAACCAAAAAAAATTATCAGACTATGACCCTTGTAATAAACATTTTCAAAATATGCTAACTATAATTCAAAAAACCCCCTAAAAGTAATCACTTTCATTTTTATGGGTAGTCCATTCATAGAATTTTCATCCATGTCTTCTGCCATCTAAAGATCTCTTCCAGTCGGCCTTCCACGAACATTTTGAAAGCCATGATTCTGAAAATGAGAAGTTGATCCTGCATTTTGAATTCTGGGAAGCTGAAGATGGGAAGCCACCCCTACATTAGCAACAACAAATGAAAACCATTGAGGATGATTGGCTAGTTGTTCCTGCACATTTTGATCACCCACCGAGGCATGAGCTGGTGAATTAACTCCCAATTGTAAGTCCAGATATAAGCCTTGACTGGTGGGATGTAAGGCATGAGTACAGAGGTAATTCAATGCATAAAACTTATCTTTGACCTCCATTTCCATAACCGAGCACACATTCCTTCGATGTTTCCTTGGGGCTTGCAGTAGAATTCTTTCATTTTCATACTAAAGAGTGAGCCTTAGAGCATCAAAAATTTCCTCAAAATACTGATGATTCTAAATTAAATTTATGGGAAATAAACCTCCAATGAAACCCTCACCACTATAAAAATTATATTCCTGGACCGCTCAAAGAACAACATTATCAAGCAAGAAATGATATCGAATGTATTTTCTAGCGAGGTCTTCAATTTCAAATAAAGATTGAATTAAATCCAAAGAATTGGATAGGAAAATGGAGATAACTTGTGACGAAAAAAGGAGATGACGAGCACGGGGACTAGTGACCTCTATCCCAAGAATGGTTCGGATACCATCCTCCACTCTTGCGCAGTCCATTCGAAAAATTGTCTTCAAGATGCCATGAGTGATATAATCTTTGATGGGCTTCTCCAAAAGTTTCTAGGGATGAAGCGCCATATTAGTTGATTCTCTGCAAAAACTCACTACTTGTAATATGATGTAGATAACAACCAATTCCTTGCTTTTTGCATAGATTTTTTGCAAAGAATGACTAGATATTACCCTTTTTAACATCAAAATCCAACTAAAAAGTATGGCGATATCATTATAATGAGTGGAAAAAATTACTAAAGCAATAACCTCCCCTGCTCATGTAGAGATAATTATGAAACATTTGAGAGCTTTTTGTGGAAAAGTCCATTCCTATACCTCGGGTCAGCAGAACAAGAATTGACACACTATTTACTGACCCACACCTTGCCCACTAGGAAGTGGAGTTGAAACTATAACCTTGAGGAATGCAAACCCCAAGCCCCAACCAACTCTGCTCCAAGTGGTGGCTCTTTATAAGATATTAAGGTTTGGGCCTTGGTTGTTGGCACTACAGGCAAGAAGCCCCACCAATTAACCAAGAAGCCTCCCCTTAACACCAGGGTAAGCAAACTCCATTTTTGATGTGGTTAGAGAGTGACCCTGCGAGGTTTGAACCTTGGTTGTTGGCTCTATAGGAAAGAAGCCCCACCATTTCACCAAAGGGTCGCCCCCTTAAATTTTTGTGGCAAAGTCCATTCCTATACCCTGAGTTAGCAGAGTAGGAACTGGCACACCATTTACTGACCCGCACCTTTCCCACTACGAAGCGATGTCGAACCTGTGACCTTGAGGAATACAAACCCCAAGCCCCAGCCAAATCTGCTACAAGTGGTGGCTTAAAATATTAAAGATACTAAGGTTTGGGCCTTGGTTGTTGGCACTATAAGAAAGAAGCCCCACCAAAATAAAGTGTGAATACTTGCACGTTCAACTCTTTTGACCCATTTTCTCAAACCCTTTGACTAAGTGTGAATACCTTTGAAAAGAGTTGTATATTTGCAAGTTCCTTAAAAGATATCTTAAAAAAATATCTCTAAAGGTTTCTTAATATTTAGGCTTACATTTCAAGTCACATTAAGAACAAATTCAACATTGGGAACTATGGCTTTTGTATTTTGACTTTAACAAAATTTGAACTTTTGTGGAAAGAAACTTGCTTAAGCTATAAACATTTAGGGTCAAATAGTTTTGATTGTTGTGTTGTAATGTATCACTTGCCAAAATATTAAAACAAAATTAGATCAAATAAAAGCATCCAAAACTACAAACTTGTTCAAACTACTGCCAAAACATAAACTAGAAAAAAAAACCTGCACAAAAAATTGCTATTACTATTATTTTTGTTGCTTTTGACCTTAAGATTACCACAGATGATATAAAACAAACCACTTTTTCTCTTTGGTATAAGACAATCACTATCAAAACCCTATCACTTTTTCCAAACAGAACGTGCCTAACCCAATTGATCCTAAGAGTGTTGCACTTGACCTATTTTATTAGTCGTAGTTGACAAAATCCTAGCTGCTTTTGATCAAGAAAGCTACTTTTGAATTCACTAATCACTAGTCAAAAGACTACAAATAGAGGCCACTTTTGATAATACATGTTGCAATTTCCTTTAGACTTGGCCACTACTAACATAAATCTGGCCGCTTTTGACAGAAATTATCGTTATTGTCCTAAGATTTCAGCTTTTTCCTTATTTTCTAGTGAAAATCAAAGATTGATCCAAAACTAGTTATATCTTTCACCTTTTGATAATGAAACAGGTAGAATTCCAAAACACATCATAATCTACATTATTCCATCATCCATTTGCAAAAGAATCAAACATTCCAACCTAGTTTTAGGATTCAATACCAAAACAACAACTTGGATTATTCCTTCACTCAAAATTCTAAGATATAAACATTTTCTTGAACCTCAAGGCTAGTTCAAGTAGATTCTTTAAAACATATCCTCTAGAAAAACGAAGTGAAATATCAATCCAAGTTTTCAACATTTTTGAATCCCAAAGATTAGCATCATTTCCAAAAAACATACACCAACATCACTCACTTTATGACCATTTGGCATCCTACTGCTCTATTTCAACAACTAGATCTTACAACACCTATCATACAACCAAACCTCACATGAATGGAAGGTGAACAAGTGGAAATTACTAATAGTTTGATAAATTTTGTATTTGAGAAAAAGGAAACACCAACTCAATGGAGAAACATAGCTAATATCTTAGACTAAGAAGAATGAAGAGTTGACATTGTGGCTGGAAGGCCCATATTACCACCTCCCACTTGGAAATAGAAAATATTAGCTTACAAAAACATATTAAAATAAGAAATCCCAAAAAAAATAAAATTATTTCATTCCATAGTTAGAAACCACCAAACTTTCACAAAATCTTGGCACTTGTTTATGACAACCATGTGATTCCAACATAGAAAAAAGATGGAAGCAAACAAGACTAGCTCAAGTGCACCACAAACCAATGTCACCAATGAGGAAACCAACCCACGGGAATACAAACCAAGTTACCTTACAACTCCTCAAAAGGAACCTTCCTTCAAAACAACACCAAACCAACCACCAAGTAATGAGGAGGTACTCCTTGGACACCAAAAAATGATTGGTAGACAAAATAAAAATCCATATCCCAATGACATGATCATAGAAGAATTCAATAGTGATGAAGAAATCACTGAGGAGAAGCTATTATAATACTCCCAAGAACCTAAGATGCAAAAACTCGTGGACAAGATGCTTGAAAGAAATGTTAACTCCTATTTTCTCACACTAACAAAAAGTGGTGCAAAACTACCCAATGAATTCAACGTAGACATACTTAAAGATCCAAACCTTATTCCACTTGGAGATTGAAAGATAGTTAGACAAATTTTGAAACCAACTATGAATACCAACATACCACAATTGTTTTCACAAAACAATGATCAAATGCAACCAAAGGATAACCCATTGTTTAGACCACCATCCCAAATCGAACAAGCATATATGGAACAACAATACCAAGGAAACACATCCCAAAACATGCCAAAAACATAATACAATGCAAAACATGGGGGATATTCTAGTGGACCAACAAGGTGGTAACCCATCACAAGGGCAATACATGCCTCAACACACTTCCTACATTGAACCTACTAGAAACATACAAAATCAATAAAGAAAATTTCCACAACGTCAAACACAACAAGGTTTATCCTCAACGCAATATCAAGGTAACCTTCAACCAAATAAATCACAATAATAAGGTGTGCCACAAGAAAACTACCAAGGCAACCTTCAACCAAATCAACCACAACGTTTACCCTCAACGTAGTATCAAGGTAACCTTCCACATCATCCACAACAACAAGGTGTGCCACAAATTAACTACCAAGGAAACCTTCAACCAAATCAACCACAACAAGGTTTACCCTCAACGCAGTATCAAGGTAACCTTCCACATCATCCACAACAACAAGGTTTTCCCTTAATGTAGTATCAAGGCATCCTTCAATCCAATCAACCACAACAACAAGGTGTGCCACAAATGAACTACCAAGGAAACCTTCAATCCAATCAACCACAACAACAAGGTGTTCCAAAATTAACTACCAAGGCAACCTTCATCTTAATCCACAACAATAAGGTGTGAGACAAATGAACTACCAAGCCAACCTTCATCTCAATCCACAGTAGCAAGGTGTACCATCAACGCAAGATCAAGGTAGCCTTCAACAACATTCACAAAAACATGGTGTACCACAAACAAACCATCAAAGTCCACCCAAACTCAACAACACTATGTCCAATATAAAAATAATCAACAACAATAGCAAGGGGGATCATAAAATCAATACCAAGGAAGAACTCAAGGATAATACCAAGGTACACAGCAAGGACCTAACATGACTTATATGCAACCCAGTCCTCAAGGTCCCATAAACATACAATATCTAGTGTATGACCAAATGAATTTCATAGGACAATAGCCCCACAATACCCAAAATCCTCAAACAAGCACACCAAATAATGATATAAATGTGCAACTTCAAACACTAAATAAAAGGATATCAAAAATGAAAATTAGAAAACCCAAGAAGAGTTATGCTCTCCAAGACATTTTTTCATATTCGTTTGATCAAAACATATCCATGGTACCTTTCAACCAAAGGCTTTGAAATACTAAAATTTGATAAGTATAGGGGAAAGGGGGATCCAATTGAGCATGTTAGTGAGTTTTTGATATCTTGCATGGAACTACAACAAAATGACACCTACTTGATAAGACTTTTTCCACGGAGTCTCAATGGGCCCACTATAAACTGGTTTGCTTGTTTACCACCAAAGATTAGAACATTTTATGAATTGTAAGATAAGTTTGTAACCCATTTCTCATATAACATAGAATAAGACATTACGATCACTAAACTTTATAAAATCAAACAACTTCAAGGTGAAATTTTTACCTCATACCTAAAAATATGGAGACACAAAGCGAGCAAAATCAAGTGGCACATTCTAGAGAAACTTCAAGGAAACTTGTTGATGTCTTCATCTCCAATGTGCATCCAAATATCAATTACAACCTCACAATACTATGTCCAAGAAACTTCAAGGAAACCATTGAAAAGGGTATACTTATCGAAAGAGCCCTTGTTACAAGAGGAATACTAAGACTTTACAACCCAAAATATCGACCTTTTTCTTCAAATGACAAACCCAAGATATGGACAAAAAACAAGAACGTAACCAATGATGGAGTATGTTGAAATGCACAAGACAACTGAGAGGGGGGGGGTGAATCAGTTGTATCAAATCACTTTACTTCTAACCTTAATCAATTCCACTTTTAATTTAGTCTGTTATTAAGTGTACACATGAAATAAATATAACAAAAATAAAACACTAGAGACACCAGATTTACGTGGAAAAATCAATAAGGGAAAAATCACACTGAGGATTAGCTCACAATATAGTAATAATGTAATACATGATACAAAGGCTCATTGCTAGAGGGATCACTACCTAGATACAAAGGCTCACTGCCAACAAAGGAATCACTATCTAGAATGAGGCTCACTACCTACAGAAAAATAAAAAGATAAATAAAGATCCACCACTAGGGTTCCAAACATTCACAACTTGATCAGAAGATTGTAGACATTGTCAGCTCACTACTTTCAAGAATCTAACACATTAAAGTACCGTTGCCTCAATTCACTCTTTCACACTTTTATTTTCACACTTGTTCGCAAACTTCTCTTTCTTACTCAATTTGTGGATGGATGGATACCAAATTTGTAACAACTTGATTTTCTTTTATACCATTTTCAACCTTAGAAACACTCTCCAAGGTTGGCTATACAATTTCAATTTACAAATTCAAATCAGGTCAGGTACTCAACATTCCCACAGTGGATAAGAATGAGAGAGGACCAATTTCATATTTAATTTAGGACCCAAACAACATCTTGGATCAATCACATGCTTCATCAAATTGATGCAAAAATTTAATGTAATGTGTAGACACCAGGTCGACCAAACCTAATGAAAAAACCAATAATCTTTGAAGTACACACATCTTTAGCAAGATGATCACATGTGGATCAATTAACACGATTCACCAGACATTTTAACATCTCTGAGAATACCCCAGGTACGTTTGTAACAACTACAAAAAAATCATCCATAGAAAACTCTTCAACAGTCCAACTAGACCAACCAGCAAAACACAGGAGCTCTGGAGTAGGTCTTTCGGAGCACCAAATATGAAGCATGTTTGTCATAACACAAAAACCATCACAAAGAATCATTTCCCAGATCCACAAGATCTGAAACCAAAAACTAGATGATTGTGGAGCCAAAACATCTCTCCCAATCCACACACAAATAGTTCTACCAAACTAGTTCACATACCAATTCACATATCTTTTACTCTGCATCGAATGAGAAGCTAAAACTTAGAATATATTATCTTTTGAAGCTCATGAACATAACTAAAAATCTGCACAGGCATAGTATTAACAGAAAATAAATTTAGACCATAATACCGGAGCACACTCATAACACACTTCAACACTACCTTCATTATTTCTCAAATTTTCTCAAAATTACTTGGAAAAAGCACAACTACAACATAAATATAGATTCATGTACTCTAATAACTTCTACAATATCTCAACCATACAAGTACCATCTTCAATCAATCTGAACTGTGTTGACATCAATGACAATATTAATGAAAACACCAACAAACATGTTCATACTTGCAACAATATCCCCCTTTGTCATTGATGGCAACACATGATGTAAAAAACCATCAAAGGCATCATAGCATACATAACCTTTAGAGACAACAACCTGCACAAGCATAAAATTTTCACATGATTTTGTCCCCCCCTTTGACATCGATGACAAAGGAAATTCTTGCCATATAAAGATCTATTCACTCCCCCTTAGGAGTACACCCACACCACATACTACAACAATACACTTCTCTACTCCCCTTGAGGATTATACCTCATTCATTAGTCCATATCAAAGAGTTTATCAATCCACCAGACTGATGCATCTCCATGTGCATTTAGTTCAAAGAAGGAAGGTCAGTAACCCCTAACTTTCCCTGAGATACTCAAAAGTATCCTTCAGAAGGGCCTCAATGAATATGTCAATGATTTTTTCCTTAGTAGGTACATATTCAAGTCTAAATTCATTCTTCAATACCTTCTTCCTCAAGAAGTGATATTTGATAGATATGTGTTTTGTTCTAGAATGCATCACTGGATTATTCAAAATGTTTATAGCACTTGTATTTTCACAAGATATAGAGATAGGTTCATCACTCACCACACCTATGTCCTTCAAACTTTGTTTCATCCAAAGTACATGTGTACAACAAGATGCTATTGCAATATACTCTTCTTCTGCATTGGATAAAGAAACTAAATCTTATTTTTTACACAACCATGAGACTAATCTTCCTCCAAGGAAGAATGCACTGCCACTTGTACTCTTCTGGTCATCTATACAACCAACCCAATCTACATCAGTATAGGCATTTAATGTGAATGCATTATCCTTTGGATACCATAGCCCAAAATCTGGAGTTCCCTTAAGATATTTGAATATCCTCTTTACAGCTGTAACATGTGCTTCCTTAGGTTCTACTTGAAATATTGCAACTATACATATTGTGTGCATGATATTAGGTCTATTAGAAGTAAGATACAATAGTCCACCAATCATGGATCTGTGCATTCTCTGATCAACTTTACTAGATTCATTATCCTTACTCAGCTTACATCTAGTTACCATAGGGGTACAGATCGATTTGGAGTAATTCATTCCAAACTTCTTTAGTAATTCCTTAACATACTTAGATTGTGAAATGAATATCTCTTTGTCAGTTTGATTTACTTGGAGTCCACAGAATAAATTCAACTCACCAATCATAAACATTTCAAATTCTTTTTGCATCTCTTCTGCAAATTTCTTGCACATTCCATCATTTCCACCAAAGATAATGTCATTAACATATACCACAACTATCAAAATTTTGTTTTTCTCAACCTTGAAGTAAATATTATTGTCTGCAAACCCTTTGCTAAATCCTTTCTTTGTCAAGTATCTATCCAACCTTGCATACCATGATCTAGGAGCTTGTTTAAGTCCATATAGTGCCTTCTTTAACTTGCAAACCATGTCATGTTTGTCTAACAATTGAAAGCCTTCTGGTTGCTCCATATATACTTCTTCCAGATATCCATTCAGAAATGTAGACTTGACATCCATCTGATACACTTTGAAGTCTTTATGAGCTAAAAATTCCAAGAACATCCGAATGGCCTCCATTCTTGCTACAGGTGCAAAAGTTTTTTAAAAATCTATTCCTTCAACCTATGAATATCATTTACATACTAGTCTTGTTTTATTCCTTACCACTTCACCATCTTCATTCAGCTTGTTTTTGAATACCCATTTTGAACCAATTACATTCTTATTTGAAGGTCTAGGGACTAGTTCCCATGTTTCATTCTTCTCTATCTACTGTAGTTCTTCTTTCATTGCTTTAACCCAGCTTTCATCATTACATCCTTCACTCACAATCTTAGGTTCTATCTTAGAAAGTAAACATAAGTTTACCTCAACCACTTTTCTTCTTGTCTTCACACCTTCACCTATGTCTCCAATTATTTGTTCCTCTAGATGGTTTCTCTATACATATTTAGGAGTCTTAGGTGCAGGTTCTGGAATCTCCTCTTCATCACTTTGTTCTTTCTCTTCCTTTTCTTCTTCTTGTACTTGTCCACAGATAGGATCATCAGGTTCAACTTCAATTATTTCTACTAGTCTATACACAACTTTATCAAATTTCACATTAGCACTTTCAATTATTTTCCTCAGTCTTTTATTAAAGCATATATATGCCTTGTTATTATTTGAATATCCAAGAAAAATTCCTTCATCACATTTAGCTTCAAACTTTCCAATATTTTTATCATCTCTTCTAATGTAACATCTAATTCCAAATACTTTAAAGTATTTAACATTGGGAGTCTTACCACTCCATAACTCATAAGGAGTCTTAGTGTTGTTACCTTTGATCTGGACTCTATTAAGAATGTAAATAAAAATGTGGATTGCTTCTCTCCAATACACATTAGGAACATTTTCTTCTTTCATCATAGTTCTTGTAGCCTCTTGAACAATCCAGTTCTTTCTTTCGACAACTCAATTTTGTTGAGGGGTTCTAGGAGTAGAATAATGTCTCTTTATACCATGTTCTTCACAGAATGCATTAAACTCACTAGAAGTAAATTATCCACCTATATTAGACTTTAAGCATTTGATTTTCAAGTTTGCCTCTTTTTCTACTCTTTCCTTGAATACCTTGAATACCTTGAATCTATCAAGAGACTGAGCTTTCTCTCTAATAAATTCAACCCATGTCATCCTAAAGTAATCATCAATTAAGAGAATAAAGTACATGTCACCATTAAGGCTTCTTGTTCTTGTAGGTCCGCATAGGTCTGTGTGAATTAATTCCAACATTCAGGTATATGATTTTTCCTTTCCTTTAAAACTACTTCTTGTTTGATTTCCCAAATGGAAAATTTTGCAAATTGAATTTGATGGCTTTGTGATTCTAAGTAGATCTCTGACAACTTCCCTAGAACTAATCTTGATCAGATTATCAAAATTCACATGTCCCATCCTTCAGTGCCAAAGCCAACTTTCATTAATCTAAGAAACAAAACACTAATCATCACCTCCCTTAAGCTGATAGATGTTTCCATGAGTTCTTCCAATTGCCACCACAATTCTTGATCCTTTTTTGATCTCACAGGTGTTATCCTGAAATACAAGCTTAAAACCTTTGCTACACATTTGTCCAACACTTAAGAGATTATGCCTTAAACCCTTTATATAATAAACATCATCATTATTATGTTTACCATCAAAACTAATTGTTCCTTTACCAACAATCTTAGCACCAGAGTCATCTCCAAACATAACTATTCCTCCACCGTATTTCTCAAGTTTAGTGAACTTACTTTTATCTCCAATCATATGATTTGAACATCCATTGTCAATTACCCAAAAGTCTTCATCCTGTCTAATATGAAAAGCAATCACCAGAGTACTTTCTGCTTCATCCTTTTTGCTCTCCAGACTAGATTCCTTTACACATCTTCCATGATTAGCAGATACAACTTTATTTTCTAGGGATAGAAATAAACACTCATCATTATCTTCCTCAAAGTCAGATTCATTATCAAAAATTACTGCATCTTCTTTGACATAATACAATTTCTTGAACTTCCTATCCTTCTTGTCTTTGTGATTATTGTTATTATCCTTGTTCTTCTTGTGTGTAGCTCTATTAGGACATCTTGATGCATAATGACCAATATTTCCACAAGTGAAACACTTAAAGGGGAAGTTACCTTTATATTTACCAATTCCTTTCTTCAATCTCCTTGTGAAGTTTGCTTCCAACTCTTCTGCATCATCATCATCATCTGAGTCATCTCCTATCTTCATGGCTTTAAAGGTTTTTCAATATTCTCCTTATCTCTTGGAAATTTTCTCATCTTGAATGCAGTCAAGACACCAAATAGGTGCTCCTTAGTAAATATCTCTTGATCATATGATTCTTCAATAGCAGAGACTTTTTCACTATAGTTCTCCGGTAAGATCATCAAGATATTCTCAATTGTATCTTCATATCACATGGTACCAACTTGATTCTTAATTTCACTTTCTATAAGTTCAACTCTTTGATAGTATCTCACAATATCTTCTCCTTCCATTCAGGTTCTCAAATTTTTTCTTAGCAGTTAGTTTCCTTGACAACTTTACTCTATCATTTACTTCATAAATGTCTTTCAATTTTTCCCATACTTCATGAGCAGTAGCTAGAGAAATAAATTTTGTTCTTTCAATTTTAGATAAAGCACTAAAGATAGCATACCTTTCTTTTTCATTTTCTTCATAATCTACAATCTCATCAGTAGAGGAAGGACCAACAACTGGTATCACATACTTTGTCTCCAAAGCCTTTTGAGTCTTGAAAACAAGTGAAACCAAATAACCTCTCATCTGTTATTTCCAATCACATTAATTAGCTCCATCAAAGATAGGGATCTGCAACTTGTGCGTCATTTGATCTACCTCAAGCAGTTAAGCTTTTTATCAAGGAACCAAAGCTATGATACCAATTGTTGAAATGCATAAGACAACTAAGAGGGGGTGAATCAATTGTATTAAATCACTTTACTTCTAACCTTAATCAATTCCACTTTTAATTTAGTTTGTTATTAAGTGTACACATGAAATGAAAATAATAGAAAGAAAACACCAGAGACACCATATTTACGTGGAAAACTCAATGAGGAAAAAACCATGGTGAGGATTAGCTCAAAATATAGTAATAATGCAATACCATATACAAACGCTCACTACCCAGATACAAAGGCTCATTGCCAACAAAGGAATCACTATCTAGAATGAGGCTCACTACCTATAGAAAAAAAAAGATAAATAAAGATCCACCACTAGGGTTCCACACATTCACAACTTGATCAAAACATTGTAGACACCGTCAGCTCACTGCTTTTAGGAATCTAACACATTAAAGTATTGTTGCCTCAATTCGCTCTTTCACACTCTATTTTTCACACTTGTTCACACACTTCTCTTTCTTTCTCAATTTGTGGATGGATGGATATTGAATTCGTAACAACTTGATTTGATTTTATACCATTTTCAACCTTAGAAACATTCTCCGAGGTCGTCTATACAATTTCAATTTATGAATTCAAATTAGGTTGGCTACTCAAAATTTCCATAATGGATAAGAATGAGAGAGTACCAATTACATATTTAACTTAGGACCCAAACAACAACTTCAATCAATCACATGCTTCCTCAAATTGATGCAAAAACTTAATGTAACGTGTAGACACCAGGTCAGCCAAACCTAATGAAAACACCAATGATCTTTGAAGTACACGCATCTCCAACAAGATGATCACACATGGATCACTTAATACACTTCACAAGAGATTTTAACATCTCTAAGAATACCTCAAGTACATCCACAACTACATAAAACATCATCCATAGAAAACTCTTCAACAGTCCAACTGGACCAACCAAAAAAACACAGGAAATCTAGAGCAGGTCTTCCAGAGCGCTAAATACCAAGCACATTTTTTAAAACACAAAAACCATCACAAAGAATCATTTCCCAAATATGCAAGGTTTGAAACCAAAAACCAAACAACTGCAGAGCCAAAAAAATTCTCCTAGTCCACACACAAATAGTTTTGCCAAACCAATTCACATATCAGTGAAAACATCTTTTACTCTCCATCGAACTAGAATCTAAAACTCAGAATATATTATCTTTTGAAGCTCATGAACATAACTACAAATCCACATAGGCATAGTATTAACATAGAATAAATGTAGAGCACAATACCGGAGCACACTCATAACACACTTCAACACTGCCTTCATTATTTCTCAAATTTTCTCAAAAGAAATTCGAAAAAGCACAACTACAACTTCATAAATATAGCTCCATGTACTCTAAGCACTTCTATAGTATCTCAACCATACAAGTACCATTTGCAATCAACTTGAACTATGTTGACATCAATGACAACACCACCAAACACATCCATACTTGCAATAGAGTATTAGATGCTAAGGTTGTATACAATGTGAAAACACCCAACATGTCACAAAATTAGGTCTAAATAGCACAACAAGGTTATCCACAAAATAACCAACCCAACTATTAGCAGAACAATCAACTCATTTATCCACAAAATAACCAACAAAGCAATCAAGGAAAGGATAGCAAAAGGAGGCCACCATGATAATATGACCAACCGCGAAGGAAATTTACTTTATTGAGAGAACCTTGAAGTAATCATTCATAAACTAGTTAAAATAACCTCATCAAAATAAATGATAGGGAAAACTATGAACCAAAATTCAAACCCCCTTGGTATAATGAGAATGATCAATGTGAATTCCATAAAATCAAGGGGCACACCACCACCAACTGCATGAGACAAGAATATTGTGCAAGATTTAATTGAAAAGGGAGAGGTTGACATAGAACATCAACCTAGAAAAAAAGTCCTCAAGATTTACACAAATCTAATCCTTGACCATTCTAAGGGAAACAACAAAGGTAAGGAGCAAGATTTCCATAAGGCCACCTTTTCTTATGGAAAAGACATCATTCTAGGACATGTCTCTTTTGAGGATCATACTATTTATGTGGTAACCATATTAGCCACCAATCCCAAATGTAACTTAGCTACTTGAAGGGGAAGAGTAAAAATCCAAGGAGCACCACCCCTAGTAAAAGCCACAAGTAATCCATCAAATGACTATAGCATTATGGACTGACTCAAGAAGACTCCATCCTTAATCTCCATACTTGGCCTCCTAAAATTGTTGCTAGCACATAAGGAGATATTGGAGAAATCACTAATTGAGATGTCAGTCCCAAACAACCTTGATGAAAATCAGTGTCAAGCCATGGTTGGAAACATCACGTCCACCCATCATTTAGTCATTTTTGAGAAAGACCTTCCCCAAAATTCCTTCCATAACCAAGCTCTTTATTTAGATTTGGGTGTCCACAAACAAAAATTCAAGAGGGTGCTCATAAATAACGGTGCAGGTCTAAACATTTGTACCTTAAAATTTGTGAAATAACTGGGGTAATATGATGATGTTAGAGAAAATAAAGAGCATTACCATCAAATCATATGACGACATGGAGCTCAATTTAGAAGGCGGGTAAAAGCACAAAGTTGTGTCACACTTTCAGCCAACATATCAGCACAATTGAATTTAAGTATTTCTAACTAAAAATCAATTTTGGTAAAACATATGACCTAGTAAGATTCATTCTAGCTAAGTTAGATACTTCCACAATTTATTCAACTAAAATTGTTGGCTAAAAATATATGGAGCACCACTTGAAGTCCAATTTACCAAAAAAAAAATTTATTTGAAAAACTTGAAGTTTTAATAACTCC